>JAJOZX010000094.1:1570000-1630000 GCA_023014485.1 Bathynomus jamesi | reverse complement strand
CCACACTCGTTACGAACTCGACTATTCTGAACTCGACTATTCTTTGCTTTGCTCTTCAGAATTCCTCCTATTTCACTATGACGGTACTGTGTTCAAGTTTATGCCAGTGAGCAAGTTAATTTTAGCATGGTAACTCATTGGAAAGACTAAAAACTCGTCGAAATTACTGTACCGTAGTGTTAATAAGAGATTAGGGTACAGTACCGTAATTATTGCCATTTGACAGCCAATTAAGAGTAGGTACTAGCGAATAGGTGTTAACTATTTAACTACGAATATGAATTAATTGAAGGTTCTTTCAATTTGTATGAAAACGGTTGATTTTATCGCCATTTTTCTCGAGGGAAGGATGCGCCTCGGTGATGTAGTGGTTAGCATCGCTGACTGAATATACTGCGTATACATACACGCACACTTTTCCCCACTCGTGTTTTGTCACTTTTGTGCCATAAATGTGAAATGAAGACGGGTGCCTCGAACCGTAAAATTGAGATGTAGACCATGATCAACGTTTACCAAAACAGCACTTTCGGTTTCATTTTGTTTGTTTAAACTTCTATTATTACCGTAGCGCGTTGTAACAACGTGATTGGCTCTCGATTTAACCCAATTCTTTTCAATGTTCTCCTCTTATTGTTGCGCGGTTGCAACTTTGGATGAATTGTTTGTAGAATGTACCCGTTGTATCTTTAACCTTCGAGGGTGGAAACGCTAATGCCTGCGAGTGCTTTGTCGTGGGGTAAAGTGGGAAGGACAGACTTGGCTCGGGGGGATGCGAAAGAAGGGCGTTGTATACTTGTATTTGAAGTGTTCGTTTCGAGGTTTTTTTTTTTTTTTTTAGTTTTTAATTTTATGTCCGCCCGAAGTCCTCCCCCGTAGGACAGGATAGTTGACAACACACACTGAGAATTGGGTCACAGTAGGTGCGTCGATCAAAGCGTGTCGTTCAGAATTTGGAATTTACGGTACTTACGAAGCACCCAATGAAATAATCGGTAGGCCCTACTTGCTCGGCAGAATATTTGACAAAATACAGGCTTTGGTCTTCAACCAACCCAACCACGGGAGCTTACAAATTTAAGCTACGGTTAAATACCGTTATCTGCCGTGTCGTTCGTCATTAGGTATCGTGTAAATCTCCTTTTTTGTATTTCAATCTCAATGTAAACTGAAAGTTCATTTGAAGAACATTTGTCGAGTCCAGTAGTGACAGATGTTAATAATGTAAATAAGAATAATTGACTCTTATCTTACCTTCTGTGTTCGTCTTCTGTTTACTCATTGCAAAATGGGCCAATTTAATTAAGAAAGTTCCCCAGTGTAGCTATTTAATATATATATATATATATAATAGCACTTAATTAATGAAGATTTCGGAGCCCCTACATAATACATACAAACCTTATTGGATTAGTTAGATCCGTTTCAACATGGCAGCAAAACGCTTTTCATTCATTTCACTCGTGTTATTTACTTTAAGAAAAAATGTGTGTATATATATATATATATATATATATATATATATATATAATATATATCTATATATATATATATATATATATATATATATATACAGGGTGTCCGAGAATTATCTGTACAATTTTTGGCTGTTATTAAAAGTCAACCATGAAGTGTAGAAATTCCAGTGTTGTCCCATTTTACAGAGAATCTCATTAAGTTTTTTCTGATACCACGTTTTGACAAGTTTTTTAGAAATGTACGCGGGTGACAGACATTGATGATTTAAAAGCAAGAATCACAGCTGCTATTGAGCGAATTGATGTGGATATGCTGCAGCGTACATGGCAACATTTTGAGTATCGATTGGATGTTTTGCGGATCACTAATGGTGCACATATCGAATGTTTGTAACAACGTTACTTTAATAAAAGAAACATTTGAAAATACAGATTCTAAATAATCTTGTTTAAGAATTTTACGTGTGTTATCAAGAATTTTATTAAAAGATGAAATTGTACAGATAATGTTCGGACACACTGGAATTTCTAAAAAACTTGTCAAAACTTGGTATCAGAAAAAACTTAGAGATTCTCTGTAAAATGGGACAACACTGGAATTTCTACACTTCATGGTTGACTTTTAATAACAGCCAAAAATTGTACAGATAATTCTCGGACACCCTGTATATATATATATATATATATATATATATATATATCAGTGGCGACTCGTGGTATAAATGTATGGGGGTGCGATTTCATAAAATTGTACGACAAACACGGACTCACAATAGGCTAGCGCGAATCCAACTGCCGCTCACAAGAGTACTTGTATTAACATATGCGGCTATGCCAGACGTACAATTCTAGTTAATTACAAATAAGTAATAATTTCAATAAAATACATATAAATGGCTTATATCATTATTACTGAAGTAACTATTAGTAAAAATAAAGTTATTATAAAAAAAATTCGCGATTGTACTTATATTTTCATTACAACAGTAAAATATAATTTATATTTACTTGAGCGAAAAAATCTATCGCTCCATTCGGCTGCAATATTATTTTGTATTCAAACAGCGATACGCTGTTTGAAGCTATGCTATAAGCTTAGAATATTATGTACTGTATGAAGGCTTACTCAAAATGCCTCATGAATCATGATATGCCACATGAATTTTTAAAATATATTTCAAGAATATTTATTTTAATATCTTAAAATGAATATTTTTTATCTGTTAAATTAATATTTATCGTTTCAAGCAAGGGGGAGCGACCGCTCCATCGCTCCTATACGCCAGTCGCCACTGATATATATATATATATTATATATATATATATATATATGCGAAGGTAAGTAAAAATGTACCGGAAATTTGTCTTTTTTTCCAGAATTATCTACACTGCTAACCATTGGCGACGCTGCAGTCACTGAGCGTACAGATCTCCTTCGTGGGATTGAGACCCTGACACTCAGTTGTTCAGTTGTAATCGCGCTATAAATATGGCCACCACTTTCGACTTGCACCAAAGGAGAGCAGCGTGCTATCGTTCGTTTTTTTGTGGGCTGAGGGGGTAAAAGGGGCTGAAATTCATAGTAGATTATCGGAGCAAGTGTAGTTTATACAAAAGGGGGACAAACTACACTAGGTCAAAGTTGGGGAACGTAAACTACATTAGGATCTTTAGGAGACATTTTTTAAATGAATCCATCAAATAAAACGTTAAAACTAACGAAAATGTTACGACTTAACCTAACCAATCGTCATATAATATATATATATATATATATATATATATATATATACAGTGCCCGAAAAGTATCCGATCACCCTTAAAATTTGAATTTTTTACATAAAAAACAATGTTTAAATGTATACTAACCTTATATTAGTATTTTGTCATCTGTCCTTTGGTTTGGATGACTTGTTCTAGACGTTTTGGCATGGATTTAATCAAGTTTTGACAAACTTCCACCGATATTTCCTTGCACCATACCTTTTTGATGGCCTCTTGTAATTTTTCGACTGAGCCAGTGTCGCGGCATTCAACCTTATTTTTTATTATTAGCCACAGATTTCTATCGGATTGAGATCTGGACTATTACCAGGCCAATCCAAAATATCAAATTTATTGTCAGTAATCCATTTTGTCACTATTTTGGCCCTGTGACATGGTGCACCATCATGCATGTATGTTTTTGTCCTTTGGATTGCCATTGCCATTGGAAGTTTATCCTGTAGCATTGCTAAATACCGTGCACCATTCATAGTTGTGTTCTTCGGGAAGAAAATATAAGTTTCCACGCCCATAGTAACCGAAACAACCCCAAACCATCACACTTGGAGGGTGTTTCATTGTCTTTAGGGTGTATTTAGGGTCCATCCTATTTGAGCCAATAGGCCGGTGAACCTTTTTTGGACAACTTCTGAATGTCAAAAAGTCGACTCATCGCTAAATAAAACCTTCTTCCAGTCATCAACAGTCCAATGAATGTATTTTTTACAAAATGAGACACGTTTTTTACGCATTTTTTCATTAATGAACGGTTTCTTAGCAGCATGGCGAGATGGTAATCCGAGTTCTTTTTGGAGCCGCTCCTGGATAGTTCGTTCAGAAACACCAGATAACAAATTATTCATATTAAATTTTATTTCTTTCGCAGTTATTGTTGGGTTTTTCAATACTAAACGTTTCATAAGTTTGTCTGTTCGCGAATTTGTTTTTCTCGGTCTGCCAGATCGTTTTTTAGGGACTGGCGTGGTTAGGCCACCATTGTTCTTAGCCCGTGAAACCCATAAATTAACGGTACTTTGGGATATGTTTAATTCCTTAGCTATCTGTCTCTGTGATTTCCCACATGCATGCAAAGCAACAATAGCACCTCGACAATCACTCTTAAGTTGTTTTTTAGCACACATTATATATAAATTTTATTTACACCACTTTGTGTAAAAAAAAAAAAATATCAAGAAATTTACACAAACAGTGAAATCTGACAAATTTGAGACACAGCCACCCGCAACGAAGGCTACCAGAACACTAATTTGAGAATGCGTTGGATAGCTCTCATATCAGCGAGCAACCTCAAAGTTACCAGATGTCGCTAGAACAAATAGAAAGTGAATTACGTGTCTCTGAATATCAAGGGAAAATATTGTATTTTCTTGAGTGATCGGATACTTTTCGCGGGCACTGTATATATATATATATATATATATATATATATATATATATATATATATATATATATATGTTAAACACAGACCGTGCATGGAACAAGGAACTCTTCTGGGAAAATTAAATCCACTATAGTCCGGATAAGTAATGGTAAATGACAAATACCATAGTTTTTTCTTTTTCATGATTTTAGCCCGACGTGGGCAACGGGTCTCTCGCAAAGAGATCCCATAAATATAGCTTCCCTCACCAGCTATCTGCAAAGCAGACAGGATCCAGCTTTGGGACATGGATCTAGGGTTTAAAGCAAGCCTAGATCCCTACATTCAGAACCTATATAAGTAAAAGACTCGTTGCATTCACGTCGTGTTGAATAAATCAAAGAAAAAGGGGGTAACTATTGTATTTTTAGACAAAAAAAAACAAACTTAAACCTCAACCGGGACATTGAGCGTCCACTTTTCAAGGCACGAAACACGTCCGTTTAGTATACACAAACTCAGAATGGTTCCCTGAGAACATTATATGTTAAACACAGACCGTGCATGGAACAAGGAACTCTTCTGGGAAAATTAAATCCACTATAGTCCGGATAAGTAATGGTAAATGACAAATACCATAGTTTTTTCTTTTTCATGATTTTAGCCCGACGTGGGCAACGGGTCTCTCGCAAAGAGATCCCATAAATATAGCTTCCCTCACCAGCTATCTGCAAAGCAGACAGGATCCAGCTTTGGGACATGGATCTAGGGTTTAAAGCAAGCCTAGATCCCTACATTCAGAACCTCTATATAAGTAAAAGACTCGTTGCATTCACGTCGTGTTGAATAAATCAAAGAAAAAGGGCGTAACTATTGTATTTTTAGCCAAAAAAACCCAAACTTAAACCTCAACCGGGACATTGAGCGTCCACTTTTCAAGGCACGAAACACGTCCGTTTAGTATACACAAACTCAGAATGGTTCCCTGAGAACATTATATGTTAAACACAGACCGTGCATGGAACAAGGAACTCTTCTGGGAAAATTAAATCCACTATAGTCCGGATAAGTAATGGTAAATGACAAATACCATAGTTTTTTCTTTTTCATGATTTTAGCCCGACGTGGGCAACGGGTCTCTCGCAAAGAGATCCCATAAATATAGCTTCCCTCACCAGCTATCTGCAAAGCAGACAGGATCCAGCTTTGGGACATGAAAAAGAAAAAACTATGGTATTTGTCATTTACCATTACTTATCCGGACTATAGTGGATTTAATTTTCCCAGAAGTGTTCCTTGTTCCATGCACGGTCTGTGTTTAACATATAATGTTCTCAGGGAACCATTCTGAGTTTGTGTATACTAAACGGACGTGTTTCGTGCCTTGAAAAGTGGACGCTCAATGTCCCGGTTGAGGTTTAAGTTTGGGTTTTTTTGGCTAAAAATACAATAGTTACCCCCTTTTTCTTTGATTTATTCAACACGACGTGAATGCAACGAGTCTTTTACTTATATAGAGGTTCTGAATGTAGGGATCTAGGCTTGCTGGATCCTGTCTGCTTTGCAGATAGCTGGTGAGGGAAGCTATATTTATGGGATCTCTTTGCGAGAGACCCGTTGCCCACGTCGGGCTAAAATCATGAAAAAGAAAAAACTATGGTATTTGTCATTTACCATTACTTATCCGGACTATAGTGGATTTAATTTTCCCAGAAGAGTTCCTTGTTCCATGCACGGTCTGTGTTTAACATATAATGTTCTCAGGAACCATTCTGAGTTTGTGTATACTAACGGACGTGTTTCGTGCCTTGAAAAGTGGACGCTCAATGTCCCGGTTGAGGTTTAAGTTTGGGTTTTTTTTGGCTAAAAATACAATAGTTACCCCCTTTTTCTTGATTTATTCAACACGACGTGAATGCAACGAGTCTTTTACTTATATAGAGGTTCTGAATGTAGGGATCTAGGCTTGCTTTAAACCCTAGATCCATGTCCCAAAGCTGGATCCTGTCTGCTTTGCAGATAGCTGGTGAGGGAAGCTATATTTATGGGATCTCTTTGCGAGAGACCCGTTGCCCACGTCGGGCTAAAATCATGAAAAAGAAAAAACTATGGTATTTGTCATTTACCATTACTTATCCGGACTATAGTGGATTTAATTTTCCCAGAAGAGTTCCTTGTTCCATGCACGGTCTGTGTTTAACATATAATGTTCTCAGGGAACCATTCTGAGTTTGTGTATATATATATATATATATAATATATATATTATATATATATATATATATAAATTGACAATTGGTTAAGTCGTAACATTTTCGTAGTTTTAACGTTTTATTTGATTAGGTATACGCGGACAAAGTTGGGGAACGTAAACTACACTCGCTTCAGATTATCTGTAAAGCATGGTGATCAAGTTTTGCCAAAGCCGTCCACATCGACCACTAAGTCAACACTTGTTCGGCAATTGTTGAACATTTCGATCCATTCGTACACGCTCCGCTTTGGCAAAACTTGATCACCATACTGTACAGATAATCTTGTATGAATTTCAGCCCCTTTTACGCCCACAGCCCACAAAAAAAGAACGACCACGCTGTTCTTCTTTGGCGCAAGTCGAAAGTGGTGTGTCCATGTTTACAGCGCGATTACAACTAAACTGAGTGTCAAGCCAGTCAAGGTCTCAATCCCACGAAGCATCGATGTGTACGCTCAGTGACTGCAGCGCCGCCAATGGTCAGCAGTATAGATAATTCTGGAAGAAAAAAAGGTAGACAAATTGCAGATATTTTTTGACTTGTCCTCGCGTATTTATTTATTTTATTATTATTATTATTATTTTTTTTTTTTTTTTTTTTTACTGTACGGAAATTCTTTAAAGCAAACGTTGCTTTTATAGGAAAAGGCAAGTTTAACTTAGGCATGGCTTTCATACTACGCGTATAGCATTCACAAAAATACGCAAATTCATAGATAATGTGAATTTTTGGCACGATACCAATTTACAGGGACAAGAATGAGAATGTGTTCACTTAAAAAAACCAAACGAAAGGCATAGACCTAAGAAATGCAAATTTTATTTTAATAAACGCTCGTACGCGAGATCGGTAATATAAACTCGGGTATCCTGAATCTCGGACTTAAACGCTACGAAATTGAATGTTTCATACCAGTGAATTGAGAATCCGTAACGGACGCTTCTTAAACCGAAGATGACGATAATGTTTGTCGTTGCTTAACGTCGTTCGTAACGGCAAAAGTCGCGTTACCGGGGGCGGCACGCGTATGGCTTTACGTGGGATCCGAACCGCGGGTCGATACATCATCTGAACGCGAAGGTCACCCACCCAACTACTAACCAGACCGACGTGGATTAATCTTACTGATGTAACGGGAAGCGGTCTCGCGACGTGACCACGACTTTAGCCCGCGTAAGCTGAGGAATTGAGAGTTGAATAAAGTATTAAATTTTGAGTTTTATATTAAATTAGGCCTAACTTTCGTATACTTTTCATTATTATTTGTTCTACAGGACAAATCGCGGAAGATCTAATTAATATAAATGTGACTAGCGTCGGTGTTTTTATAAGCGTAATGCCTAAAAATATTGTTGCACGCATTGGCTGCGAGTTTTGAAATTATAAAGTGTTACTGTCCTGAAGCTGAAGAGCGTTGGAAAGAATGGCCTTATTGCACGTGATATCTTGATGACTCGCTCGTGAGTCAGTCAGTGTTTGCAGTCAATAAAATGTCGCGATGACATCATGCAAAAAACGAAATACTATGTATATAGGGTGTCCAAACAGCCCTGCCCCATAATATACAAAATTATATTAGTCTTTCGATCATGACTTCTGGGACACCCTGTATATATGGACTACGCTGTTGCCGATGTCGTAACCTCTTCTTTTCGATCAGCGAAGTTAAGTGACATTGGGTCTGTAGAGTAGTTGGCTGGGAGACCATGTACATACTCTACATTCAAAATATGTAGCGACCCGTAGTTGGACTCTCATTTTTAAAGCTGTACCGTAGATGTTGCGAAAGAGCTTAAACAGCCTATTATATATATATATATATATATATATATATATATGGGATGAATTTCACAATTAAACACGGGAAATGAATGAATGCTGCAAACCACAAGGAAAAAGAAAAACGATTCCAAGGCCTTTCGTGTATTCAGAGCTACACCTCGTCAGGGAATGGAGAGAGAAGGCAAGATGCCCATAAATATATACGTACAACGTAGCGGAAACCAAAGCAATTAGCACATACTTAACAAGAGTTAATGAGAGGCAAAAGGAATTTTAACAAGATATTGTCAATTTTATACATTCCCGCACTGTTATTGAAATTGTTTTTTAAAATGAATAAATGCACATTCTAGAATATTTCTTCCTATTATATCTGTTTTCAACAAGCGCTTTAGAACTATCCCACTTGATGCTATGATTACATCTATACATATGGTTAAACAAAGCATTGGAATTATTAGCTGTTCTACACGTATATTTATGCTGTTTTACCCTAGTATCTAACGTTTTACCCGTTTGGCCTATACTGTATATACTGAGTTACATTGTGTACAACCAACATTTTCCGGGCTATTCTTTCTTAGGCGTGATTAAACAGTATTATTATACTTAAAGACTACATTGATGCCAATTGCTTTAAGTAAAGTCGGGAGATATTAAAAATTAACGTGGTAAGGTAGGCTAAGGATATTTTTACGCTCAAATTCCTTTACAGTTACATTATAATAATACCTATTCTTGGCTTTCCTAAGACTGTTATCTAAAAATGAAATAGGATAACATAATTTAGTACCAATATTCATGATATTGCATAACTCGGAATCTAAAAATTCAGGACTGACAACTCTCAATGCTCTAAGAAACATAGCAGAGAAAATAGAGGATTTAATCGAGGGATGATGGTCAGAATAAAAATGTACATAAGAGTTATTATTAGTAGGCTTGCAATAGACTTCAAATTTGAACTGATTAGAGCATCTCCAAATTTTTAGATCCAGAAAAGATAGGCTTCCATCATTTTCTTCAACTGTGAACTTAATACGGTAGATGGACTAAATTGTTGAGCCTACAAAGAAATAAGTGAACATCCAAATTATTAGGCCAAAGGTATAAAATATTATCTATATACCTGTGCCAAACCAGGTTAAAATTAACAATCGAAAGCAAAATTCTACTTTCAAAAAATTCCATATATGAATTAGCTAGTACAGGTGAAAGGGGATTTCCCATCGCCAATCCAAACGACATAGCATAAAACTTATTTTCAAACTGAAATTTACAATCTTTGACACAGCCTAATTAACTCAATAAGAGTGTTGTGTTGAACAGGGAAAGAATATTCAGAGATCTTATCTTTTAAAAAAATCAAGTAGGTCATCAACAGGGACTTTTATGAATAACGAGCATACATCAAAGCTTACCAATTTGAAATTAGGGTCATTAGGAAACTTCAGTTTGTCAATAAGATCCATGCTATTTGCAATATGTGACTTAGAAATAGAACCAACTAACGGCGTTAATAAACTAACCAACCATTTAGGTAGCTTATAGGTTACGGAGCCTACTGAGCTAACAATAGGCCTCATGGGATTATTAACTGTTTTTTTTTACTAAGCCGTACAGATATGGTAGTGACGGATTGATAATAAGAAACTGCTGCGAAAGCCCATTATAGTTATTTTTTAATATTTCTCTTAATTTTCTGTTAAACATTTTATTAACATCCTCCAATGGGTCTCTATTTAGAGGTTTGTACGTGTCACGATCACTCAGTAACGTATTCATCTTTTCAACATAACTGTTTTTGTCCATGGTGACGATCGAATTAGATTTGTCCGCTTTAGTAATATGTAATGACTCATTATTTTTGTGTTTTTAGGGCTTTTTGAAACCTCAACGGATAATTCGATTTATACCTCGTATTAAAAGCACTATACACACAGCCTTTGGCTAAAGTCACCTCACTTTCGGATATATTACTATGTTTTTCAAAATTAATAAAAGACTTAGCAATCGGTAAACTGCTGGACTTTTTTGGGACTGAGAATCCTAACCCAAAACCTAACGCACATTTCGTATTGAAGTCTAGCTCATGGGACGACAAGTTAACAATATTACTAAAATCACTTTTTTTAGTCCAGTAACTATTACGAATTAAATCCTCCAGTCTATTGTTTAATTTTCTGTTCTGAGTTCTGCATCTTCTACGTAAGTTGTTGTAAATATCGTCCAAAAGTGTACTTCTCCACACAAGAGGAACGGTGGAAAAAAATATATTTTTCCTTCCTTCGGACTCTCTGAAGGCGTTCTTCACTTCGATGCGGGCTATATTAATATTAATTCTTTCGGTGTCACATATTGCAAATAGCATGGATCTTATTGACAAACTGAAGTTTCCTAATGACCCTAATTTCAAATTGGTAAGCTTTGATGTATGCTCGTTATTCACAAAAGTCCCTGTTGATGACCTACTTGATTTTTTAAAAGATAAGATCTCTGAATATTCTTTCCCTGTTCAACACAACACTTATTGAGTTAATTAGGCTTTGTGTCAAAGATTGTAAATTTCAGTTTGAAAATAAGTTTTATGCTATGTCGTTTGGATTGGCGATGGGAAATCCCCTTTCACCTGTACTAGCTAATTTATATATGGAATTTTTTGAGAGTAGAATTTTGCCTTCGATTGTTAATTTTAACCTGGTTTGGCACAGGTATATAGATGATATTTTATGCCTTTGGCCTAATAATTTGGATGTTCACTTATTTCTTTGTAGGCTCAACAATTTAGTCCCATCTATTAAGTTCACAGTTGAAAAAGAAAATGATGGAAGCCTATCTTTTCTGGATCTAAAAATTTGGAGATGCTCTAATCAGTTCAAATTTGAAGTCTATCGCAAGCCTACTAATAATAACTCTTATGTGCATTTTTATTCTGACCATCATCCCTCGATTAAATCCTCTATTTTCTCTGCTATGTTTCTTCGAGCATTGAGAGTTGTCAGTCCTGAATTTTTAGATTCCGAGTTATGCAATATCATGAATATTGGTACTAAATTATGTTATCCTATTTCATTTTTAGATAACTGTCTTAGGAAAGCCAAGAATAGGTATTATAATAATGTAACTGTAAAGGAATTTGAGCGTAAAAATATCCTTAGTCTACCTTACCATGTTAATTTTTAATATCTCCCGACTTTACTTAAAGCAATTGGCATCAATGTAATCTTTAAGTACAGGGTGTCCGAGAATTATCTGTACAATTTTTGGCTGTTATTAAAAGTCAACCATGAAGTGTAGAAATTCCAGTGTTGTCCCATTTTACAGAGAATCTCATTAAGTTTTTTCTGATACCAAGTTTTGACAAGTTTTTTAGAAATTCCAGTGTGTCCGAACATTATCTGTACAATTTCATCTTTTAATAAAATTCTTGATAACACACGTAAAATTCTTAAACAAGATTATTTAGAATCTGTATTTTCAAAAGTTTCTTTTATTAAAGTAACGTTGTTACAAACATTCGATATGTGCACCATTGTTCGCAAACATCCAACCGATACTCCAATGTTGCCATGTACGCTGCAGCATATCACATCAATTCGCTCAATAGCAGCTGTGTCTTGCTTTTAATCATCAATGTCTGTCACCCGCGTACATTTAAAACCTTGTCAAACGTGGTATCAGAAAAAACTTAATGAGATTCTCTGTAAAATGGGACAACACTGGAATTCCTACACTTCATGGTTGACTTTTAATAACAGCCAAAAATTGTACTGTTAATTCTCGACCCCGTATAATACTGTTTAATCACGCCTAAGAAGATAGCCCGGAAAATGTTGGTTGTGTGTGTTCGATTGGATTACACAATGTACTTCAGTGATATAGTATGGCCAAACCGGTAAAACGTTAGATATTAGGGTAAAACAGCATAATATACTGTAGAACAGCTAATAATTCCACTGCTTTGTTTTAACCATATTATAGATGTAAGCATAGCATCAAGTGGATAGTTCTAAAGCGCTTGTTGAAAACAGAGATAAATAGAAAGAAATATTCTAGAATGTGCATTTTTATTTTAAAAACATTTCAATAACAGTGCAGGAATGTATAAAATTGACAATATCTTGTTAAATTCCTTTTGCTTCTCATACTCTTGTTAGTATGTGCTATTGCTTTGGTTTCCGCTACGTTGTATATATTTATGGGCATCTTGCCTTCTCTCCATTCCCTGACGAGGTGTAGCTCTAATACACGAGGCCTTGGATAATATATATATATGATAATATATTAATATATTATAATATATATATATATATATATATATATATACTGGTTAAAACAATTGTTTAGGGTAGGTGTCCAATTAGATACCTTATTGAAACCAATTAAAATTTCCCATGGCTGTTCGACCTCCATTTACACACACACACACACACACACCACACACACAATTAGTTGGAAGATTAATGAAGCAGTTGCTATATTTTTAGATCGAAATTAGTTCCTAAGTAGAGTATGATGATGATCGTTGTACAGTTACATTTAAAATTAGAACAGGGGCTGAAGAACATTCCGAGTGAGGAAAGAGTGGGTTAATTCTTAATGACCAGATTCTGTTTTCCAAAACTCCTCCTTTCATTGGGGCATTTTATAACGTGGACAACTGTGTATCATTTAACTGGTTTTTCTCTTTCGAGATTGAGGTTTTACTTTGAATATAAGGTATGGTATTTCCTTCAGAATTAAGTGTTCTAATATTTTTTTGGTAGGCGTGGCGTGATGCAACTCAAATATTGTCTTAACATTTTTCTCTTTTCGAGCTTGTACTACTGACTTGTTCGAGACTAGGTGCTTGGATTAGGTTTTCTTTTTTAAATTGAAGATTAGGGATTATCTCTTGAGAACTTTGATTTATTTATTCAGTTTAGCTTGTGAACGGGTGGCAAACTTTCATTAGGCTTAGCTTTTCTCTCTAATAGGTTAGCCCTAATTTGGATGCGTTATACTTCATTTCTTTTTAAAATGGTTATGACACAAAAGAATTGGGTTGCGTACATCAAATAGGCATATTTTAATTTTTTTCTGAATCTTTTAGAAAATATTTGTATTAGGCCTTATACAGGGTGTTCAAAAAGAAACGCACCCCGAAACAGAAAAAGGTTAGGTTACAATGATATATGCATTCTCCAATGCGCCGCCTTTCTTTTTGAACACCCTGTAGTTCTTGTTATTAAAAAATAGGTAACTAATGCGCGAATAGGCCTAATACACCTTGGGAGACGTTGAAGATAGTTTTTTTTTGTCATGATAAGCTTGTTCTTCTGATTTACTCATGAGATAAACGAGATTTTTGCTTAAGCCTAAATATAGAAGAGGAGAGAATGGTTAGTGATGGAGAAGGATACAGGGCATTCAGGAAACATGAATTAGACACGTTTAAATGTAATTTTCTTTGTTCAGTTATGGGAGGATTGAAGATGGGACCAGTTGATGGAAGATCTCTGCAAAGCCTGATATGGAAATTGAAGCCGTGATAGAACAGTTTAAGAATAAGTAGATTTTAGTTAGTCGTGTGTTATTTGGTTATAATATATGATTGTGACAAGGTCCAGCTACATTTTTTTTTTTTTTTTTTAAGGAAACAAACCCTAGGTTTATAGCTAGGCTACTGTAGAACAATAAATCCCATCCTAAATATTAATGTTATGGGATTTATATCCTACCAATAAAACTTATCATTATCATCATTAAGGGCTTCTTGGGGCTCAGGACTTGAATTTAAATAGGGTCAGCGTAGATGTGTTCAGGTTTGGAAAATGTTCTTCGTCCAAAAAAAAAAAAAAAAAAAAATGCTTCTAATAATAAGTAAGCCCCTAATTAATAATCCCCCCCTCCCCCGTAGTTGAATAATGTGGTTATTTTAATTCATTTTGTATGGTGTGTATTTATGTTTGGTCTGTGGCCACAGGTTCTGGTGGAGAAATTGCTTCGCTCGTGTCCGGGTGTTCACACCATTTACCTCCTGATGCGCTCCAAAGGATCTCAGGATGTCTCATCCCGCCTTCAGGATATGCTAGGTTCTAAGGTGAGTCAGTTATAAAGGGCCAGATTAGGTATGTTGAAGGTTGGCTGATGGGTTTACAGCAAAAAAAACTGTTCAGGGTACGGATGGTGGCCTTTTTTTTTTTTTTCGGGGAGGGATATGTCGTGGCGAATGTCTTAACCGTTTCTCGTCGACCAGTGCAGTTAAGTGACACTGGGTTGGATAGTAGTTGGATGGGGACTCCTCCGCGTCCAAATTATGTAGCAACCCGTGGTTCGGATCCAACGTAAAGTTGTAGGTCCCCCCCAGTCGTATGACCTTAGATGTTCCGCAGGAGGTTAAACAACCCCATTCAGAGATGGGCAGTATTTAAATACATTTGTATTGTAATACTTGTATTTATAAATACTTTTTTCGGTGTGTATTTAAATACTTTGGAATAGTATTTGTTATTTGAAAATACATATTTTTAAGTACATTTCGCAAATACATTTCTTAGCCGCAACTGTCAGATAACAATTTGCGCCCTGAAACAAAATACAAAATCTTTCTAATCATTTAAGCCACCTGATCCAATCGTTACTAGATAGGCCAGTTGGTTGAATGCGGCGTTTTATTACGCGAGGCATCTTCCAAAAGTAAGACAGATTGTAGAAGGATTCGAGGGCAACGGGATCCTCGTTAAAAGAGCGAAAGCTGGCATCAAATCAGATGGGTTAGGTTTTCAGCTCTTACAGTTGCGAGAACAGTACTCTTCATTATGTTCTCTTTTAGAAAAAATGGAGAGCACAGATTTTACTATCAAAGAAGCATACGAAGCGGTTAATACCATATATTTTGGAGAAGATTATGTTAATATAAAAAATTATATCAAAAAGTGTTTGCAAACAAATGATATCAAGGATATAATTTTGATGACCAGGAATGCTATATCTCCATCATTATACGTTCTACTAAAAAACTGTCAACCTACCTCAGCATCAGTCGAAAGAAGTTTTTCGATTCTTCGAAAACTCCTAGCCAAAGACAGAAACTTCAAATCCGAAAATGTTAAAAACCATATTGCGGTGTTGTATAATGCAAATGTGGAATAATTGTATTTCAAGGTGTTAACTGACTGCATGTGGAGTGTTGTATAATATATAAGTTTTATGTATCAATCTATAAATAGATTATACAATTTATCACTAAAATTACACAACTAATAGTTTGTAATCACGAAAATTGCTGTACAATAAGTCAAATTAGAAAATTTAATGGTACATATTTATTAGGTCGATAAAATCAATTTTGTTTTTAGGTCAATAAAAAATTGCCCTACTTATGAGTTATGCATATATGTTTATAAAGTCTAATAGATGATAATATCAATAAACTAATGTTACCAAGAGATAAGTTTTAGAAAAAATTCTGGCATGATATAGTTGGATAAGTATTTTCAAAATGTATTTAAATACTAAATACATTACATATTTTCAAAATGTATTTAAATACATTTTTGATGTAATGTATTTAGTATTTAAATACATTTTGAAAATATGTAATGTATTTGGTATTTAAATGCTTTTTTAAAGAAGTAATGTATTTAGTGTTTAATTACATTTAAAGTATTTTGTGCCCATCTCTGACCCCATTAAACAATAACAATTAATAGGGATTATTACCTGATCCATGGCATTTTCGTTTTTCATCGCTCCATTACCATTAGTAAAAATGTAAAACTTAATTTTTTTCACTATTGTTCCATGCCCAATTTACCTACGCATGGACAAGTGTTTTGAAGGAGATTTTTACGTTCCCTACCAAATAAATTTGGAGGGGCCATACTGGCTTGCACTCGTCCGTCTGTCTGTTCATCACACTTTTGTGTCCGGGCTATAACTTTTGAACCACCCAAAAGAAGTGGCTGAAGCTTCACGCAACCTATGGATGATCAGAAGATGAAGCGTCATGAGCTTCAGTTCTTGTTTCAAAGGTCAAGTTCACAAATAAAGGTCATAGGTCAAATAAGGGTCCATGCCATAACTTTTGAACCACTCCACTTAAATTAATGAAACTTAACACATATATGGATCATTACAAGACTGTGTTTTGAGCAAGACTTGGGGTCCCTGAATTTAAAGGTTAAGATCACAAATATAGGAGGAGACACTGATGTCGTTCCAACATAGTTTTTGTTTTGTTCATATTGTTCATTACCTAAGTTAGATTAGCAAATTTTAAATAGCGGTTTTCCATGTAGAAGTATACATGTTAAGTGGGGGAGGGAGCGAGAGTTTAAAATGGGATTAAACCAATCTTTTCGTCCGCAGTTGTTCGACAACCTTCGCAAGACGAATGCGGAGGTGCTGTCGAAACTAGTGGCGGTGGAGGGTGACATCACGCTTCCCGCCCTTGGGCTCTCTCCCGAAGACACTAAGACCCTCGCTGAGAACGTGAGTGTTGTCTTCCACGCAGCCGCCACCGTGAAGTTCGACGAAGCCCTCAAACTCTCACTGCAGATGAACGTCCTTGGCACCGTCAGAATGGTGGAACTGTGCCACAAAATGGATAAGCTGGTGGTAAGAGAGGGGTTGTCGCGTATGTATGTATGTATATAGGATGAACTAAAAGTCCGGTCGTGTGGAATATTATTATAATTCATTGAATGTTCGGTGAATGTATTTTAAGTGCAATAACCACAAATAAGATTGAAAGGAAAAATACAATAAAATGGGAAATTTGGAGTTAGTGGGACTCAAACCCGCGTTTCCGAGACAGCGCGCTACCGATCACGTCATACAGAACCTCCACCTGTCTTCCCCAAAAAAGGTTCGTTCAATCGAGATCCAATATATATATATGCGGTTTGACCACACACCATTAAACTGCTTCGCCTTTAAGCAAATGAATGCATCGATGCGGTTATTGCACTTAAAATGCATTCATTTGCGCAAAGGGGAGGGGCGAGTTTAACGGAGCATGATCAAACAGCTCCAAGTTTCCCCACTTTATTGCCTTTCTCCCTTTCCAATGTTTTAACTGCCGATCGTGAGTGAAATCCATTTACACACGTGTTTATTCTTTTTCGTAAACTATTAACAGACTGGAATGGGGAACCTTTATTGTGTGACGGGCAAATTACAGCTTTAAAAAATATAGTTTGAAATTTAATTACGATGTAAATACTGTATGACTCTAAATAATCAAACTGTCCGTGGACGGCAGGTTCCCCACCCCTGTTCTGGGGTTGATCGTCATTCGTAAACGACGGACTTCAGGTGATCTCACGAAAAAGAACATTCGAAAAGAGTGTATCAACTATTAGAATGTTTCGCGATATCCATAATAGTTGATATAAGAAAATCGACATGTTTTGAACTGGTCTACAGATCTACAGAAGCTAAGGCGAACAAAGACCCTAAGATCCACTCTAAGGTTAGCCCGAGAGAAAGGAAGGAGTAGGGGGTTAAGAGAAGAGAATAAGGGGTTAAGTAAGTAGCAACACCTATCACTCGTGGGTTAACATTCATTCAGAAAAAGAGAAAAAAGACTCGCCATCATCATCATCCGCCGGCCACTGCCGACAAGTCAGAAAAATAGTGGGAGAGAATAGGAAAGATGGCAGAACGGTCCTCTACTCCATAGGGAGGTAGAGCCCACTCTGCCGGAAAGGGGTGAAAGATGAAAAGTAAAATAAGAGCGCGTACAAACCATGCAATACATTCTTAACTAAAAGCAACCCATTCTTCCAACTGTTGCAGACCGATCCTCCACTCCGTAGGGAGGTAGAGGATGCAGCCCACTAGGCTGGAAAGGCGTGAAAGATGAAAAGAAGTAAAATAAGAACGCATTACAACACATTCTTAACTCCAACACTATCATAACATGCAAACTACAGAGAAGAAAAATAAGTATAAAGAATAACAAAAAGTGTGTTAATTTACTCAACAAGCTACAACTAAGTTCGTGTTAGTCTAATTTTTTTTTTTTTTTTCTTCTGGCATTAAACGTCAACAGACTCATCCCCGATTACGACCCCCAGAGCTCTTATTGCCAATTGTTTTTTTTATTTTAACGTTAATATTTTAAAAATGTCTATCTAGACGGTTTTTAAACACATTAACGCTGGTCGAGTTCACGACGGGCGCGGGAAAATTATTCCATTTATCAATTACTTTAAACGTAAAGAAGTTTTTAGCGATATTAGTAATGAAACGTCTGCCACGCAACTTAAATCCGTTATTACGAGTATTGCTATTATCGAAAGTGAACAGTTTGTAAAAATTTACGTTATCGATGTTATTAACGATTTTGAAAACTTCAATAAGCTCCCCCTTTAATCTCCTAGTTTCGAGTGAATGCGAGTCTAACTCTTTAATCGTATCTTAATAAGGCTTGTTGCGCAATGACGGAATTAGTTTCATAGCACGACGCTGAACCCTTTCTGACCTATCAATATCCTCACGCAAATACGGGCACCAAAACTGAACAGCATATTCTAAATGAAGCCTGACTAGGAACTTGTAAAGGGGCAATATAATATCCTTCGATTTAAATTCGAAATTACGCGCTATGAAGCCTAACATCCCTATGAAGCCTAACATCCTATTAGCTTTTGCGCAAGGCTCCAGGCACTGGTTCCTAACTTTTAAATCCTTAGATACGCGTACGCCTAAATCTACTTCCTCGTCAACGCTCGCTAACTCTCTATCACATCGTGTACGTGTAATTATTGTTACGAGAACCTATATGCAAAACTTTACATTTGTCTACGTTAAATCGCATCTGCCACTTATCCGTCCACTCCATAATCCTATTTACATCGTCTTGGAGCCTATTTCTATCATCCTCGTTAACAACCTTACCGCCTATTTTAGTATCGGCCGCGAATTTTGACACGTTACTAGTCAAACCTACATCTATGTCGTTAATGTAAATTACGAATAGCAATGGGCCTAACACTGAACCCTGTGGGATACCGCTACCTACATCCAACCACCCCGATTCACTACCATTAACAACGACTCTGTCTCCAAGCACGAAGCCATTCCTCTAACCAGTTAGCTACCTGACTGCGTATACCGTGCGCTTTAACCTTCGCAATTAATCTTCTATGCGGAATTTAATACTGTATGTATATATATTAAACGTGGGATTGAACTGGCGTTTATTTCTCCATTCTTGAGCAACAAATACAAATTGACACTCGAAAAGATGTAATCGACCTTCAAAAGGGGATGATAGTTGTGAATCTTGTTTTGACTGATGCCCGAGTGACAAAAATGGTTCTTGACATTCCTGGAATTTCAAGTCATTCGTATCAAGTTTCACTTTTTAGAATTTATTCTGGAAAACCAACATCATCATCATTGGAATATGTAGTAGATATTCCTCAGTATAATGCGCACCCGTGTATCTATTTAATAATAATAAAGAATATGATGCCAGTAATGATATAAAGAACTACAGCAGCGAAAATGAGTGTTTCTAATTTCTGATCAACTTGTACGTTAACTTGTTGGTTTCAATATGAAATGGGTTTAAATGAGCGTTTATGGATAACTCCTAGCGAATTTGTATTATAAGTTTTTTTTGGTAAAATTACAGAATTCAGACGCAGTTAAGAGACAATCCATAATTACTAACTTGGCTTAATTTAATCTAGCATAACTTAACTCGACATATTACTAAGCTATTATGAACTGCGTCAGGATTCTGGAATTTTGCTGAATTTTTGTAATTATTTTATGCTAGAATTTCTTAGATTTACTGGTGGATTTTTTTTTTAAAGCATACTTCTTTTCATAACTGTTGAAAACGATTATTCAGTGAACATAATTTCTCAGGATGCTTCAACAAATTTTATATGGTACCTAAAAGTATTAACTGGTAGGGTATGTAGCTACGCAGAAAGTGTGGAAAAGATGGAAATAAATAATCGAGGATAGAGTTGCTGAAATAGACAAGGTTTTATTTAAAGGTTAATGTTTTAACTTTATTTGCATTTATAAGATGAAAATATTTAACAAAAGTAGGTAATTTTTGCATCTAGTAATTACGCGCTATCGATTATCGCCACAGTGTATTCTGAAATGAAACATTATATCTTCGCTAAACTCTGCGTACGGGATACTAGTTTTGCAAAAGCGTAAAGTAATACTGTACGCAAGTTGTAGTGAGGGGGGAAACACCCGAGTAACATATTCACGTTTAATGTCACTTTTGTTTCTGCAGGAAAGGTTATTTTTAGTTATTCTGGTTTTTTTTTTCTCGTTTGTCCAAAAATCGTGAAGAGAAAATGTGTATGGTAGGTATGAAAAGTTACGAAGTGCTCTTTTCTTGCACTACATGAATATCTCGTTAGTGATGATTGGGAAGATAAATTTCGGCTTTTGAAAGTAATTTGAAGTAAATTTTAGTTCAGAATTGATCTCGACTTTAAATTTACTTTTAATTTTTCAACTTGAATCTTCCACAGTCATAATTTGTATTGTGAATTTAAATAACGCGTTGAATCTTTCTTCTCTGATTCTCAACCCGAATCTTCCGCTACAGGCTTTAATTCACGTATCGACGGCTTATTGTAACTGTGACAGGAAGGAGGTGAAAGAGTTAGTGTACCCACCACCGATGGATCCCTACAAGCTCATTCAACTCGTAGATTGGATGGATGATGAAGTTTTCAATCACCTTACACCGAAGTAAGACTATATTTCATCGGGGAACTTTCGAAAGGCTGGAAGGATTGAAAGTTGGGAAAAAAGTGTAAAGTAGGCATCAGCTACTAGTTGAAATTTATCTAGTACTAGTTTTCAAATTCATAGGTATATGGTATCATCGTCACGGTCGTCTTCACAACTGATTATACAGGGTGTTATCAAAGGGTTTCATAAATTAGTGTAAATATTCAGGACGTCGAAGTGAACAAAAAAGTTCGTATGAACATAAATCCTCAATCGCTTCATTTCCGAGATACATTGCTTTTTTTGGGATCACCTGAAGATCAGGGCCCCCAGCCTCAATTACCAAATGATATCTTCGTTAAAACTAACGAAAATATCACGACTTAACCTAACTAATCGTCAAGGGCGAACAATTGACCTAACCGGGCATTCAGTTTAATTTATTATAATATTTAGTACTGTAAAGCAAAAAACAAGAATACATGGGGGCCCTGATCTTCGGGTGATCCCTTTTTTGCCGAGGACGATCCAATTAAAATGAGTCATTAAAGTTTATCAAAGTTTATTTACAGTAAGTGCTCAAAATGGTTTCCCCGCATCAGAGTACATGCTTCAACGCGTCGTTAAAAATTTGACCTATTTACTCTCGCGGCTATTCGCCTTGTACTTGTATGCGGATCTTGTTTGACAGCTAAAAGAATCTGTTCTAGCTACGTTTTGTCGAGTTCGTGGACGCCCAGCATTCAGTTGTCTTGGTCGAAACGCCTCGCTTACGGAGTCGACGATCAATTGAAAGAAATGTAGACCTCGATGGTAATCGCCTATTACGATACCTTTCAGCATAACGGCGTTGGGCAGCAGCTGCGTTGCCTAGCATCTCTCCTAACGAGATGCATATCAGCAAGTTTTTCAAAAGAATGCTACTCCATAACGCTCTGTAACACTACATGAGTCAGACGCATGAAATGCAGGAAATAATTTTGGTTTCTAAAATGACAACTAACAAAATACTACCAAACCAAAAGTAAAATAATTATCTAAACAACCAGACAACTACGACTTTGATAAACTTTAATGACTCGTGTTAATTGGATGTTCCTCGTCAAAAAAGCAATGTGTATCGGAAACGAAGCGATTGTCAATTTATGTTCATTAGAACTTTTTGTTCACTCTGACGTCCTGAATATGTATACTAATTTATAAAAGGTAATTTGATGACACCCTGTATATGAAAAAGTGTTTGATACCGCTTTTGAGGCAATTTGATAAGGGGAGAAAATGCGTGAATAAGCTCACCTTTGTTACGAGTAGCGTGTCTTTAAATACGTGTAAAGACGCTATTTTGGATCAAAAGGGTTTTATACGTAACAAAAAAAATTCAGTGTGAGAAAGAACACCAAAATTATTGTAATTATTTGGAGTGGTTTGACATGATCCCAAAACGTGTAATTAAATGTACATTATCTTTGTGGAATTCTTATTAACCCACTTTTTCTTCAGGTTAATAGGAAGACGACCAAACACATACACTTTCACGAAGGCATTAGCGGAACACGTACTCGTACAGGAAGCAGCTTCTCTACCAGTCACAATTGTACGCCCTTCGATAGGTCAGTTTTAAACTTTAGGAAGACATCAGGCTTAAAATGGTGTTCAAAGTAATTTAAGTTTGGTTAGGATCGAGCATATTTGGAAGAACCATCAGTTAGGCCTTGTCAGGTACTGAGATTAAATTAAAGGCATAATCAAATAAATCCATAAAAAAGTGCTTGCAATACCTTAATTCTACTATTCCCCTATCAATAAAGCTTTTCCTTATCCTATCCTTATAAGATATCGGTAACTACTGTTATGGGGAGACGCAAAGCTAGGAAGTTCTAAGACCTGCGTTTTTCCATTTGGCAAACAGTTTTTCCCAACATCAAGAATTGTCGGGAGTAAAGCCACAATGAGAAATGGATTTGTTAGAGCACAAGCTTTCGGCCTATATTAACGTCATCAGGTGCAAATCTTAGTATGCAAAACCTTAATATAGGCCGAAAAGTTGTGCTCTAATAGATTAATTTCTCAATATGGCTTTGCTCCCGTATATGCAACCTAGTGTAATTGAGAATATTCGCTTAACAGAAAGAATTATTATAGACAACCGTTATTTTAAGGTGGAGACGTGTCGATCCTCCTATTAAACTCCATTTCAGAACGGGTATTGAAGGGTAAATAAGGATTTTAGAAGTATTTCCATCCCTGTCTTAAATGTATTCTCCTGATGAAATTCCTTCGAAGAGGTCGTGCAATGTATTTCCTAACTTGCGCGTTTTTCTCTTGTATGCCCGCAGTGTGCGCAGCCTGGCGGGAACCAATTGCGGGATGGGTTGACAACTTAAACGGCCCAACAGGTCTGATTGTCGGGGCTGGAAAAGGAATGCTTCGAACCTTCCATTGCAACCCATCCATAACAGCCGATATCATTCCTGTGGATGTTCCTATTAATTTGATGATAGTATCGGCGTGGTACACAGCCACTCATAGGTAAGGTCCTTAAGGTACTTCACCCACTCGCCTCGTGAGCTAAGGTTAAGGAAAGTTGTAAATTTTCAACTTTTTATAAACTTATTGGCGTATTTGTTGCTAATATCAGGGTTTTTAACCAGTGGGTTGAACGTAAGTCTAAAGGAACTACGTTCTAGGTTAGCAAATTTAATTTTTCCGCTGTACAGATGGTTATGGTTAGGTTAGGTGTAAACAAATGGGGCTTAAAACATACAAAACATCTTAATTACGAAGAATCTAATCGGAATGCTTTATACCGTACCATATTTGCAGTCTGTTACGAGCTTAACATTGTTTATTTCAGCACAATTTATTAATTCTTAATGTTTTTATCTTTTAATATTATTTTAAGTTTTCGTGTAAACTTTTAGATGGGATGGGGAGCTGTGGAGTGGGGTTACAGACAGAATAAAGTAGTAATGATGGAGAGAGGAGTGACGTTGAAGCCTGTTCTTGTGTACTGAAATCGGCTTCGAAGACAGATAAATCGCTACACATTTCTCATACTATCACAACCACTATTTCGCTCATGAGACATTACCGTGGCATGGGAAGCAAGGTGTTGTTGCTAATTATTATTATTGGATATTGGACGAAGGCTGCAAAGTCCTGGGTTCGACTCCCACCTCCGCCGTGGTTGGAGTTGTTTCGGCCATTTACTCTGCTAATGCCCGACATCAGGTGACCCCCCCCCCCCCCCCCCCCCCCCCCCGCTTAACCCATGGGGGAAATAAGTGCTCCGGATGTTATTTTATTATTTTTGTTTATTTTCCTTTCGTTAGGACTGAGAAAGTGAACGTATTCAACTGCATATCGGGGGCGGAACGTCCCGTAAGCTGGGGCGAATTCCAGGTTTATGGGATGAAGGCCCTCAAAACGAACGTTTTGAACGACGTTATTTGGTATCCTGCTCTTACCTTCACGAAGCACAAAATGGTCAATACCGTAGGGGTCATATTCAAACACTGGGTTCCCGCCTACGTCATCGACCTTCTAGCAAAATTTAGTGGCAAAAAACCAATGTAAGGGACTCAGCTTTGTACTGTATTGTACAGTGTAAATAGTTTAGACTTAAATGAAGCAGCAGTAATTGTAGTTTTTAATCTTCTTCAGTGTTCATTGAGATTAGTTTACGCGCAGATTTTGCGTTCTTATGGTTTTTAAAGAATTTTTGGACATAAACTTTCCCGTACAAGTTTTTATAAAGATACCGTTCTTTTGACCTCGGGTATTTACAATCAACTCTTCAATAATTTTAAATGGCTTGGAAAAAAGGAGAAGAATGTTTTCGTTTATTTCGCCTCCTCCGCAACGGCAAAGGTTATATAATATATATATAACGGAGGGGACCTACAACTTTACGTGGGATTCGAACCGCCGCTACTCCACCGAGAAGGACCGGGGAAATAGAGAGAGATCCGTTTCAAAATTAGTACGTGTGAACTCTTCTCCTTCAACATTTAACAGGGTGTTCTGAAAGGTGCGCGTCGTAAGAATTTTATTTTGTGGAAATAAGATCGATTGAAATATGGTATAAAATTAAATAGATTGCGTTCAGTGTGGGAACAATTGATGTAGAAGAGGTGATATTAGAATTACGATGGTATGGAGTAAGAAAATGTGTGAAATGCGTGCGAAACTTTAATTAAATTTGTTTTTAATAATACAAAATTCAGTAGAAATCTTTATAGTCGAATAGTATCAGGTATGGAGTAAATTTTAACTCGGTTCTTAAGAGTTATGATTCTTAACCGATTCATAGTTAAAGTATGGTAATATTTGAGTGAAATTTACTAGGCTCCTTGAAGGTATTTGATGCATTTTTCTATCTTAGAGCAGAAAGTGATTTGCAGATAGGCTTTAGCTTATGCATAATATAAATCCGTTTTGTATTTGACTTTTTCATTTTGGAAAGATTTATGGTAAACCTAATTTTATTTATTTATACCAGAATCATTCGTGTAACTAAAACCGGAAGTTACTTTCGAAGTCGTGCTAAACGTTTGAATAAAGTAACCCCTCTTCATTTTTCAGTATGGTTCGCGTCATAAGTAAATTATCTCGGGCTGCTGATTGTCTAGAGTACTTCACTACTCACGAATGGAAATTCTCCAACGAAAATGTTCAATCTCTGTGGCAGATCTTATCCGAAGCTGATCGGCACGCCTTCAACTTCAGTCTGTCAGCGATTCATTGGCCCACGTACATTCAGCAGTATTGCTTGGGTAGCAAGCGGTACGCCATGAAAGAAGAACTGTGTACCCTGCCTGCAGCTAGGAAGCACTTAAATAAGTAGGTTTATTTCTACTGTGGAAGTTAGGTGAATCTCTTCCCTTTTACGGTACTTTATAAGCCATCGTGGGCTGTTTTCATTTTAAAAATGTTAAATTAAGTAATGTTGGATTGTATATTTAGTTAATAATATACTTTTGTTATTTTCATTCATTTCATTATATTTTCATTCCAGCTTTTCTGTTCTTGATTGTTTATTGAGTATAAATAACCCATAATTTTGTCACCATTTTGTCACCGTACAAATTCAAAAAATTGGTATGCTATTGGATTATGTTTCACGTTAAAAAGACAATATTTGTGGCCGTTTTGGTAGACACGAGATAGTTATTGGATGAATGGATGTGAAAGAGGAAGGTACGTTGCGTTATTATGGTAGTGTGGAGAGAAGCAGTGTGTAATAGCGATAGGTAGGTTTTATGAAAATGGCGAGCGATGGGTTAATGGATGCATAAATAAATTAATAAAGATTTATGAACGTTGCTCAATAGGATGGAGTGAAATTGCCAACCTTTTTTCCAAATGTCAATATCTAATAGTGCAGAAAACTTGGCTCTTTATACCACTAACAACTTGTGAAAATTTCGCTTCTCTGGTAATTCATCTTGAAGTTCCCCACCGGCCTTGTAGTTTTCACAAAATGTACATAATTTAACCTTTATAAACGCGTATCTGTTGCGCAGCTCTTCGCTAATTCGAATCTTGACTTCCTCAAATTATCCAGAACTCCTCACAAAAATTTAACCATACCCATCGTTCAACGGATTGTGCGAGATGAGAAAACCGTGGAAATTCCACAGCTTGTACTTTTTTCTTCACTCAGTGAATTTACCTCGTCATCCGATAAGTGTCGAATGGCAGGAGGCGCAAATCTCCCAGCTGTTTGCCAGTTAATGAGTTCTGTGTAATTTGTTGCTTCAAAATTGAAAGGGGAGATAATAAATTTTGTATTTGTGGTCCATCAGCATTTGCTTTTGCCACTTGAATTGGACGCAATCCAAGTTCCCTGTTTGCGAGTATTAATGATAATTCCTAGCAGAATATTTTCTGAATGGCTGAAGTAGCCATTCCTCTGCAGAGCAGGATTGATGACTTTTTTTTTAGTTCCTTGGAAAGATGGCGCGATTTGTTAATCGTGTTCCATGAATGTCGAGCACCGTCTTTGCAGGAAGAACTACTCTTAAATTCAAATCACATTGGTGCAAAAGTTGCCAACATGCAATCTCAACAGATGGTTAGCTGTCGTTAACCATCTTGAATGAGCCACTTTCCCTAGTTGTCGGTTTGCTAAACTGACTGAGCAGTGACCAGATGCAATAGCTTGGCATATATCAGAGATATACTGCTGGTCAGCTCTCAGATCCTTGGCATCAGCCTTTTGGGAATTTTATTAAATTTTATTAAAGTCTACTATTGGAAGCTGTTCAAATGTTAGCAAAGACATGCCGATAGGACCTGAAAATACCTTAGGACCAGTAGTTGCACCATTAAGATGTTTTAATAACTGCCGTAGAGGAAGGTCATTGAAGTGCAGCTGGCATATAAACCATTGCGAAGGCCTCCCAAGTTTCTTCCCGTATTAGTGACAATTCCATCACATCCAAATGCTAAAATTCCACTCGTATCAACTTTTTCATCCAAATAATTTACGATGCTGCCTAGGATGTCTTCAGCAGAACCACTTTTTGGCGTAGTTTGTCCGCTGTACTTCGATCCTGGTTCATGTGTCAGAGATAAATGCTCGTCAACAACTGTTTGTCTGTGCTACTTTCTGCCGTCCTGAACATTTTTCAACGTCTTTTCTTTCCGCCCATCGAAATACAAACCACCCAAATTGTCTGCTTTTGTTCCCTCCTGCAATTTAGTGCGATTGCCTTCTCTGGCTCTCCTTATTTTGCTTCTGTCAGGGGCTACGTCGTAGCCAATGTCATAACACCGCTTCTCGTTGATGAGCGAAGTTAAGCGACAATGGGTTGGGTAGTAGTTGGATGGGAGACCGTTCGCTGCGTTCAGACTATGTAGCGACCAGTAGTTTGAATCCCACGTAAAACTAGGTCCCCTCCGTCATATGATCTCAGATGATGCGAAGGAGGTTAAACAACGCAATCATTACTTGCTTCTATCAGTAACGTTTGACGTCGTCTTCAGTAATAATTCCAAAATCTTCTAAGGCAGCTGAGGAAACTGCACATGCTGATTTGTCTGAAGCAACGTGCCAGTCACATGCTCTTGCCACTGTCAGAAGTTTTCGTCCCATCTGAGAATCTTTCTAATCTACTGCAGAAGATGCTGGCATATATACAGACATGTCAACCCTCCTGTTTTTTTTTTTGTACCAAATTGAAAACTCCTGGCAGGAGTCAAAAACATGCTGGTTTTCTTTACCCAATTTCCTGATATTGAAAAAAATGAACTAGTCATCATAACTAGTTCATTTTTACCCAATTTCCCGATATTGAAAAAATGAACTAGTTATGATGAAACCAGAAAGAAGAGTTTTGAGAGGTAACTTACTTAAAGCGTATAAGATGTTATAAGATAATATGGGCATCAATACATTGTCAGACCTCATGGTCCAAAAAGTGACACTCCAAAGCCAGGGACAGAAATGTTATGAAGCACAATTCAGTAATTCTTTATTGTTGAAAGCTCAAGGTGCATTGTACAAGTACTTCAAGCAATGAAATATACCCTTATAATATCGTATTTGAAGTATGCGAATAAATTTTTTTTTTCTTTTAGCTTAGGGTTGGCATGTCTGCATATGCTACAAAATTACCATGAAGTGGATTTTCTTCCTCTAATTCAGCTGTGTTTTGTGGATGTAAGGAGTTCGTATTAAGTGAACCTAACTTGGCAATATCAATATCTGAAGCAGAATCTTTGCTTCCGTAAGAAATTTCTGAAGTAGAGAATGAAGATTCGGCTTTAAATATCACCTTAGCTTTGTCAAGACGCTCTCTCTTGTTTTCGATTCTCTCTCTCTCTCTCTCTCGAATTTTCTTAGACACGGCAGTATCGACGCTGTCCATTGCCATGGTTCGTATAGTTCGTTGGTCCTGTAGAAATGCTTTTTCCGACTTTTCACAGGCACAAGATGAGAATTAGACTTGCAAGCTGCAATATCGAATAACTTTGTCTTCATCTCAGAACTTCAAAATCCTTGCTCTGTAATTCTCATTTCTTTGCCTTTCTTCAAAGCATTTTTAAAGCTTCATATACTTGTCATGGTAGACACGCATCAACTGCAGAACACCAGTATGGAAAACATAGGGATTGGCACATTTTTCCAAAGATCTTGCACTGTTTGCGAAAGCTTTTCAGAAATTTTCACAACTCCTGGTTCTTTGAAGTTTTATATGGCCTCATTTCATGCTTCAACCACAGATTATACAGCATGATGTCACCATAAGTTGGAAGGATTACCTGGTATTTCAAGTGTTCCTTCGTATTTGCCTTATCAGATTTTAATATTTGCAATAGAAAAAAAAGTTATTACAGAATTCCCTGTTTCAAAAAGATAAACAATGGAAAGTGCTAATTAATGCATCAGACAAAAGCCAAAATAATCACTAGCTCCACACGAAAATTAGGAAGTAAGAGTAACAAGATGCTCAAAAATGTAAAAATACTGGTGACATATGGACACAATTGTTGCATAATTCAATAAAACGAATTTTCACTGATTGGAATTGCTCGCCATATTGGTGACTGATAAGCCGGAAATAGCAAAAACTTAAGGCGGTTGGGGAGCCTCAAGATTTTTAAAATTAAAAAAAAGAATATTAAGTGGCAATACTTAGTTAACGAGGTAACTTTTCTGCACTATTAGAAAGCTGCCGTCCATATTTCAAGATTTCACTCCACCCTATTGTGCAGGAATTACTAAGATTTTTATTTTTTGAGAACTTGAGTGAATGAGCGTGTCTTTTGTCACCAGACGACGGGTCACTAACAATACTTTTTTTTCTCAGTAGTAGTAATAATTTGGTCTGCTTCTACCGACCACGCCATCAAGAACTCCAAAAAGGTTCCTTGAAGCACTGGACCATGCTCTAACTCCCTCGCCATTATAAAGCATATTTTGGGATTCTGGATAGCGTGGTCGGTAGGACCGAGTGGTGACTAAAACACGCAACGCAAGTTGAATTCATTAACTTCTATGTATTTCGGTATTGCACTTAAAATACGTTTATATTGTTTTTGTTCAAGAGGCACCAAATGTATCCCGTGTGAAATGTACATTTGAAAAGATCCTTACGTAAATTTGACCTCCGCACTTCGCTAAAACTTAACAAGTACATTAATTCAGGGACTTTGAATCGTTTTTCCAGAATGTGGTGGCTGCGACAGGCGTTCAGAATGCTGATGGTGTTGATCGCTTGGCGTCTCGTGATGCTGCGGAGTGTGGCTGCCCGTCGCGTTTACGCTGCCCTCCTTCGCATGCTCGTAAGGATGATGACGTACTTGCCGTTCCTCAACAGAATATGAGAAGCAAGGAGCTTAGTTCAGATTAGTTTATTCCACTTTTGGATCACAAAGAAAGGCTTCCGACACCTCCTCTTAGCCCGGAAACTTTGCTTGCGTTATTTTAACTGCGGAGAGGAGAAGACCTAAAAACTGTTGTTGCTGAAGCTTGCGAATATAAAAAAAAAGCTCTTCGGAGCGATTCTAATTGGTCGTCCTTCCTCTTCGAATGTTTTCTAGTGCAGTTGGCTTCATTCCTTTAAAATTTATAAGTCGTGAGAATGGTGCATTTATTCTAATGGTAAAGTTTGGATGGACGGACACTTTAGTTTTGCAGTCAAGAGAAAGATCTTATCCAAAAATGTTTCCTTCCATCTCTTTCTCTCCGTCTCTGTCTCTATCTGTCCATCTTTAGATAAACTCACCATTAATCTTCGTTGCCGCGTGCCATCCGTAAGTAAAGTTTAAAACGAGAGAGAGAGAGGTAGGTCGGACTATTACTATGAAAATTATTGAATAGTCGAGTTTCGCAGGTTTTAAAAGAAAAAATTGAAAAAAATTCGATTGATAACCTTATGTTTTTTCTCGCTCAGTTCTATTTCCATTATTTTGTAGTGTTTGTAAATAGTAAAAAGCTTGTGTAAATACCCGTTATAACAAAATCTTTGATGAAGGAGAGAGTAGTCTCTCTTGCATTATTACTCTATAACACCGAAAAAATTGTGAATCAGCATTATTAAAATTAGATTGTATTACCAGTTCTTCTTCTTCTACTACTATTAATACTACTCTTACTATTACTACTACTATTGCCACTACTACTACTACTACTCTTTATTATAGACACTCGTATAGTGTAGTTACAGACTTTGTTTACCAATTGAGCTAACTGATTGCCATTGAGCAGTCGAGTGAAATTTAAAACGAAACGTTTAATAATTTAGTGTTAGGCTTATAACGAAATCTGTGGACTACAGTGAACTCGCTAATAGGAAGTCTTAACTTCATTTCATGACAATGTGTAATGAATATTATTATTATTATTATTATTATTATTTTTAATTATTAATATTATTATTATTAATATTATTATTATTATTATTATTATTATTATTGCAATGTTTCCTCAACTTAGATTTTATTAACATCTTTCTCTTTCCAAAACCTTTTCTTTTTTTTCTTTATGAGCTACATATTCTCAAAGTTAGGTTTGAATTTTTCCTATATTTCATTGTCCAAACGTATAAATAAATAAATAAATAGGGAATTAAGTCGTTTTTCTTAAGAATTACTTTTCTAGGCCAGACTTTAAAATTAATTTTTTTTTTATTTTTTTTTTTTTTAATGGACTATTTTTAAAGATATTGTTCAACTTGTCTACCAAACTGTTTAAATTCAAATTTATTATTGTTATGGAGTTTTTTACTGGGTTTGTAATCACTCCAGTTATCATCATCATCATTATTATTATTAATATTACTATTATCATCTCACCCGCTTCGATTTAAGTCCAGTATATTTTTAATGATAAAACGTTCCATTTATCTATATTCACCGTTTCGTGGATTGCTTTAAAGATGACCTTCATAATGGTTTCTAAAGCTTAGAGGAGACTCGTTCGAGATTATTATTTATTATTATTATTATTATTATTTCGTCCGGTACTTTCGGGTACGCGACTAATTCTCATCGAGACTCCGCGTTTTAAGATCTTGTTTCCTTTAGTTTTCTATTTTTAGCGTGACATTCACCGCTCTTTCACCAACTTCATTATTTGTTTTTCTTCGCAACCTTCATATTTTTCTGATTGTTCGTAAATTCGACGAAAGAAGAAACCAATTCGGCGGATTTTATTTTATTTTTTATTTTTGATTAGAAGTTTGAGCTTCGATCGGATTGAAAGTTTCAATCGTGTTCCATCCCACAATGAGATTTAACGGAAGAAATTGCCGAGTTTCTATCGTATTAATCGTGTGTTTTTTTGGGGGGGTGGGGGGAAATGGAAAATCAATCTAAGAATTTAGTAAAAAAAAAAAAAAAAGAAAAAAAAGGTAAATAACTAATTTGAAATGAAAGTATTTTTAATTTATTGAAAATTGGTTTCACATCGTGATATATTTTTTCCCCCTCGCTCCCAAATTTTTTTTTCGTCCCTTTGTTAATTTGTCCTGATAGGAAGTATTTAAAAAAAAAAAAAAAAATTCTAGAATTAAGATTTTAAAATATCTAACGAAAATGTTATTTTATGATTCCAGTGTGCTAATATTTAGATTTAAAAAAAAATATCGGATTTATTATATTGGTATATATTAAATATATTTATTCAAATTATTGTATATATTATTTAGTTGTATGTTATTTAAAACGAGGCTTTCAAATTTGCTTATATATATATATATATATATATATATATATATATATATATATATATATATATATATATATTTATATTTTATTTTATTTTTTTTAACTGACAGTAATGTATTTGTGTTGGCTCACAATTTCCAATCACTCTCTCGCAACTTCTGAAATTTAGGAAGTAAAATTTATCTAAATTCCTTTAGAGTTAGAAATGGATTTGTGCTACTGTAATGTCATTCTAAAGAGTAAATTCTATTGAGTTTCTGTTACAGTTATTAATATTGTTATTGTATCATGGTGAAAATGATCTTAATAAAGTGAATATGTACTAAAAATTGCCGTAATCTCGTTATCCTATTTGGGTTTAGTGTCCTAAAAGTCTCTACCCAATGGGAATTATGTTAATTAATTTCGTTAAAGTATTTTGAACTGAATGAGAGACATTTTAAATGAATATTTATAATGTGGTTCCGTGAGTAAATGTATTTGCGATCGTCGGGTTACCGGTTTTAATGTATTTCCCATTGGTACAAACTTTCTGGTCACTATTTTAACTTTCTTTTAATTGTGTGAAAAATTGAAATGTCGAAAGTAAGTGTTAACCAAAAAAGTTTATTTTTTATAGGGTTTAAGCTTATTTCTAGCGGGAGATTGTGTCCCACCAAAGACCTCAGTCTTTCTATAAGTTTCATGGACCTGGTATTAAGGACATTTTTTTTATGCAGGAAGCGGGGGGCAAGAGCGAGCGCCCCCAAAACTGCCCATCCATAGAAGAAGGGGAGGGCCGAAATCAAGGTCTCCAAGGCTCAACGACGCCATTTTATATTACATATATATATATATAATATACAAATTTTGAAAAGCTTGTGTGATGTATAAGATGCATGTATGTGTAGTGAGGAATAGAGGAAGAAGTGTGTGTTTGAGAGGATGCTGGACTGCTCGCACGGTAGATGAGACGGAAAAAGGATCAGCTGAAGAGGATAGTGACAGGAGGAACGGGAGTTCCAGTACTCCATGTCCCCTGCCTAACGTTCTCCCCGGATTACTTCACTGGTCGATTGGTGTCTATAATTTTCTGGTGGTTGCTACCACTTGTACCATTGCGCAAGTGCTTTTGGCTTTTAGTTTTGACTTTCGACTTTTTTTTTTCCGAAATTAATCACTTTCAGTGGTTGTATCCGAAACTTTATTTAATCGAAGTTTCAATTTTTAATTCCTCACTTACTTGCCTTCTGTTAATATCATCTTTATTCGCTGATTACATACTCAGACGAGCTAAGCCATTCTCATCTGGATATTAACCGTTTCCTAGGTTAATTATTAAGTGTACAGACCAACACCTATAATAATACGATGAAAATTCAGCAAACTTAAAGCATTACCACTATTTTAACCCCCTTAACATCCTAGTTAGTGAAATTTTCCTTACCTGTACAATTCCAGTTCCGGCGCGCCGCGTTTGAACGCTGCGGGAGGCACCGATCGTAAATATACGTATCGACTGCAAATGCATATACAAGTATATAAGCCTAGAAAAGTTGAAAGGTAACAGAATTGAAAACAAACATTCACTGGTTCATATAACAAAATTCCATTTTTAATCTTTTAAGATGGATTTTTCCATTTTGTGGCGGTACTGTCATGTCGTGTCATACAAGGTTAATTCATTAACCTAAAGTTCATATACCAAAACTACATACATAGTATATACACAGTATTGCATACCAAATGATCGCTATAACGAAAAAGAGGAGCGATTATGTTGAAACCATGAATATGACCAACAAAACTACTTTCAAAGATTTATTTCCTTGTGGGTTAAGTTAGGTTAATCAGTTAGGTAGATCAAGTTGTTGTTGTTGTTTAGCCGATCAGCCCACCATTACATTGTCACCAGCCACTCACTCACTACCATCACAAAATACTTCATAAGTAATTTCACCACGTGCTAATTAATGATAAAATTTAAATGTAAGTAATGTGTAGTTTCGTGGACACCAGATTTTTCACTAAGTCGGGCAAGTCGGAAACTCTACCAACTTTATATGTCGGAGCCAATTAGGATGAATCTTATGCACGGGTTAAGCGTACACTAGGTTAGGTGGCCGTTTTAGGTTGGTTAGTAATTTCCTATGTCACTAACTTTCGGCCAATCAGGGGCCATAGCATTGCCAAAAAAAGTCACGAAACAATATTTACCACATAGTTATGTTGATTGGTTAAAATGGGGTTTAAATAAATTACGAAGTTATTTATTTTGTTTGTGTAAACAAGCATTTAAAACAGTAAAACATGAATTAAACTTGAATAAAATCTGTTAAAAAAGTGTGTCCACTTTGAATATATGCGAAATTTGAAGGAACTCTTCAATTATATATGTACAGGGTGTCCCCAATGTCTTGTCACCCCCAATAAAATAAACTGATTTTCATTTTTCTCTCAGCCCCATTTATCACTAATACAGCTAGATGGCCTGCCAGTTCTTGGTTTATCTTTTACAGTTCCCGTTGTGAACAGTCTTTTCCCATCTCAACAGAGTCCTTTTTCGAGGAACTGCACGATTGAATTGGTCCCGGAAATCTGCACGAATATTTTCAATGGCCATTACGTGGTCGCTCATGGACCTAGGTACTAGCCAATATGCGTTGTTCAATCGTATAGTTGTTGCTATCACGCATTTCAAAGTGGTCTGAAAGAAAAACGAAAATCAGTTAGTATTTTACTGGGGTGACAAGACATTGTGGACACCCTGTAGTTTCTGTTAGTGATACAGAATTTAAGCTACTCTGAAGGTTTTGCATTTAAATTTTGTTAGTTCATTATTTCAAAATGTGTTGATTGTTAGTAAGAACAACTTGTAAATCATGAAATTCAGTATTTTGTGAAAAATTGAAATATGCAGGATGAACCAAAAGCCTGACCAAATGCAATATCTATTATTCCTTCATTAAATGTTCAAATTGATGGTTATAAACCCTCTTACAAATGTTGAGTCTCTAATATAAACTACTGTAGACGTTGCGGAACATTCTAGTAAAGACGTTGGCACATTCCTTTCGAATGTTCCCTTGTTGTTCCTCAATGGTGCGTCCTTGACTTATAAATAACGGACCAGGTATCGTACATTTATGTATAGTACTTGATGTCGGGTGTAAAATATTTTCTTACCTACGAGTGTTTAGCCCTTAAAAGAAATTAAACATGAGCCTTACTGGATAATTCAAAGTCTGTAACTCACTTTTCTGTGGAAATGACAAACATTTTAGATGATCCTCCTTTTCCGAAAGGATACAGTATATATATATATATATATAATATATATATATATATCGTTAACCTCGTTGATGTTCCGTGCGTTGGTCTCTTCACACGAAGGTCAAGTTGGTGGCCCCGCCTCTAGGTCTGGCTTGGTGGAGGAGCGAGTTGCTTTCTTGCGCTCTCCACTGCAGATAGCCAGGTACACCCGGTTCATCTGGTACCGTCCTGAGCCAGGCATCTAGTCTTCTTTTGAAGACTTCAACTTTGACCCCTGTAACGTTTCTGAGGTCTTTTGGAAGCTGGTTAAAAAGTCTTGGCCCGCTGACAACCAAGTTATTTTCCTTCAGTGTTGAGGAGGTCCCTTGTCGGGCCTTTAATTTGGGAATACTACACATTCTGCCTTTCCTATTTTCCAGCGTTGTTTGAATGGTAATTGGGTTTAGTTTTAGGTTTGGTACCAGTTTTTCGATCATTTTCCATACGTAGATTATGGTGTACCCCTCTTCTTCTTTCCAGGGAGTACGGATTTAGTTTACGTAGTCTTTCCTAGTAGTTGAGTTCTCTGCAGCCACCAATCTTGGCTGTGAAATGTGTGCGCGTTTCTTCTAGTTTATTAATTTCTTCCTTTTTATATGGGGACGTCAAAACTGAGCAGTATTCAAGTTTTGATATAATCAGTGTTCTTAGCAGGGGAATCGTTACTGTCTTGTCCCTCCTTTTGAACGTTCTTAGTACCTGTCCCGCGACTCTCTCTGCTTTGTTTATCGCTATCTGATTTTGTGTCTCGAATTTGGCATCATCGGTCATCATTACCCCCAAGTCGACCACTTTCGTGTTTCTCTGAATTTCCTGTCTAATTGGAGCATAATATGCAGTAGTCTGTTTAAGTTCCTCATTTCTACCATATCTCAAGATCTGAAATTTCTCGATTAAATGTCATATTGTTGTCTTCTGACCATCTGTATATTTTGTTCGTGTCTTTCTGCAAGGCCTCCACTTCATTTGCATCGCTGATTTTTCAGTGATATATATATATACACCAAACCTAAAACCTAAAACTAAACCCAATTACCATTCAAACAACACTGGAAAATAGGAAAGGCAGAATGTGTAGTGTTCCCAAATTAAAGGCCCGCCAAGGGACCTCAACCCTGAAGGAAAATAGCTTTGTTGTCAGGGGGCCAAGACTTTTCAACCAGCTTCCTAAGGACCTCAGAAACGTAACGGGGGTCAAAGTTGAAGTCTTCAAGAAAAGACTGGATGCCTGGCTCAGGACAGTACCAGATTAGCCGGGCGTGCCTGGCTATGTACGGTGGAGAGCGCAAGAAAGCAACTCGCTCCTCCACCAGGCCAGACCTAGAGGCGGGGCCACCAGCTTCACCGTGTGAAGAGAGACCAACGCACGAAACAACATAAGGTTCATAAGGTAAGGTGTATATATATATATATATATATTTTATATATATATATATTTTATATATATATATTTATATATATATTTTATATATATATATATATATATATATATATATATTATATATATATATATATATATATAAACAGCTTCACGGGGCTGTAACTTTTATAGATATTTTTTATTATACTGTGCGTGTGTGTATATATGTATATATATTGCAGCCCGTGAAGCTGTTTACATATGTAAATTCTCTTACATAAACTAATAGTCTACTGAGGACATAAGGTAGCATTATTTTAGTGGGGATAGTGTGGAACACTTCTTTCGAACACACTTTTTTGTGGGATCACCTGAAATAAAATATATACTGTATGTTGTTTAGATTCAAGGCAGTGGCATCCTTAAGCTTGTCAGAAATGCCCGGGTTAGGTTAGGTTATAAATCAAGTTATTTATAGGTTAGGTAAAGTTAGGCAGACTCACTTTCGACGATTTTGTCATACCGTCCTTTCATCAGAGCTGAGCAACCGCACACCAAATGGGAGGTTCGTACCCGCACTTCCGCACCCGCACTTTAGCCTCTTCCGCACCCGCACTTCCTAACACCTCTAAGTTTTCGCACTTCCGCACAACCGCACCCGCACCCTATTTACATATAGAAAGTTTTATTGCAAGGAAATATATAAGTTTCCATTAATATATTAATACTTTTATAAACTTTTATTTAATATTTAATTGTGAAAATAAAGTTTTAATACAATAAAGTCATTTTTTTGTTGAGGTCAGAAAATTACTAGAATACAATATCATTTAATTTTATTTTATACTAATACTATATTACTTTATTCACAGCTACTCAAATACAAAAGATACAATACAATACAAAAGTAAAAAAGTGTGCGGTGTGCGGACCAATCCGCACAACTTCCGCACCTCCGCACCTTTTCACCGAGGTGACCGCACACCGCACCTCCGCGCAGTGCGGAGGTGCGGAAGGTGTGCGGAACTTGCCCAGCACTGCCTTTCATACTCAGTAATAGTGTTTGTATCCCTTATTTATTGCGTTGTTTGATACGCTAACTCAAACATGACTTATCATATTTTTCTATTTTTTGACGATTTCTGGTACATCCTCGTGCTATCTAAAAATATGGAGCTGTTTCATTTGAGATGAAAATCCATTTGGTTAAATTATTTTCATCATTGTTGCTCGTCGCTAAAAATCTAATTTACCATGTGCACCAAGCTGTTTCTCGAAATTATTGTATCGTGTAAATTTGTATATTCATCTAGGGATTATTACTTGAAATTATGTAATTTACATTTTTTTTTATCATCTGATAAAATTTTATTGCGAAAATGCTGACAACGTTGCCAGGAAACGTAATTTTTATCAGTCGCTACCCTCAAATATAAAATTGTAATTCTTTCCCAACAAAGACATTCATTCGTAAGGGTTTTAATTTCATATTCATGATTGAGAGTCGTGCCCTTGGTGTTGTTGGCCTTGTACATTCATAAAAAGTATATCTGCCCTTTGCTTCGTCATCTTCAAGGGAACATCAATTTGCTTGAAGACTTTCTGAAGCTCTGCCACTCTCGTCAGACCGTAACTGAACCTACAAAGAAATGTAAACAAAATGGACTTAGGCTAACTAAGCTTACTCAAATAATATCAACCTTGAATCTTTGTGAAATGTAAAATATCTGTTCACTCAACTGTTTTACAGTATTAGCTTAATAAGAAAGGATAAATAAATGAATGTCTTCATATTTGTATTTTCTGAGAATTAAACTCAAAATTAAATCATTTTATTAATTATTTCTACAAAATTATCTTGTGTATAAAACAAAAAAGACTTAAAAGTCACAGCGATTGTGTGTAGGACGCGATTTGAAAATGGAATATCATTGTTTGCTCATGTTCTATTTTTAACTTTTTTTTTTTAAATTTAATTTGTTACATAAATCATTTGTCTTTAGAGAGAAAATAAAAAAAAAAATATATGTATATTTGCAGGGAAAATCTAGGAATATATATATACGCAAATAAACTAAAAATTCTTGAGGTGTATTGAACACTATTTTATTTAATTCATGGACATTGATTACGCAAGAACTTGTCCAAAGCTTAATGAGTTAAGTTTATTAAAATTAAAATGAAATTATCCATTCAAATTCAAATTTAAATAAATTAAATTGCCAGTTTGAACGCGCCCTAAAAGAAAGCCGTGTGACTTGCGATTTGAGCGAATTCTGGAAGTTTCCGCGAGCAGGGCAGGAGTCCAAATTTAGCCGAGCGCGGTTATTATATCTCTCGCTTTCAGACAGTGAAGTTTAGCTTTGCATTCAGTAATTATCAATAATTCTCAGAATAAGTTTCGGATCCAGAAGGATCCTTTGCATTTTTGTTAATTTCTTAATTGAATTTCAGGTTAATAACATTTAAGTTGGAGTGACTGAAAAACGAACAAGTTTTTCAAACCTACGCTGGTGTTCAGTATATTTCTTAGTTTTAAGTTAGCTATTTAAGATTAATTTCCATAGAGGTTTATTTTCTAGTGTTATGTTGAGGTTTTTGACCTTATAATTTACAGTTCGTTTATTTCGTTAGTATGGTTAGGTTTTTTTTGGCATGTTCTTTAAACTTGTGTTAGGGTTTTTGCTGCTCATAAGTAAGCTTGGGCCTACAGGCTTACAATTTCGTGTAGGAAATAAATTTATTAGGCATAATTCTAACATAATTGAAAAACTTGTTCGTTTTTCAGTCACTCCAACTTAAATGTTATTAACCTGAAATTCAATTAAGAAATTAACAAAAATGCAAAGGATCCTTCTGGATCCGAAACTTATTCTGAGAATTATTGATAATTACTGAATGCAAAGCTAAACTTCACTATCTGAAAGCGAGAGATATAATAACCGCGCTCGGCTAAATTTGGACTCCTGCCCTGCTCGCGGAAACTTCCAGAATTCGCTCAAATCGCAAGTCACACGGCTTTCTTTTAGGGCGCGTTCAAACTGGCAATTTAATTTATTTAAATTTGAATTTGAATGGATAATTTCATTTTAATTTTAATAAACTTAACTCATTAAGCTTTGGACAAGTTCTTGCGTAATCAATGTCCATAAATACAGCTAAAGCAACGGTGGACGTTTGCAATAGTATAAACTCAAACTCAATATTGTCCAGATCGGGTATCCTAAACTGGGGTCGCGCCACCGGCAACGATGCGCCGCGGTCGCAGTGCGAAGGGAGTGATTCCGGTCCAGTCATAAAAATCAGCAGAGAGCCCTCCTCACCCCAACACTTGGAGTGTGTCGTGAATACTATCTTGCAGCCTTCTCCTACTTATTTCAACCCATTATCGGTTTCGAAATCTGAACCGAACTTAGACTTAGGATTAGAAAACCTATTCAAAATGGAGTCAATTGGCATAAAGAGTGAGCACTTAGGTAGTTTAGACGAGCTTAAAATTAACCAGTTTAATGACTCTATAGAATTTAAAGAAGGGAAGTACTTTGTAGAACTACCATGGCATGACGATCGTATAGGACAAGTCCCTTCCAACTACAAGATAGCTCTAGCCACACTCAATAGAGTAGTTAAACAATTAAAAAGTAAGAACTTGTTTGAAGGTTATGCTGCTGTATTCCGTCAACTATTAGCAGATAGTATTATCGAACAGTTTTCTGTAAATCCCTCAGATTATCACAATTTCATATGGATACCCCATAGACCGGTTGTAAAGACAGGACTTCAAGTTACAACTAAAATACGACCTGTATTTAATTGTAGTCTCAAGACTAATGAAGGCATTTCATTAAATGAAGCAGCATATCCTGGAATAGATTTAATGTCATCTTATTTACCCTGCTATGCAAGTTTAGAAGCAATCCCTTCGTTTTGCTTTCTGATATCAAACAGGCTTTTCTGCAGATTAAATTAAAATTAACAGAAGACAGATGTAGATTTTGTTTCTTTTGGGTGGACAACATGTAAGATAATTACATTCCGATACACTACTCTTGTCTTTGGACTTGCGAGTTCACCATTTATTTTAAACTATTTGATTAAACATCATGTGAAATTTTATCCCAATGATTTGGTCTCCGACGTACTGAATAATAGTTTTTACGTAGATAATCTCATTTACACTCATTACGACCCTGACATACTGCACGGGGTTTATCAAAAAGCTTATTCACGTATGTCAGAAGGAGGTTTTGAACTTCGTTCGTGGAACTCTAATCTCCATGAATTGAAAGAGGATATGGTAGAGCAGGGAAGGGCGGAAGATCACGGTATTGGTTCAGAAAGAGTACTTGGTTACTTATATGACGTCGAACCTGACCAACTTAGGTTAAATGAATATGATCTTGATAGCCATGCTAATACAAAGCGTCAAATATTATCGCAAATATCAAAGGTGTTTGATCCCTTGTCATTTTTCCTACCTGTCACTATCAAAGGGAGGGTCCTAATGCAGAAACTTTGGTATTTAGAATTGAATTGGGATCAGGAAGTGGAGTCTGCAGAACAAAAAGAATGGACAAAGATCTATAACGATTTGATCAAACTTAAACAACTCAAAATCAATAGAATGGCGTTTAGTGAGAATGAAACTGTTAACTTGGCAGTATTCTGTGATGCCAGCATGGCTAGCTATGGTTTTGTTATTTATGCCGTTAGCCAAGATAAATCATATTTGTTGTTCTCCAAGGCTAAAGTTGCTCCTTTAAAGGGTAGAACATTACCATCATTGGAACTTTTATCAGTATATTTGGCTCTGAAATGTTTGCCCGAGTTACTAACCAGTTTTAAAACATCATTTCAGTCAATTGAAATTTTTGTTGATGCTCAGATAGTCTTGAGTTGGGTTCTCAATGAGAGTTCAAATGTAAAGAACAAATCAATCTTTGTTAAAAATCGCATTCAAGATATCAAGACTATGAAGAATGACGTTCAGGAGAACTTTAACACTAATATCAGTTTTCTGTATGTTGCTACTCAGGAGAATCCATCTGACTTAGTGACTCGTGGTATCTCATTCAAAGAGTTCAACTCTAAGCTGGATTTTTGGCTAAGTGGTCCTAACTGGTTGTTGGATCCGTCTCTCAGACCCAAACATCAGTTACAATGTCTCTCTCTCCCAAACAAAGTCAAGGTTGAGCAAGCTCGAAATAGCATCGTAACATCAGTGATAGTTAATGATAAACCAGAATCAATTTTAGATATCACCAGATATTCCAATATTCACAAGCTATATAGAGTAACAGGTTACGTACTAAAGTTTGTGTTTAGATTAAGACGCAAAACGGTCGATGTGAATTTTGCTTCCAAACTTTACTGGTTATATATCATGCAGCTCGAGTCCTTCAAAGTTAAGAATGGGTTTCTTGAGAACCAAGCTTCTCCACCAAAGACAATTTCAGAAATTCCCACCCTAGTTAAAAACTTAAATTTGTTTTTGGATGAACATGGTTTGATTAGAAGCAAAGGAAGAATAAGTAAAACAAATTACTATGATTACAACATCATTAATCCTATATTATTAGGCAAACATCACCCATTAACTGCTTTGATCATAAGAGATTGTCATCTCAAATGTAAACATCTTGGCCTACAATCCACACTTAGTATGCTTAGAATGCAAGGTTACTGGGTAACTGGAGCTCGACAATAATCAAATCCATTCTATCAGAATGTATACTGTGCAAGAAATTCAATCAGTTCGCATATCAATACCCAAAATTCACAAACTTTACCAAAGCTCAAATGAATTTCTTCCACCCTTTCAAACACTTAGGAGTAGATTTTACGGGTCACATTTTCGTAAAGGATTTTAATACTGGAAAACCTGTGAAAATGTATATACTCCTTTACACTTGCCTCAATATCAGAGCAATCCACCTAGACTTACTACCAGATTTGACATCTCGGACGTTTTTGTCATCCTTCCAGCGCTTTACAAATCTCTATGGCGTGTGTGACTCTATTTACAGTGATAACGGTACAACCTTCGTTGCTGCCGGGAAAGCCCTCGAACAATGTTTAACATCCGACGAGTTTTCGGAGCACATGCGAGAAAATAACATTAAACACATCAAACTTCCCGTTTACTCGGCGTGGATGGGAGCGGCCTGGGAACGTCTTATTAGAATAGTGAAGAACTGTTTATACAAATCAATCGGATGTTCTACCTTGAACTATTTCGACTTCATAACTTTGTTGTCGGATATTCAAAATGCGGTGAATTCGCGACCACTGACATACATATCTTCCGGAAATGATCTTACCCCACTAACCCCGAACTCTTTCCTCAAGATTCATTCCAATAAATCGCTTGCTCTTAAATTTGAAGAGGATTTAGATGATCCGCTGTGGGAAAGAGACCCCCCGTCACAAAAGCAACTAACATCATCGCTTCAACAAATTCATCAAAAATTTAATGATTTTAGGAAGATGTGGTACGATTCTTACTTGTTGAGTTTGCGTGAACACAGCCGCGACTTGTTCCAAACAAATTGGGAAAACCGTATAAATGTTGACGATGTAGTACTCATAAAATCTCCTATCAAATCCAGACCTTTTTGGCAGATGGGTAGAGTAGTGCAACTTATCATCGGTGACGACAACAAAGTTAGAAGTGTTATTCTTAAGAGAGGAGATGGTCAAAAAGTGAACTACCCTATATGTCACTTGTATCCTCTCGAATTGTCCATTACTCATAAAGGATCTACTCAAACTCAGTTTCAAAATAATCAAACTCAATCTTCTCAGATTCACACTTCTAATCAGAAATCTCCTACTCTTGACCAACATCAAACGTTGTACGACTTTCCAGGCCCCAAGAAAAGCAGCTTTAGATTGTCTTCAGAAGATGAAAGATCAATTGGATTAAATTTAGCTTAAGATACGATATTCCTTAAAAAACGAATAACGCTTTTCTTGCCGCGGAGGTTATTAAAATTAAAATGAAATTATCCATTCAAATTCAAATTTAAATAAATTAAATTGCCAGTTTGAACGCGCCCTAAAAGAAAGCCGTGTGACTTGCGATTTGAGCGAATTCTGGAAGTTTCCGCGAGCAGGGCAGGAGTCCAAATTTAGCCGAGCGCGGTTATTATATCTCTCGCTTTCAGACAGTGAAGTTTAGCTTTGCATTCAGTAATTATCAATAATTCTCAGAATAAGTTTCGGATCCAGAAGGATCCTTTGCATTTTTGTTAATTTCTTAATTGAATTTCAGGTTAATAAATTTAAGTTGGAGTGACTGAAAAACGAACAAGTTTTTCAAACCTACGCTGGTGTTCAGTATATTTCTTAGTTTTAAGTTAGCTATTTAAGATTAATTTCCATAGAGGTTTATTTTCTAGTGTTATGTTGAGGTTTTTGACCTTATAATTTACAGTTCGTTTATTTCGTTAGTATGGTTAGGTTTTTTTTGGCATGTTCTTTAAACTTGTGTTAGGGTTTTTGCTGCTCATAAGTAAGCTTGGGCCTACAGGCTTACAATTTCGTGTAGGAAATAAATTTATTAGGCATAATTCTAACAAGTTAAACTAGAGAATTATTTATAAAAATAAACACTGGAATCCATTTATGGGTAAGATAAGTCTACCGGATTTACACTGATGTAAAGTTTTTTCTCTTTAAATTGTGTATATGGTGATACAAGTCATAATTCTGTCGAAAGTAAAAAGTATTAAGTAATATTTTTATACTAATTGTCCCACAATTTCCAGGGGCATAAAGCGAACTTGTGAACTATAGTGCGGGACATATAGAAGGTAACAAACATAAATTGTCCAACCCAGAACCTGACATGCCGAACCGAACACCTTGGCAACAACAGCTTACCAAAGACTATAACAAGATCTGTGACTCCTCCCAGTTTTACGTTAGTGTTTTCTTTCTTCCTCTTCTGGCATCTAGTATATTATTAATCTAGTTATTTAATAATTTAGGCAAATAGGCTTGTATTCTTTAAAGATGAATCCTATAATTTAAAAATTTATTTGATGAACTTGTAAACCATTCATGAGACGGAGAAGTGACAACACAAATTAGGAAACGAACAAGGCTCCCAAAATTAACTGAAGCAATGACGGTTTTTATTTAGATTAAGTCTATGAAATAAGTTTTCATAAAATAATTACATACCATTGTTGTAAACAATTATTTTTCCACTTTAAATGGAGGTTTTAAGACAATAATTTTTCTTTGTAAATGAGGTGACGTGTGTGTATATATATGTATATAGTCTAAAGTCACTAAAGGGAAAAATCACTAAAAGAAAGCTGAATGGCAACACGAAGGGATAAACAGAGCAACGCGGGCTGTTCGTTGGGTTTTGGCTAGACTACAGCATGGTTATTCATATCTGACTAAATCGTTGGTGCTAAGTTTAATTTGGTGATGTTTCTAAGGTGACAAATGGGGTAGAAAGTTGTCAGTAAATAATAATAGTTAGGGGTAATGTCTATAGCTTCTAAATTAATAAAGTTAGAGAGTTTAGGTAGACTGCTTTGTGGGACGCGGGAAATCTATGGTAGGCCCTAAAGAATATCTAATTCAACGCACCGGTAAGTGCCTTTGTTTGTTGTTTAGAAACCTAGTAACAGGGGGGGTCACGGACCCCAAGCTATTACAGTTGGCGACGAGGATGGGATTCAATTTGGCTCATTGGAATAAATTTGGTTCATTGGATTAAATTTGGTTAATTGGATTAAATTCGGCTCATTGTATTTAATTTGGCTTATTGGGTTCAAGTGGTGGTTTGGAAAATTGGATGTAGCCTAGTGGGTCGTCCGATTTGGCTGGTTTGTGTGGGTAAGCTACCGTACTATAGCTTAGGTCCCGCCGGCCTAACTCTAATACTAATTCCTACTCAGCCCTAACTCTAATACTAATTCCTACTCAGCCCTAACTCTAATACTAATTCCTACTCAGCCCTAACTCTAATACTAATTCCACTCAGCCCTAACTCTAAAACTAATTCCTACTCAGCCCTAACTCTAAAACTAATTCCTACTCAGCCCTAACTCTAAAACTAATTCCTACTCAGCCCTAACTCTAAAACTAATTCCTACCCAGCCCTAACTCTAATACTAATTCCTTTTCAGCCCTAACTCTAATACAATTTACTATTCAGCCCTAACTGGGGAATAATTAGATCAAATTTAAACCAAATCTAACCTACTTCGTTATTTGGCCTAAATCGGTTTTGTTCTAGCATGTCGGTGATTGGCCATATAAGCCCCTACGAAGACTCTGGGGAGGACTTCGAAGCTTATGCCACTAGGGTGAGGTTGTTTTTCGAGGCAAATTCCATTCCTGATGCTAAGAAAGTACCTACCTTTTTAACTATAATAGGCCCTAAAACGTTTGGCTTAGTTATGGACCTAGTTGCTCCCAAAGCACCGGAAACTTGCACCTATAGTAAATTGGTACAGGCCCTAACCGATCACTACAAACCCCGAGTAGTTCTCATCTATGAACGTTTCAAATTTTATTCGAGGCATCAGACGGTAAATGAAAGCATTGCAGAGTTTGTTGCAGGAATAAAAGCCCATAGCCGTATTTGTAAATTTGGGGACAAATTAGACGAAATGCTAAGAGATAGGTTTGTAATGGGTCTCAAAGAGGAGTCTACCCAGAGAGCCCTATTAGCTATACAGGACCTAACTTTTAGTAAGGCTAGAAATAGCTGCGGCTAGAGAAGCAGCTGCTAAAGATGTTAGAGCTTTTGGCAGTCACAGTAGTAAAGCCCAACACGTAAATAGCTTTAAATCTTCTAGGCCTGGCAGACCTAATGAGCCTACTAGACAGACAAATAAAAGGTATGCGGCAAATACGACTAAACCTATTAATTCAAACGCTAAACAGGAGGAAAAGCCTTCCAAGCCATGTACTGGGTGTGGAAAACACCATTGGAAGAAGGACTGCCCCTTTAAAGGAGCAGTTTGCCGAAACTGTAGTAAAATAGGCCACATAGCTAAAGTTTGTTTTTCAAAGAAAACAAGGTGAAAATTCTAATTATAACATTTCTAGTGTAAATCCTCAAAAGGGAAATACTTCGAACATTGGAATGGAGTACCTATTTTATGAGAAGCAAAGTGGTGATAATACAGGCCCATATATTGTAGAGGTAAGCCTAAATGGAGTTACAGTTCCTCTAGAACTAGATACAGGTGCTGCCCGAACTGTCATGTCCAAAACTTTCAAAAATGCACCTAAACTACATGCATCTAAAACAATACTAAAAAAATATGGGGACATACAAATACCTATTTGTGGAGAAGCATCCATTACAGTTACACTCAACAAGAAAACTTTGTCTCATCCCTTAACTCTTTTAGTGGTGGATGAGCAAGGGCCTACTCTACTAGGCCGTGATTGGATTGATGCTTTGAAAATGCCTATTGACAAAATTTTGCCAAAGGGTCAGGCAAATGTGCATACACTCATATCCGTCTGACATAGACTCATTGTTAAGGGAGTTTTCTGTTTTTGGGCCTGAAGTAGGCAACCTAAAAGGCCATCAGGTCTGTATAGAAGTAGATCCTAATGTAACTCCGAAATTTTGTAAAGCTCATTCAATTGCGCATGCACTGCGGGAGAAGGTAGTGTGAAAAATGCTCTGTATGAATTGGTCCACAATTAACCCACCCCTTATATCTCCAGTCTAACTATAGAGTAGATTAAGTCTAGCCCTGTAGGGGTCAACCTAGAGATTCCGGAAATGGTCCAGAGCGGGCAGATAAATTGAGGTCCACAGTAGGATTCCTCACCCAACTAGGTTAGGGCAATCTACCTTCACCTTTGTTAAGCTATGAGTTGATGCTGGGTCTTAGGCCACAATGTAGGCCTAAGTTGTCTGACCCAGCTTAATTTAATGAGTCTTCTAAGTTAGAAGATCCAACTGGGCTAAAAACACAATTAGTCACTTACTGCTAGTTATTAGAGAGTCTCTTTTCTCCTTCCTGTATAATTGTCGAGAGCGTACTTGCTGGTGGGGATCTTTCTTCGGTGTCTGTTCTCGTCCCTTCTCCAGTTCCGTCCTCTCGCCCCGTTCTTCCTTTTCGTTCTCCTTTGTTCTCCTTTTAGCGGGGCTTTTTCCACCAGCGTCGTCTTGGTTTTTCCGGTTGGTTGATCGGTAATGTATATCTATTACCGAGCACGCTCTTGTCACACAGTATATAAATACTAGTGTGGAGAATAACTGGTGAGCAACCAATTGGTTTCATTCACCCAGTTATTGACATAAAAGGAATTTAATAATTGTTAGATTAACTACCTACCTACTCAGTGAACCATTTTCGTTACCTCCCAACTACCCACTCATCAGTTTTCCATAGTAGATTTAGAAATTGACAGGCTGCTCAAAGATAAAACCAATCACACACGCTAAGTGGGCTGCCTCAGTAGTTCCTGTACTAAAACCTGACAAGCTTGTCCGTGCGGTTATGTGGGGATTACCGTGTAACAGCAAATAGAGCAGTCCTTCTAGACTGCTACCCTATACCCAAGCCTGATGAATTATTTAGCTCTCTTGCTGTGGGTAAATATTTCACAAAACTAGATATGTCCCAAGCCTATGCTCAACTAAGCTTAGGTGAAAATTCTAAAGAACTAACTATCATAAATACGCACCGAGGCCTATATAAGTACAATAGGCTATGCGATGGAATAGCATCGGCTCCGGGTATTTTTCAGAGGACAATGGACCAAGTTCTCGGTCACATTCCAGGGGTACTTTGTTTTCTAGATGATGTCCTCATTTCAGGTTCGTCTAAAAAAGAACACCTAACTAGATTAACCACAGTTCTAAAAAGACTCCGGGATGCCGGACTTAAGCTAAAGAAAGAAAAGTGTTCGTGGGTCACTAACGAGGTTTCATATTTAGGGTTCCGCATAAATGCCTCAGGCATTCATCCAACGGTGGATAAACTAGAAGCAATAAAAAATGCACCACCTCCACAAAACATCACACAGTTACAAGCTTATTTAGGTCTCCTAAACTTTTATAGGAAATTTTTGCCTAATGCATCGACTTTCCTTGAACCCCTAAATAAGCTGTTACGATCTGGGGAACAGTGGAGATGGGAGAAAACACAAAAGGAAGAATTTGAGGCTTCCAAGGACGTACTACTAAAGTCCACTCTCCTAGTGCATTATGATCAGGGCCGGATTAACCATTAAGCAAAATAAGCCCGTGCTTAGGGCATCAAGGGAAGGGGGGCACCACAGAAATTTTCCATTGTCGGATTTACCATGGATTTATTATACTATTATAATCGCGGCTTATAGCCTATAAGCTGTTGAAAACTGAATTATATATATTCATATATAGTATTTATTTTTTTTCATTGTTTGAATTTGTAGTGAACAACAACCCTTTTGAGAGAATAAATATATTTCGTTGTAATCACACACTTTACGCTTTGCGTTATTATTTTGTTTATATCAAATCTTTGAGCGCCATATTAAAAATACATTTTGATTAAATATTTTCGTGTGCTATAGTAAATGTAAAAACAAGATTCAGTCATGCTGAACTTTATAAAATAATTGTAGAAGACAATATTGAGTGTGCCTTCCCAAATGTAGAAATTGCCTTTCGTATATTTTTAACATTAATGGTCACAAATTGCTCAGCTGAGCGTTCATTTTCTCAGTTGAAGTATATTAAAAATACCAACAGAACAACTATGCAACAAGGCAGGCTGGATGCCTTATCTCTACTAAGTATAGAAGCAGATGTGTTACGTAAGATTAGTTTTGAGGATCTGATCAAAGACTTTGCAATTAAAAAAGTAGGAGAAAACTTTTCAAATATAAATGAAGTGGAAGTATACAAAAATAAACATTATTTTCCATCTTACTGTAAGTTTTGTTTCATTTCAAAAAATAAAATTTTATTTTATGGTTTATTTTTGTTTATATTTTGAATTACATATATATGGGGCACCAAAATCTTTTAAGTGCTTAGGGCCTCTAAAGGTCTTAATCCGGCCCTGTCAGCGGTGCTAACCACTACACCACTACTACACGAAATATATACATAGTGGCGTGCGGTGGGTAATGGGTATGTCCACAGGGTAAGCGGTACCTGCAAATACCTTGGTATATATATATATATATATATATATATATATATATATATATATATATATATATATTAGGGTTGCCAAGTCAACAGATCTTGAATAAAGGACACTTGCACGCTACCGTATATTCCATTGCTTATCATGATAAAAAAAGGAAATGATGGCCCTCTTCATGCACTACAGAAATATTAAAAAGCAAGACATTAGAGAATCATGCTGCCCTACTGCAGATGATGTGCTAGCAGTTTGGAAAAAAGCAGGAATACCAGCAAAACAAAGAATACATGTAGTAGATAAAATTCAAGGAATACTGAAGGAATGACAGCTGCTTAAGAAAAACAAAGCAAACAAATTGAAAAGATCACAAAATTTAAATAATAAAGAAGAAAAATGGAAAGATAAACTGGAAAACTTATTTGACATTGCTCATGAGAATGCTATGCAGCTTATAAAAATAGAAGATGATAAGAAATTCTTGAAAATGCAACGTGAGAAAGGACGTCATGAAAAAATGGGTACCATTGATAAGGCTGTTGCTAAAAAAAGCAAAGAGCAGCAGAAAAGCAACAACGTTATGAAAAGGGAAAGCAGAAGAAGAGATCAAAAGAAAGAAGAATGAAGAGGCTGTCATACTCACCAGTACATCATCAGAATCAGAAGAGAGTAAAAATGATGAATCTGGTTTCTGTGCTGCACAACCTTCAACATGGAAAAGTAAGGTTGGCAAACGTAGAAAATTGTTTGATGATAAATTATTAGGAAGTCTTGATGTTGCAAAATTGAGTGACAGAAATGCGTCTCTTTTTAATGCAAACAATCAGACATCGCTTGAATGGGACATCTGCGAACAAATAAAATGCATGTGTTTCAGTACAACGGCAGCCAATACTGGTCCTAGAAATGGTGCAGCTATTCTTCTAGAACAAAAATTCGACAACGATTTATTGTGGCTGGCATGTCGACACCATATATTTGAAATTATGCTGGAAGCTGTTGTTTCAAAGTCTTTATCACCATTTTCTGGCCCAGATATAGTCCTTTTTAAGAAGTTCAGAGAAAAATGGTCAAGCATTAATAAGGAGGACTACGAAACAGCATTATCAGATCCAGATATCTATGAAAATATTCATGACATCAAAGATGACATAATTATATTTGCAACAAATCAACAGATACATTCCAACCAAGAGACGATTACCTAGAACTATTGCAGTTAACAATTATTTTTTTGGGAGGTGAACCAAAAGGTGGAATCAAATTTAAACATCCAGCGGGACTTCATCGGGCTAGGTGGATGGCCAAAATTACATATTCATTAAAAATTTTTATGTTCAAATCTCAGTTCAAAATTTCAGTAAAAGACAAAAAAGGACTAAAAGACATCTGTCTATTTGCTACTCGGTTATATGTAAAGGCATGGTTTACAGCTCCTGTGCCATCTTGCGCTCCTCGTCTTGCTCTGGAATTATTACAGAATCTTGTAGTCTACAAACAAATAAATGACACAATTGCATTTGTTGCTATTAAAAAACTGTTAGGTCACCTTTGGTACCTATCAGAACTGGTAGCCTTGGCCTTTGATGATGAAGTGCCTACTGAAACGAAAACCAAAATTGTAAAGGCCTTGCAAAATACAACAGAAACTCTTCCTGCAAAACGGGCTTTTCTAGATCCTGCACTTATTCCAACGAAGAAATTAGAAGATTTTGTCATCAAATACTCAAAGATTCTTTACAATAACAGAATTTAGTTCAAAACTTTTACTCAAAGATGCTAAAGAATGGCATAATGATGAAGAGTATAACTCCACTAAGAAATCTATCAAACAGTGGAAAGTCGTGAATGATATAGCGGAAAGAGAAGTAAAATTAATGGATGAATATAATAAAATACTAACACATGATGAAGCTCAAAAACAATTCTTGCTACAAGTAGTGAAAAACTACAGGGCTGTTTACCCTGATAGAAAGAAAGAAACATTGATGAAGTAAGGACAGCTAATGTTTCAAATATCATGCTAGTTTAATTATGCATGCTTATGGTTATGGTTGGACCTACGGGGGAGCTTTCCACATTAAAAAAAGCAATGCGCCTTGTACTGTACCCCCTGGTGGTGTGGAAAAATTTGACAATTTGAGTCGTTCTGTCAATTTTTAATTGCTGGTAGCAACCCCTAAAAATTAAAAATTTGCTAAAATATTTTAGGATAGTTGGTTTTATGCTGAAATGAACCATTTAAAGGGTTGAACACATTAAAATATAAAAAAAAATTTTTTACCCCCATATTTGAATCACCCTAATATATATGTTTGTAAATCTAATTAATCAGTCAGTGCTTCTCGCTCACATCGTTGCCAAACAAAGTTTTTCGTTTTTGTCTTTTATTTGGTACTTCTTCCTACTGGAAGTTCTCTCTCATTCAGCGTGTCCCAAAGAAGGATGACTGCTCTCAACCCTTCAACTATCGTCCAGTTGCCTTGATTTCTTGCCTTTCTATATTTTCTATATAGTTTGAATCTGTCCTGAATTGGAAGCTTCTTAAACACTCAGGTGCGGATACATTGGGGGAGCGTGGGGGCTCAACTCGTTTAGCTTTAACCCGAATGACATCTCGTATTCTAATACTTAATGTTTTTTTAATATTATTGTATAATATTATATAATAATATTGGGCTGGCAATATTTACATGACACCGGCGTGACAAATCCTGAAGTACCCTTCTCATGTGGATTGGCTGAACTCCACGGCCTTACTTGACCGGAGGGAATGAAAGTCTTTTCGTATCTCAGTTCCCCGCCTCTTACTGTCTTCAATCCCTCTCTCTTCGCCGCGGTGTTGCCTCGCTCTCTCTTTACTAATGGTGTGCCGATTAATCGGCATCGGCCAAATTTAAGGATCTTTTCCGTTTCATGTGTACCGTTTCCGATTTTGTTGAAAATAAGATATTTAATGTAGATTTTTACGCTGATTTAAAAAATGTAAGTCTTTTTTTTTGAGAAATGAGCGGTTCAAAAGTTGTTTTTGTTATTGTAATTTTGTATTAGGTCAAAAACTATAACAATACAACTGAAAACTAATACGAGAGTTATTGTATTCTTTAGTAATATTGGCTTATGTCACTAAGTATTTGTGTGAATAGATTTCGACCGTTATTTTTTCTGTCCGGTTAGGTTAATTGAATGCCCGGTTAGGTCAACTAAATACCAGGTTAGGTGAACTGAATGCCCGGTTAAGTCAACTGTACACCCTCGATGATTGGTTAGGTTAAGTCGTAATATTTTCGTTAGTTTTAACGAAAATATCACAACTTACCTAACCAATCGTCAAGGGCATACAGTTAACCTAACCGGGCATTCAGTTAACCTAATCTAACCCAACCTAACTTTTGAACCGCTCATTTCTCCAAAACACGACTTACATTTTTGAAATCAGCTTAAAAATCTACATTAAATATTGTATTTTCAACAAAATCGGAAAGAGTACATGAAACGGAAAAGATCGAAATTTAACCCGATTTTTTTACGTTTTTAAAAATTTTAAATTTTCCATTACAAAACAAAATCTATATTTTTAGAAAATTGAATATACAAAAAAAAACCCGCTATTTATGATAATTTATACTCTTCAAACTGTTAATTGTATAAAATATATTTTACAGTCACGAAAAAGGCAAAGCTTAATAAGTTAAGTTACCCATAAAATTTAAATTTTCTTTTAGTAGCCATTCTCTAAATATTATCAACTATTGTAATCTCCTACTTTATATTAATAATAATAATAATAATAATAATAATTCTAATTCTACATTAAGTTGTGGTTTATAATTTTTGTATTAAACCATCTTAGGATCACCCGAAGATCAGGGCCCCCAGCCTTCTTTAGTTAAGCTTTATAAGGCTAACTAACGAAAATATCACGACCGAACATAATCAATCGTTAAGTCAACTGTACCTAAAATACTTTCAACATAAGGAAAACCAATTTAAGCGTTGGTATTTAATTTACGAAACTAAACTAAAATTATTTTATCATTCTACTGAACAATAAAACTATTTAACATCACTCTAGCTTCGGTATACGCGTAGCAAATTCTGAAACTACAGTATATATTGTGGAGTGAGCTAAAGGAAAGCATTTGAACACGGTTGAAATTTAAAAATATGAAAATTGAAAGTTTTCACATTAGATTAGTAAAATTTATGAAGGGAATTGATTTGTTTTAATCTTGGCAAAGAATCGGCATCGGCTAAATTTTGGAATCGGTACATCACTAGTCTTTACTGTCACTATTATAACGGACACTGCTCTTCTAAACCCTGTAACTGCGTGCCTCCTCCTTTAAGGAGAGTTTGCAGTACCAAACTTTCGACGCATACGAATCCCTTTTCTCTTCCGCTCTCTATACTTTGAGAGTTCATCGGTATTTTCAGTCTTTCATTTACTCAACCGGTCAACTCTGGAACGTCCTTCTGCAATCCATCTTTTCCTCCGTCTATCACCTTCAATCTTTCAAAAGCGGAGTGTCCAGGCATCTTGAAAAACCTCGGACCTTAATTTTGGCGATCTTCCTCCGTTGGGGGAGGGGGGGGGGCGTTTTTGCGGGCGTTCGCCCTTGGCCCCCCTTTCTCGCATGAAAAAAAAAAAGTGGTATATTTGTATACTGCGAAGGTTCAGAGAAGGAACATTCTCCCCCAACAGTAAAACTGAATATCTCGCGTGTCATTGAAAAAACAATTACATTAGTATCCCCCAAACCAATTCTAATAATAATAATGTTTGGAGACTTTAATTTCTCCTTTGAAATACAAACTATTTATTGAGTAGAAAAATGTACGTTCCATTGATCATTGAGAAACGTAAAAGTGACACTGGAAAAGCTCTAAAACTAATTCCATCTCTTACGGATATTAAATTAAACTCCGACGAAAAAACGTATCAAAATCTGCTATTTACAAAACCAACTCTAACCAATGACATCGATTTAACATCCGCGAAAAATATGCCTTCATCATCACGTGTCGGAAATAAAAACTATCGTGTTTGGAGAATCCGTTTGAAAAATAACAACGATAATCAATAATAAACAAGAAAATAAATAACGGATTTCCTCACCATGTCATTTCTGAAAATCATGCAGTCATTGACACACACACACAAGTACGTACGTGTATATATATATATATATATATATATATATATATATATATATATATATATATATATATATAAAACCTTGGTTTTGCTTTCCCCCGAATTATTCATTCTGACGAAGGTCAAGCTTGTCACTCCACCTTAGACCTACAGTTTAATGTAGAATTCGAACCACGCCCCACTACGGGCGGTCAGAAATTATGAAGTCTTTGCCCGGACTCGATCTCACGACCTCCCAATCAACAACAGCGAGCGTCTTAACAACTTAACCACTAGGCTACCCAGAATATCTACCAACCAATTTTTATTGTGTGGAAGGATGAACAGCTGGGTTTTGCTGCGCGCCGCCTGCCGTCATCGGGTCTCGATCCGGGGGCCGATGGATTCGTAGTGAGCGATGCTAATGGAATGGAACCTCTGAGAAAAACATACAAATTACAAAGAAGACAAAATAGGAGAGTTTTCGGGGTTCTTTGTCTTCAAAACGATAATAATCGACGACAAATATCTTTTTGAGGAAGAAACTGAAAATGGCGGAGTAACTGACGTTCAGTTTACGCCTGAACATGACGGAAAAAGTGTCGGAACGATCAAAGTACCATCATCAGCTATTCGTGGGACGCAGTCTTTATTAAAAGAAAAAAAGACGAACTCTAAATGATAGTATGTGCTTTGGAGAACATCTCTCGCCACTGAAAACATGGTGTACTTGAAGGACCATCCATTGCTTCCATATACGAAAGATTTAATAAGTTGCACGCAAAACAAAAGCTAAAAACCAGTGAAACGAGGAACAAACGACTTAATACAAGACCCACGCGGATTCCTGTCAAGAATCCATATTAATTTTTATCTTATTAATGAAGCCTTATGACGTAATAATTAGGTGGTCTCAAAGAAAATTTCATCTATGCTGCGATCTCGTTATGAAACATTTGAAAAATACGACAATGACAGAAAATGTGGGTGTAAAAGCCAAGTGTGAAAGTGGATATTCATAATTTTTTAACATACTGAAAACGTGTTGTGAGTAATGAATATCAAGATCAGAAGTTGCGTGGCAATTCTGTCACGAGGAAGTGTAAAATCACCTCCAATTCATCGTAGGTCTACTGTTGAAAGGTAAAGACCATATAGGTAATACAGTATTTACAGACGGAAGATAATCTTCGCGTAGATCCATATTGCAAATGGTCAGAAGAAAATACTATGAAATTTCAAATTGCCGATTAAGGTTGAACTTTTAGTTAAGAAAAGAAAATCTAAAAACTGTCCACCGAAATGGATAGAAAATTCAGCGGAGATATACCCAAATTGTCGACTTAAAACAGTGTTGACGAGTATCGGTCTCGACAATGCGAGTGTTTTTAGTTCTTTGTAATCTAACTTTCGACTACGTCTTGGCCGTGCCACAACGTCGGATGGATGGCACTCTTCTGGATTTAGATGTAGCTAATGTCGTAAAATTCTCGGGAATAATCTTTAGGAGAATATTCTCGAGAATTTTCTTGAGAATATTCTCCGAACCGAGAATTTTCGAGAATTTTCTTTATAACATCTGAGGGGTTTTTCAACTATTCCAATACAACTTAACTTCAGTTCCTGTCAAAATGGAGAAATTCTAAGTCAGAAGTGAACGATAGGATGAGTGAAGAAATAAATAAATTAACATGCAAAAATTTTATTGAATCATTGTATAAAGACTGTATTTCAATTCAAAGTACAGTATTTACCAGGGATGGCAGTGATTAAATCAATTGATTTTTTTATGAAAAAAATCATGATTTTTTTATTTTTTCAAAATTATATAGAAATTAATAAAATATATCAGACAAAACACTTCAGAAACAAATAAAAATATCCCTTGACGTACGCGCCCAATCCGTATTTTTATTTATGGTATTGAACGCCCGTTCTCTATTACGTTAATTTTATCTCTTAATTTCGTTCAGGATTATTCGGCCTACCCAAGACGGATGGCCCTTTAAATTGATAGGCTAGGTTCCTTCGGCTTTCCACAAGCCTACTTGGAACGTTAATTTTCCCCAGCTAACAAGAGGGGTCTATCACAAGGTATTTAAAACAACACACGCCCTCTTATAAATTTTATTAAATGTTACTTGACAGTACATGCATTTAATATTTTATTTTGTAGTACATCTATAAAATTTCAGACAATACAATAATCTTAACGTCAAAGACAAAGTTCACAGTGATTGACTTCAAATCGTTAAATTGATCAACAATGATAAATCTAAAGAAAAGATTAACAGTTATCGGAATTTCAATAATTTATAGATCGAGGGGTTTTATGTTTTAGTGCAACAAAAAATACATAACAATAAATGAAGTGGTCGGAATTCGACCCAGATATTCAAAGGATAAATTTACTTACTAAAGGGTAGGAGACAACTTACTCCCACTTGTGTTGCGTACGGCCCGTAGATTTACGGCCCGCTACAAAGCTTGCAAACTCTACAATGTTAACTAACGGGACTTCTTTCTGAACCCAAATGGACGGATTCAGGAAATTAGGGCCCAGACGTACCCTATTTCTTATTTAAGCGGAGCTAAATTTACTTAAGAGACCGTTCACAAAACTCTTGGTCCGTTGGTTAACATTAATTAAGTTACAATCAAATTCTCGGTTAAGGTCGCTAACCTTCAAGTGAATATTCTCAAATTTCCGCGTAAACGAATTTCATGAACTATAAGTTCTTAATTTTTACGTTAGTGACAATTGATTCTTTCCGTTTTAAGTTTTCTTACACCACAAGTCTACAAGGGGTTTGTTTTAACCACAGTTAACTTCAAGGAGGAACGACTACAACTGACTTAACAATTTTGGAATTTACTTTTCAAATTTGAAGGACCCCGCCTTCCAATATTCTGCAAACCTATCAAATCATTTATTTTCCTAAGATCGTCCCTCCAGAAGGCTATTACCCATACAAGAGAGAAAGAAGGCGTCTTCACTACGTTTCCCAGGATCCTGGGCCCCCTGATTGGAGCTGGACCTGATTTCCGAGTATAGACCCCCCTTCTTCCCACGAAATACATTTAAAGACCGTTAACAGATTCGAAGCCCTAAGTTTATGACCCCCTCGTGGTTCAACTTTAGCAGCGTCTTCGAATCTGTCTTACAAAAGTCACAACATCATGCAAAAGAGATATTAAAATCTTCGACCTAGCGAAAGAGGAAACCACGCGTTTGCACGTACGTCCAAATCCGTTGGATTACCCTTCTCGCTGGGGTCGGGTCTCGGTGATAAACCTCTGTCCCCACGTGGCTTGGCTTTATTACTTCTCTGATAATCCGAACTAAGATAGAACAACTTTAAACAATCTGAAACACTTCGGATTTATTCGTTCATGAACGTTTAAAAACCAAACCACACTGCGTTCAGAGATGTACACCTCGAAATCTTAAGATTAACATTCCTTCACTTATTTTATAAAAGATCTCTGCCTGCAACTTCATGGTTACGACACCCTTGTAATAATTAAGTGTTCAATTTCGGTTTTTAGTATAATAGCTTTTTTATGAAAAAATCATGATTTTTTTATTTGATTTTTTTCAAAATTAGCTATATAGAAATTAATAAAATATATCTCGCAAGACACTTTGGAACTAAAAAAAGTACCCTTTGTAATTATGTGTTCAATTTCGGTTTTTAGTATAATAGCTTTTTTATGAAAAAATCATGATTTTTTTTAATTATTTGATTTTTTCAAAATTATATATAGAAATTAATAAAATATATCAGACAGAGCAGTTTAGAAAGAAAAAATATCCCTTGTAATGAAGTATTCAATTTCAGTTTTTCAGTATAATAGCTAATAAATAAAAAAAAAAAAAAATGATTTTTATGAAAAAATCATATTTTTTTATTTGATGTTTTTCAAAATTATATGGAAATTAATAAAATATATCATACAAAACAGTTTAGAAACATAAAAAATATCCCTTGTAATTAAGTGTTCAATTTCAGTTTTTCAGTATAATAGCTTTTTTATGA
>JAJOZX010000094.1:1312500-1565000 GCA_023014485.1 Bathynomus jamesi | reverse complement strand
AAAAGTCCAGAATCATACATCATTAATCGTTTTTGTATTATATATATATATATATATATATATATATATATATATATATATCAGTGGCGACTGCTGCACTCGGGCTTCTCGGGCTGAGCCCGAGAGGCAAAGGGCAAGGAGAAGCATGAGAAATAAAATTGTGTATTTATAGATTTAAGTTTAAAAAAAAAATTTTGAATACAAATTGTAAAAATGGTTTTTGGCTGGTAGTATGTTACTATTTTTCTGTCTAGCCTTCGTTACGTAAGCAAATTTTGAGCGCATTTAGATACCCTTACTACCTATAAAAAAACTCTTTTGACATTAAGTTTTCGTGTAATCTTTCAAGATCCTTTACTCGGGCGCAAGACATTACGCCCGAGAAAGTATAAGTAATATCGTATATTTAAAGTTCTTTTAATGAATAATTATTTGCTTGCATACGGTTACATAATAGTCCTTCTAATTCTCATTAAATAAAATACATTTTTTCTCCTATTAATTTTTTTTATAAAGAAAAGACATTTCAACTCGGGCTTATATCCTTCGGCCTTGTAGAGGCACAATTTTTAATTCTGGCGATACATGGTAACTTTTTACGTTTCGATAAGCATGCCTTGGGCGGCGGTGCAGTTTTATTTTTGCCGCAATGTGAGGTTGTTCGCTTTTCTTAAATAATCTGATTTATTTTTAATATTATAAGTATTCTGAGAAGTATAGCCCACCCATGGAGGACATAGTGTTATCATTAAAAGAAAACCACAAAGCTGATTCAGCTCCTTACCATACCTGTAACTTCTGTTTCAAATGAAAGAAGTTTCTCTGTTCTTGATCGAATTAGATCACATTTAAGAAACACAATGGCTCAAGAACGGCTCTCGTCCCTGGCTAGGATTTCAATTGAAAAAGAAATACTTATTGATTTAGAAAGCAAAAAGGAATTACATGACCGAGTATTAAAGGAATTTGCTTTAAAACCAAGACGCTTGGACTTTATGTTCAAGTAAATAAAATTCAAATAATTTTTTTACCGAGGTATGTATTTATTTATTTTATTGATAATCTTAAGTTATTGTCATGCATTTAAGTGTCGGCTCATATGTAGACTTGAAAATTTAAAAAGCCCGAGTAGTCTTGAAGAGCTGGAGTCGCCACACACACACACACACACACACACAGTATATATTACATAGGGTATCCCAGAAATCTTGCCTCAAAGACTTAAGATCATGTACATTATGGGGCATGACTTTTTGGACATCATATATTGTGCACCTTTGGTAACCTTTGGTTTTGCTTCCGCTAGAATTGTTTATCCTGACGAAGGTCGAGCTTTTCACTCCACATACAGTTTAACGTGGATTCCGAACCACGCCCCACTAGTAGCCCAGCGTCTTAACCACTGGCCACCCAGGGTACTCATTTATCTACCAACCACTTTCTTTATTGTGTGGAAGGATGAACTTGCTGCGCGCCGGCTGCCATCACCGGTTCTCGATCCCGTGGTCAATGGATTCGTAGTCAGCGAAGCTAACCACTACACTACCGAGGCGCATATACTGTATATATATATATATATATATATATATATATATGCAAATAACTGCAATGACCGCGCAGTATATAAATGAATAGAAACGACATAAGTATTAAGGAACGTTTCTGCACACGAGGAGGAGAGATAACGAAATAATGAAAAATGAGGCGAACCGCCTCGGAATCGAACCCAGGGCCTTCCAATTGCCGGTCGGACGCTCTACCATTATGCTACGGACCTCACTCAATCACAAATCGAAATTCTCCCAAATAGGGCAGAAACCAATGCCCTCAGAGAGCACCCTCGCAAATCGTGAATATGCGCAAATAACTGCAATGACCGCGCAGTATATAAATGAATAGAAACGACATAAGTATTAAGGAACGTTTCTGCACACGAGGAGGAGAGATAACGAAATAATGAAAAATGAGGCGAACCGCCTGGGAATCGAACCCAGGGCCTTCCAATTGCCGGTCGGACGCTCTACCATTATGCTACGGACCTCACTCAATCACAAATCGAAATTCTCCCAAATAGGGCAGAAACCAATGCCCTCAGAGAGCACCCTCGCAAATCGTGAATATGCGCAAATAACTGCAATGACCGCGCAGTATATAAATGAATAGAAACGACATAAGTATTAAGGAACGTTTCTGCACACGAGGAGGAGAGATAACGAAATAATGAAAAATGAGGCGAACCGCCTGGGAATCGAACCCAGGGCCTTCCAATTGCCGGTCGGACGCTCTACCATTATGCTACGGACCTCACTCAATCACAAATCGAAATTCTCCCAAATAGGGCAGAAACCAATGCCCTCAGAGAGCACCCTCGCAAATCGTGAATATGCGCAAATAACTGCAATGACCGCGCAGTATATAAATGAATAGAAACGACATAAGTATTAAGGAACGTTTCTGCACACGAGGAGGAGAGATAACGAAATAATGAAAAATGAGGCGAACCGCCTGGGAATCGAACCCAGGGCCTTCCAATTGCCGGTCGGACGCTCTACCATTATGCTACGGACCTCACTCAATCACAAATCGAAATTCTCCCAAATAGGGCAGAAACCAATGCCCTCAGAGCACCCTCGCAAATCGTGAATATGCGCAAATAACTGCAATGACCGCGCAGTATATAAATGAATAGAAACGACATAAGTATTAAGGAACGTTTCTGCACACGAGGAGGAGAGATAACGAAATAATGAAAAATGAGGCGAACCGCCTGGGAATCGAACCCAGGGCCTTCCAATTGCCGGTCGGACGCTCTACCATTATGCTACGGACCTCACTCAATCACAAATCGAAATTCTCCCAAATAGGGCAGAAACCAATGCCCTCAGAGAGCACCCTCGCAAATCGTGAATATGCGCAAATAACTGCAATGACCGCGCAGTATATAAATGAATAGAAACGACATAAGTATTAAGGAACGTTTCTGCACACGAGGAGGAGAGATAACGAAATAATGAAAAATGAGGCGAACCGCCTGGGAATCGAACCCAGGGCCTTCCAATTGCCGGTCGGACGCTCTACCATTATGCTACGGACCTCACTCAATCACAAATCGAAATTCTCCCAAATAGGGCAGAAACCAATGCCCTCAGAGAGCACCCCTCGCAAATCGTGAATATGCGCAAATAACTGCAATGACCGCGCAGTATATAAATGAATAGAAACGACATAAGTATTAAGGAACGTTTCTGCACACGGGAGGAGAGATAACGAAATAATGAAAAATGAGGCGAACCGCCTGGGAATCCTTAATACTTATGTCGTTTCTATTCATTTATATACTGCGCGGTCATTGCAGTTATTTGCGCATATTCACGATTTGCGAGGGTGCTCTCTGAGGGCATTGGTTTCTGCCCTATTTGGGAGAATTTCGATTTGTGATTGAGTGAGGTCCGTAGCATAATGGTAGAGCGTCCGACCGGCAATTGGAAGGCCCTGGGTTCGATTCCCAGGCGGTTCGCCTCATTTTTCATTATTTCGTTATCTCTCCTCCTCGTGTGCAGAAACGTTCCTTAATACTTATGTCGTTTCTATTCATTTATATACTGCGCGGTCATTGCAGTTATTTGCGCATATTCACGATTTGCGAGGGTGCTCTCTGAGGGCATTGGTTTCTGCCCTATTTGGGAGAATTTCGATTTGTGATTGAGTGAGGTCCGTAGCATAATGGTAGAGCGTCCGACCGGCAATTGGAAGGCCCTGGGTTCGATTCCCAGGCGGTTCGCCTCATTTTTCATTATTTCGTTATCTCTCCTCCTCGTGTGCAGAAACGTTCCTTAATACTTATGTCGTTTCTATTCATTTATATACTGCGCGGTCATTGCAGTTATTTGCGCATATTCACGATTTGCGAGGGTGCTCTCTGAGGGCATTGGTTTCTGCCCTATTTGGGAGAATTTCGATTTGTGATTGAGTGAGGTCCGTAGCATAATGGTAGAGCGTCCGACCGGCAATTGGAAGGCCCTGGGTTCGATTCCCAGGCGGTTCGCCTCATTTTTCATTATTTCGTTATCTCTCCTCCTCGTGTGCAGAAACGTTCCTTAATACTTATGTCGTTTCTATTCATTTATATACTGCGCGGTCATTGCAGTTATTGCGCATATTCACGATTTGCGAGGGTGCTCTCTGAGGGCATTGGTTTCTGCCCTATTTGGGAGAATTTCGATTTGTGATTGAGTGAGGTCCGTAGCATAATGGTAGAGCGTCCGACCGGCAATTGGAAGGCCCTGGGTTCGATTCCCAGGCGGTTCGCCTCATTTTTCATTATTTCGTTATCTCTCCTCCTCGTGTGCAGAAACGTTCCTTAATACTTATGTCGTTTCTATTCATATATATATATATATATATATAAAATAGATTGTTGTTGGTCGGTTGTGTTATTTCTCGATGAGTTTGTGATGATGTTTGGTTATAACTAGAGCCCGGATGTTCAGGCAAACTGCCATAAATGACTTTTTTGCTTATCTATGCATTTAGAGGAAAAAGTGCCTTTTTCGTCATAAAGTGCATAATTTGCCTTTTTTCATTATTTTCTAGTATTATCCATTAGAGTTCCAAAATAAGCCTATCATTTTCTGTTATATATATATATATATATAATATATATATATATATAAACCTTACCTTATATATATATATATATATATATATACACCTACCTTATATATATATATATATATATATATATACCTATATACACACCTTACCTTACCTTACAACCTTACAAAGGTTCCGCGCGATGATTTCTCATTTCGCGAAAGTCAAGCTTGTCGCCCCTCCTCTCGAGTTGGCCTGGTGAAGTAGTGAGTTGGATTCTTGCGCTCTCCACCTCACATAGCCAGGTACGCCCGGCTCATCGGGGATTGTTCTGAGCCAGGCGTCTAGTCTTCTTTTGAAGATTTCCACTGCAACTCCCTTCGTGTTTCTTAGGTCTTTGGGCAACTGATTAAACAGTTTTGGTCCTCTCACTACAAAACTATTTTCTTTCAGGGTTAAGGATGTTCCCTGTCTCGCCTTCAATTTGGGAATACGACACAGTCTACCGCTTCTACTTTCCATCGTTGTTTCGGGAGTTATGGGATTCAGAGTAAGATTAGGGACTAGTTTCTCCATTATTTTCCAAGTGTAAATAATGGTGTATCTCTCTCTTCTCCTTTCCAGTGAATATAGGTCTAGTTCTCGTAACCTTTCCCAGTAATTTAGTTCTTTGCACCCATTGATCTTGGCTGTGAAGCTTCTTTGGATCCCCTCCAGCTGTCTAATGTCTTCTTTTTTATATGGGGAAGTTAGGACCGAGCAGTATTCTAATTTGGGTATGATCAGGGTTTTCAGTAGAGGAATCATTACATTCCTATCCCTTCGTTTAAAGGTTCTCAATATCTGACCCGTTATTCTCTTTGCTCTGTTTACTGCTATCTTATTTTGTGTTTCAAATTTCGCATCATCTGTCATTACAACCCCTAAATCTTTTGCTCTGGAATTTCTCTGAATTTCCTGTCCATTTGGGGTATAATATTCCATGCACTTTAGGTCTTCTCTTTTTCCGTACCGTAATAGCTGAAATTTCTCGGTGTTAAACTTCATATTGTTGTCTTCAGTCCACTTGTAGATTTTGTTTATGTCGGTTTGTAGAGATCCGATGTCTTCTGGGTTTCTTATTTTTCTACTGATCTTTGTGTCATCCGCAAAGGATGTTACTGTGCTGTCTCTGGTAACGTCCTCATCTATGTCAGTTAGCATGATTATGAAGAGTAGTGGAGCTAATACTGTTCCTTGTGGTACTGAGCTGAGGACCTCTGATTCTGATGAAGATACTCCTTGTACTGTAACGACTTGCCGCCGCTCACTAAGGAAATTATATATCCATTTCCCTACTTTTCCTGTTATTCCCATATATTTCAGTTTATGTATTATGATTCCGTGGTCACACTTGTCGAACGCTTTAGCAAAGTCTGTGTATAGTACATCATAGTTTTCATTACTTTCAAGTGAATCAATAATGTTGTTGTAGTGTTCCATTAGTTGTGATAGGCATGATCTGCCTGATCGAAACCCGTGTTGGTTATCATTGAATTTTTTCTGAGTTTCCAAAAAGTCATAGATTTTCTGTCTAACTATTCTTTCAAATATTTTAGTGAGATGAGATGTAAGCGACACTGGCCTATAGTTTTTGGCCTGGGATCGATCTCCTCCTTTATATATTGGGACTATGTTCGCACTCTTCAGGATGCCCGGTATTTCTCCCGTGTCTAATGATCGTCTCCATATCCAGTATAGGGGCTCAGCGATTGCATTCTTGCAGTTTTTGATCAGTGTGGCATTCCATTTATCCGGTCCTGCCGCTGAGTGTGTTTTTAGTTTCCCTATGGCTTGTGTAATATCATCCGTCGTAAAGTCGAAATCCGTTATACTTTCCCCTTGTGGTTCTTCTTCAAAGAACGCGTTTCTATCGCAAATCAATTTGTCAGTTTTTGGGATACTGAAAGATGATTCATACTGAGCTTTTAATATTTCAGATACTTCTGTTAGATCATCAGATAAATCACTGTTCTCATATTTTAAAGGTCCGATAGTCGATTGGTTTTTCGACTTTCTTTTTGCGAAATTATAGAAGTACTTTGAGTTAACCTTTATCGCTTCTATAGCGTCTTCTTCTTCTTTTTCTGTATGCTTCTCGATTTGTTCCTGTATGACGACATCGATACTTTGTAGTTTATCATTTAATATTTTTCTGATGTTGTTATCTTTACAATTACTTAATTTTGCAGTCACTCTTTTTCTCTTTCGGAACAATGCCCTCTTTTGTCTTTCGAACCTGCTTCTCTTTCCTCTTTGTTGTATCTTTGGGACATGTTTTTCCACAATTTCTAACGTCTTCTCCTCTAACGTCATTAGCATCTCTTCCGTTGTCTTGGCCTCGAAAATGGTTTTCCAATCTATTACTTTCATGCTGGATGTCACATCTTCCCAGTTTATAGCTTTGGAGTGAAAATTAAAAATTTCGAATTTGCTTCGTTCTGTTGTGCGTGTTCTTTCCTTTCCTGTTGCCTTTATATTAGTTGTTATTTCAATGATATTGTGGTCTGATATCATAGTTGGGGAGATTTCTACATTATCAATTAGATTACTGTTGTTTGTGAATACCAAATCTAGGCAGTTGTTTTTTCTTGTTTTCTGTTATTTCTTGCGTTAACATAAATTCATCAGCTAAAGCTAGTAGCATTTTTACCTGCTCCTGGTCTTCTCGTGTGCCCCCCTTGTCCTGGTGGATACATATATTTTTTCCTATCCTTTTATATTTCATGAATGGGAAATTAAAATCACCACAGAGAAAAATATTTGGGGTTGGAGAGTGTAGATCTTTTACTAAGTTTCTTACCTCTGTAATGGAATCTGAAAATTTTTAGGTTGGCGTGTTTGGGGGTCTGTACATTACAATTAGTACCATATTTAATTTTTCAATTTTTGCTGCTACACATTCTACGTAGTTGTTTGAGGTACTTATAGCCATTTCTGCTATGTGCCTTTCGCGTGTGTAAATAGCACATCCTCCTTTACGTCTCACTGTTCTGTCGGCTCGGAGGATGTTATAGTTGTCAATTTGTATTTCTTTTTTGTCAATACAGGACTCACAATTTTCACAGTTCGCCTGGCAGTCCTTTAGATGAGTTTCCGTGAGGCATGCAAAGTCTGCTCCGGCTTCTTGCATGAGTCCTTTCAGGTATGCAACTTTGTTCGTGGACTGGTTTGATTTAAGGCCCTGTATGTTGGCTAGGATTATTTTTATTTTTTCTCTTTCTTTTTCGCATACAGGTGGTTCCGCTTTGTTTTCCGATGGGGGTGCCGGTTTCGTTGCCTTGTGGTCCTCCGAGAATTTACCTCTTTTTATCTTTGTCGGTACCTGTTGTCCCGATAACGCATGAAGTGTCTTTGTTCGTACCTTCTGTCCGGCTCTCGGATTTCTATATTTATATTTGTCAGCTGGTTTTGTAATTGCTGGAGAGTATTTAGCAGCTGAAATGTGTTGGCTGCGTCTAAAAAATTTCCACTCTTCTTTGATGTTCGTTTTTTCTGTTCCCTCGGTGCGTTCCTTTGAGGGTGGTGGTGGTATCGGCATTTTTTTTCGTATTTGCAACTCCCATATCTTTCATAAGTGTTGCAGACCGTAAGATGGTGGAACATGCATTTCTTATCAAACTTGCAATATCCACTTGTGTAATGCATTTTGCATAATGTGGGATGTGCATATATGCATTGCCCATCCCGATATCTGCAGTTTCCTTTCGCGTAGTATTTGCATACGATATTTTCTACGCTTCTGCTTTCTTTCTTATTATTTACCAAGTTCTTAGTTTTGGCATTATCATTATTTTTCTTTGGCTGTTTATTTTCTACGTTTTTAGTTATTATCTTTTTATCATTTCGCTCGTTGGACCGTTTGTCTACTTCGCCACTTTTACTTATTTCTTTCCTTTCTACTGTATGTCTTCCTTCTGTATTACGTTGTTTATATCGTTATTTGTTATTAAATTGTTGTTCGTTATTATGCTGTTAATCGTTATTTCGTCCTCTCTCTCATCCACCATAATATATATATATAATATATTTTATATATATATATATATATATATATATTATATATATATATATATATATATATATATATATATTATATATATATATATATATATATATATATACACTAAAATCACAAAATAACACGTGATCTTATTAATAAGCAAACAACCACAGGGAAAAGGAAACACAAAGTCCGAGCGCTTTCGTGATATATTCACATTATCAAGGAGGAACAGAAAATATTTTCTGTTCCTCCTTGATAATGTGAATATATCACGAAAGCGCTCGGACTTTGTGTTTCCTTTTCCCTGTGGTTGTTTGCTTATATATATATATATATATATATATATATATATATATACATATACAGTATAAGAGAAACTGAGCATGCGTTATAGTATTATTTTATATTAAACATTTTTTAAAAATTTAAATCCTTGTCATTATTGTGTAACGAACATTTTCAGTACTTACTGTATTTGTTCACTATAATTATGGCATTAAAATATGTATTATATTTATACGTGTATAATGGTATTAGTATTATTCTATATTAAATATTATATTTAGAAATGCTAATCATTGTTATTATGCGTAACTAATATTTGCATTACCTACTGTTTTATTCACTAAGGGCGTTGTAATATGTATTATGTGTACATAAATATATTATTTTAAATTACCGTGTTTTGAAAGCAAATTTATAAATGCCTTTTTTGTGGGGTTTTACTGCCTATTTTGAACGTTTACTTTGCAAATTTGTTCGCCCTTTTTAAAGGTTTTTAGTGCCTAAACATCCGGGCTCTAGTTATTACAGTACGATTTTTTCAGAGCGCGGATTTTTTTCGCTAACGCTTTTGTGTCTTTATTTGTTAAATTTAATTTTCTAGAATTGATAAAAGGATAGGAAACTATACTTCCTTTTTTTAAATGTAGTTTAGTCCGTAACTAATATGGAGTAACGCGGTTATTAAATATTCTAGAGAGGTATGAAACGAGTGGGATGAGGGGGCTAGTCTATCTTTTTACCTTATCGTGAGTAGTTAAGTTTTAGGCGAAGTTCCTCTAATTCATTAAACCCTCTTAATCGTAACTCTCATTACTCCGTACAATCTCCGTATAAGGGCTAAGAGCCTAAGAGGGATTACATTTTGTTGGGGTAGGGGGAACTAGGATGTTATTCAGTTTAGAAATATCTTTCTTGGGAAATTCCAGAATAATAATAATAATAATAATAATAATAATAATAATAATAATTATTCTTAACAGTATTTGTTGTTGTGACCTTCTCCCATGAAGGACGTGTTTTTTGTTTGCCCGTGGCAGTTCCGTTCTTGCTGATTTCTCTCATCCGCATAAAACTAACCCCAGCTTTCTAGGCACCATCTGAATTACGTGATATACTGTACATAATAACGTTGGTTAACCTCGGTTTTGCTTCCGCCCGAATTCCGAATTGTTTATTCTGACGAAGGTCAAGCTCGTCACTCCGCCTTAGACCTACAGTTTAGCGTGGAATTCGAACCACGCCCCACCAGTGGGGGGTCAGAAATTACGAAGTCCTCACCCGGACTCGATCCCAACCTCCCGATCAACAGCCCAGCATTTTAACCACTCGGCTACCCAGGGTACCATTTATCTACCAACCAATTTTTTTTGTTGTGTAGAAGGATGAACGGCTGGGTTTTGCCGCGCGCCACCGGATTTCGAACCCGGGGCCGGTGGATTCGTAGTCAGCGCTAACCACGATACCACTTGGTAAACGAATGCAACTACTAGTGCCACAATGCTCATCGACCCGTACCTTAAGTTGGCAGACCTGGTGGACCACCGCACCCCGATATGGGAAAAATTTCGCAGTTGCGGTGCCTAACTCTTCCTCTACCTAACTGCGAGACCCTAAGCGGTGGTGCCACATCTTTCACCCCGTCCACCCGTTTCCGCGGGTAGTGCCGCCGTGGTGCGAGGCACCGGTGAACAACAGCAACTGCTAACGGAGTTAACCGCGAGCTCTTCGAGCTCCTCGAGAGCTTCTTAATCGAGGAGCTCCATGGGATTACTAGCCATAAAATTGAACTCCCGCGGAAAGAATCCGGTGAGCGTAAGGAGAGAGCTGAAGAAATCCCAGAAAAAAACGGACTGGAAGAGAGAATAGAATACCACCAACGGGGCCCCAATATAAGAATGTTATGGTAATTAGTAGTGAGCCAGAGACACCTACTGAAAGCGAAAATGAAGACCTGAAGCATAAAACAATCGAGGCTTTGCGAAGAAATCTTCGAATAAATGTTAAACCAACAGATATTATAAAAGCCTCTACACTCGATCGACCCAAGGAAAACGATGTCACACGACCTATCAGGATTGTGATCCCGAATGAAGACGTGAAAAGGGAATTCGTAGGCGCGTGCATCCGGGTGAGACCAAGAATTTCCGTTAACGAGTAACTGATCAGCTATAAGAGAAACCTCTTCAAAAGGATGAGAGATTTCAGGAAGGACTTCCCAGATGAAATACTGAAGTGCTTCGCTCGCTCGCAACGGAACAATATATATATATATATATATATATATATAACAGGGTGTCCCGTAAGTCTGGACCCATAGGGAAAAATAATAAAATTACAAAATAGTCCAAAAATTTATTTATAATATATATATTTTTTTTTTTTATTATTATTTTTATTATTTTTTTAATATGATCTTACTCCGCTGGAGTTTTATTTGTGGGGCCACTTGAAAGCCAAAGTGTACGAGGTCAAACTTCAGAACATTTTCCACCTTAAAGCACGCATTTGGAGGCGTGTCAAGAAATTTCTGCGACTGTGATTCAGAAAGTGCTGTCGCAGTGGAGATTGCGTCTTCAACTATGTGTGCGACACAACGGCGGACACTTTGAACAGATTATGTAATAAATTTTTGGACTATTTTGTAATTTTATTATTTTTCCCTATGGGTCCAGACTTACGGGACACCCTGTATATATATATATATATATATATATATATTATATATATATATATATATATATACAGGGTGGGCCGTAAGTTTCCATACATAGGAAAAATAAACATTTTTTTATGGACAACCATTTTTATTTATATAATATGCTCTACATGGTTGCCATTGTTTTGAAAACACATTTCAATACGTGTTCCCCACTGTTGATGAACACGCATTAGCACAGTTGACGTTATGCTTGTAATGGCGTTGGTGATACGTTCCTTTAGATGATTTATGTCTCGTATCTTTACCTGATACACCATGGCCTTCAAGTGCCCCCAAAGATAGAAATCAAGGGGTGAGATCTGGGGATCTGGGAGGCCACTCCACAGGACCACGCCGACCAATCCAAGCATCCGGAAACTGCTGATCCAAATACCGACGCACGTGAAGACCATAATGAGGTGGAGCTCCATCTTGCTGGAAGTAAACTGGGAAGTTACCTTCCTCGTTTAGCAGGGATGGGAAAATCTCTTCTTGCAACATGTTAAGATACCTTTCGGCATTAAGATTTCCACTGACAAAAATTGGTCCAATAATTCTGTAACCCCATATCCCGGCCCACACCATCACTTTACAGGCACCTTGCATCTTCGTCGGACTCAGCCAGTTAGGGTTAGCATTACTCCAATAACGTATGTTTTGCCGATTAACCTCTCCATTGACGTAAAAATTTGCTTCATCAGTAAACAAGATCTTACGTCAAACGCATATTCTTAGGGTATCTGAAACATAAAAACAAACGTTTAATTTTTCCTATGTATGGAAACTTACGGCCCACCCTGTTATATATATATATATATATATATATATATATATATATATATATATATATATACAGGGCGTCCCAAAAAATGTATACACACTTTAAATAATTATAAAGGCAGTGTTTATTAAAATACATTTCATTTTCAAAATGTAATAGAATCTACAGACATTATTTAATTGTTTTGTCACGCCTGTTTTCAAACTGACGTCCGTTCTGGTCCAGGCACTGCTGATAACGCGAAGCATTGGAATCGCAAACATCACGAAACATTTCGTTTGGTATTTGTGTGCATTCTCGTTCAATGGCTGCTCTCAATTCAGCGACTGTTGCAGGTTTTATAGCGTAGACTTTGTCTTTTAAGTATCCCCATAAAAAAGTAGTGGTGTGAGGTCTGGTGAACGCGGAGGGTATTCTACGAAACCCCTTCGTCCAATCCACATCCACATCGTGCCAAGTACCACTCGCAATACTCCACTCTTCGGTCCGGATCATCTTCATTAATAGCATGGACTAATCTTGGAATGTAACTTTTCCATTGACAGACAGCGCTTCAAAATGAGTTGGACAGACGATTCTGAAATTCCTACCTCACGACTCGCTTGCCGCACAGATTTTCTTGGACTTTGGTGATACGTTTCCAGTACTCTTTCTTGCTTTGTGGGGCTTGTCGATGTCCGTGGTCTTCCGGAACGCTTCTTGTGGACATTCTGAACAGTTCCATCGGCTTCAAACTTATCTCTAATTCGAGTGATGGTAAGTCGCGTTGGTGGATCTGTTTGAAACTCCCTCCTAAACTGTCTTTGCACTTCAACTGCGTTTTCACACTTCCAGTAGCATTTTAGAATGAATTTCCTTTGTTCAAAGCTTAGTCTGACTGCCATTATTAATTCTAATGGGTTTAACTTGGAAAGAAAGAAACATCAATTGAGCTATCAGCTGTTAAAGTGTGTATACATTTTTTTAGAAAGTGTAATTTTTAGACAATCTCCCACCCATTGTAAGCCAATTTTCTATCGACGCTTCGTTGATGACTCGATAGCTGTTTTTGATAATGCTGTACAAGCGCAACAATTTTTTAACTTCTTAAATTCTCTGCACCCCAATATAATTTATACAATGGAAACTGAGAAAAATGGCTCCCTTCCCTTTTTAGATCTTTTAATTTCGAAAAAAGGTGATTCTATTACTACATCAGTTTACAGGAAACCCACTTTTACTGGTTTGGGCATGAATTTCTTTAGTTTTACTGATTTTAACTATAAGATGTGTATTAAAACACTTGTTCAGAGGATATAATTTGACCTCTAGTTTTACCTTACTAAACGATGAATTTAATAATTTAAGATCATATTTTACCAATAATAGTTTTCCTGTTCAATATGTAGATAAACTAATAAGATCTTTCTTAAATAATGTTTATAGCCCTCAACTTTCCTGTATTTCAGTGCCTAAAGATATAAAATATTTCCTGGTACCTGAAATGGGTCCCATGAATAAAGAATTTAAACTTAAATTTACAAAGTTGTTAAGAAATTTTTTTTATCATACTGATTTTCGCATTATATTTATTAACAAAATGTCTTTAGGTAGCTTTTTCTCAGCGAAGGATCGAACTCCTGATTCGTTGCGTAGCGGTGTTGTATATTTTATATTTATTTACCTGCCCAAGGTGTCTCCTTGGTACTTATATTGGCAGCACCGTGCGCTCCCTCAGGGCTAGATTTTATTCGCATATGGGAATAAGTTGCCGACAGGTAAAATTTTAAATAAAAAAGAAGCCTCCAGTATTCGGGAACATAGTATAAAATGTAAACTGATGTCCACTTTAGATAATTTTAAAATTCTCGGTTGTAATTCTTGTCCTAACTCACTTAGAATTTTGGAATCTCTTTATATTAAAACATTGACCCCTTCTCTAAACGTGGATTCCTCAGCTGTCCCTCTAATTTTTTATAATCCCCCCTCCCCAATTTTTTATAATCCCCCCTCCCCTAACTTATAACTCTCCAACCGCCCAACCCATAGCTTGTTTCCTGTTTTGTTTTGTTTTAAATTACTCGTGCCTCGGAACCAGCATTGAAAGGTTCGTAGTGTTAATTATTCCATTGTATTAGTGTTAATTATTCCAGTGTACTAATTTCAAATTTACTATATGTAATTTAAAAATAGCTTTTAAAATTCTTGTAATTTTATATGTAAATTTTTATAACTTTGAATTTAACCCTCTTCTTTTAGTCTTTTTAAAATTTGCTTTTAATGAATAGGTTTTTATAGAAATTATTTTGTCTTGTTCACATTTATTTATTGATTCTAATTTCATATTGTTATTATCTAGCCTGATGATGAGCGTATTGCTCGAAACGTTGCGCATTAAAGAAGACTTTTCATGGCATTTACATTCCTCCTTGTCATTGGATTTCTCCTAAATATTAAATTGAAGCTTTGTAGAAGCAAACCGCATGACTATATATATATATATATATATATATATATATATATATATATAGATATAAAACGAGGTCACCGACCGGTGTAAAAGTTCCAATAAAATCCGATAATGACTTAATAATTTTCTAATGCAACGAATTTTGATCCAAATAGCTTCATAGCCCCCATCCCAAAAGGAGGGGGGTTTCAACTCGCATACATGAAATGTAATGAACGCGGAGACATTAAAAAATCGTAAAAAGAATGGTAATATATATAGGTTTTGCCCAGCCCTTACTCGAGCTACGCGTGTTACAACTTTTATAAAGCAGTTAACCTTAATAGACTATTAGAGGCCTTCCTAGCAAGAAGTGACAAAGGGACTAAAGTAAAAAAAAACCCGCCAGAAAACGCAGTTAAAAGTTGTACTAATTTGAAAGCGCCATAACTTTTGAACTTTTGGAGAATTTCAATGAAATATCTTGTTATATATTAGGGTGTCGCTTAATTGTATGGTATGAATTGAACCATCAAGAAGTTTCGGTCTGACCCTCTAGAAATGTGACATTGCATGTAAAAACGCTGATTATGAAGTTTCATGAGAAAAGATTAATATTTAGAGGTCGCTCAAGGCCATTACAATGTTGATGACGGTCGTTACTTGTCCTAAATTGAAATGCGCTTCCTTTCTATGCCTCACCCCAGTATCATTTCAGTCGCCTTAAAGGTAGGATGTGTTTGCATTAGTGTGTGTTATTTTAGTCTTTTAGTCCTCCCTGATATAAAAAATCGCATGGTTATATCTATGACTAGCGTTGATGGACGAGAGAACCCTCCAAAGCGTGTGGTTGTTGACCTGGATACTGTAAAAGAAAAAAGCTCGGGAAAACTTTGTAACAAAAAACACAAAATCATTGTTCACGAAGCTCAACCTCCCAGATGAGTTCTTGGAGAAAACTGCTGACCAATGGGAATAGGATACCCATTACCAGACTGCGAAAGAGAGTGTAAAAACTCTAATTGTAACAAATGACTTCGCTGAACGTGGAGTTGCTCTCATCCAGGATTTTTCTGGATACCTAACCAAAGATGAAGAACAACTCCAGTTTCTTCTCCAGGTTGTTGAAGACCATCGCGAGCATTGGACACGGGGACAAAAGCATACCTTGAGTGGAAATAGTGATTCATCATAATAATTACGCTACTGTCTGATGTTAATGTAGTTCATCTTAATATTAAGATAATGTCTTGCGCACTTCCTGCTAATGTAGGAACATAATAAATTGTTTAAATACATTTGGAAATTGTTTATATTCACACTTTCTGAGAATCTCGTATCCAATACTTCGAAGCCGTTGAGCGACCTCTAAATATTAAAATATTTCAATGAAACTTTGTACACAGTGCTTTTACATCATATGGCATACTTTGATGGGGTCAGAGCACGGAAACTTAAAAGTTGAAAAATAAGTGACACCCTAATATATATATATATAATATATGTGTGTGTGTGTGTGTGTGATTGAACTCGGAATGGTCCCCTGAGGTTTTTCCATGATAAACACAGACCGTGCATTGAACAAGGAACTCTTCTGGGTAAATCAAATCCACTATAGTTCGAATAAGTAATGATAAATGACAAACACTATAGTTTTTTCTTTTTCATAATGTTAGCCCGACGTGGGCAACCGGTCACTCGCAAAGAGGCCCCAAAAATATAGCTTCCCTCACCAGCTATTTGCAAAGCAGATAGGATCCAGCTTTGGGACAGGATCTAGGGTTTACAGCTACACCTAGCCTTCTATATTCAGAACCTCAATATAAGCAAAAGACTCGTTGCATTCGCATCGGATTGAATACATTAAAGAAAAAGGGGGTAACTATTGTATTTTTAGCCAAAAACCAAAACTTAAGCCTCAACTGGCAAAATTGAGCGTCCACTTTTTAAGACGCATAACATGTCCGTTTCATGATGGGATTCAACTCAGAATGGTCCCCTAAGGTTTTATTTATTATTACTTATTATTATTATTACTTATTCGAACTATAGTGGATTTAATTTTCCCAAAAGAGTTCCTTGTTCCATACATGGTCTGTATATATATATATATATATAGAGATATAGATATATATATATAGAGAGAGAGAGAGAGAGAGTTATATATATAATATATATATATATATATATATATATATATTATATATATATATATAAATTTAAGCAGAAAGCAACAGACAAGAAGGAAAGAAACATCCATCAAGTTGGAAAGGGACTATATTTTGTATATTGCAACGTTTCAAGCACAAACTATGCTCATCCTCAGGCAAAAATTCTAAAAAGTTAAAAACATAATATTAAAAACCATAATGACATTAACAAATTAAAATAGGGAAAAATCCACAAGCATTAAAAACAAAGTCACACTAAAAAAATTCTAGAAAGTTTCAATTAAAAACCATAATGACTTATGAAACAAAAGCGAACAATTAACAAGCTTTAAAACAATAAAAGTGACACTAAAAACGAACAATGAATAACAGCTATAAAATACAAAATGTAAAACTCAAAAAACTAAAAATTCACAGGCTATCTTTTAAAACACTAAAAAATTAAAAACCCACCCTAAAAGGAACACACCTTAAGTCTAAGCAGCACAGATTCCGAGGCAAAACTAAAAAAACAGAAGCATCTAAAACCAAGTAAAGGTTGGTTGTTCAAGATGTTCAGTTTAGACGGAGGGGAACGGATGAAATATCAGAGTTAAGCGAAGGGGAGAGTTTTTTAATATACAGGGATTCTAAAAGTCTTAACGTTTGCTCACACGGAGCGGAATCTAAAATGTTAAAATTAGCTAAAGTTATATCGACTTTGCATAGAACAACATGGCTGCGTATAGCTGAAGCTTCTTTAGTTTTCAAAGGTTTGTCAGTTCTATGGCTTATGCCCATATGGGCACAGAAACGCGACTCGAGGCTCCGCACAGTGCTACCAATATAGCTCCGATCACATCGGGGACACTTGAATTCATAAACGACAGCACTGCGCAGAGCATCCGATACACGGTCTTTAACATTAAAATATGAGCCAATAGAACGACGGTTGACAAATACTAGTTTAAAATCTATTTGACAATAAAATTTACTAAGAAGTGGCAGAAGGTTATTACGGCAATAGGAATTCAGATATCCCATTTCTGGGAGCACAAGATAATATACATTTTTAGGAACGTTAAAATTATACTTTTTAGGTTTGTAAATGTTAGCTAGAAATCTATTGATAGCGTTTTCTACAATCTGCAAAGGATAGCCATTATTCACAAAATATTTTCTTAAAAAAACAAATTCATTATGCAGACATTGATAGTTGGAACATAAATTATACGCTCGGTTAAGTATATTATCTTGTGCTCCCAGAAATGGGATATCTGAATTCCTATTGCCGTAATAACCTTCTGCCACTTCTTAGTAAATTTTATTGTCAAATAGATTTTAAACTAGTATTTGTCAACCGTCGTTCTATTGGCTCATATTTTAATGTTAAAGACCGTGTATCGGATGCTCTGCGCAGTGCTGTCGTTTATGAATTCAAGTGTCCCCGATGTGATCGGAGCTATATTGGTAGCACTGTGCGGAGCCTCGAGTCGCGTTTCTGTGCCCATATGGGCATAAGCCATAGAACTGACAAACCTTTGAAAACTAAAGAAGCTTCAGCTATACGCAGCCATGTTGTTCTATGCAAAGTCGATATAACTTTAGCTAATTTTAACATTTTAGATTCCGCTCCGTGTGAGCAAACGTTAAGACTTTTAGAATCCCTGTATATTAAAAAACTCTCCCCTTCGCTTAACTCTGATATTTCATCCGTTCCCCTCCGTCTAAACTGAACATCTTGAACAACCAACCTTTACTTGGTTTTAGATGCTTCTGTTTTTTTAGTTTTGCCTCGGAATCTGTGCTGCTTAGACTTAAGGTGTGTTCCTTTTAGGGTGGGTTTTTTAATTTTTAGTGTTTTAAAAGATAGCCTGTGAATTTTTAGTTTTTTGAGTTTTACATTTTGTATTTTATAGCTGTTATTCATTGTTCGTTTTTAGTGTCACTTTTATTGTTTTAAAGCTTGTTAATTGTTCGCTTTTGTTTCATAAGTCATTATGGTTTTTAATTGAAACTTTCTAGAATTTTTTTAGTGTGACTTTGTTTTTAATGCTTGTGGATTTTTCCCTATTTTAATTTGTTAATGTCATTATGGTTTTTAATATTATGTTTTTAACTTTTTAGAATTTTTGCCTGAGGATGAGCATAGTTTGTGCTTGAAACGTTGCAATATACAAAATATAGTCCCTTTCCAACTTGATGGATGTTTCTTTCCTTCTTGTCTGTTGCTTTCTGCTTAAATTGAAATTGAAGCTTGCCAGAAGCGGCCTTCACCAATATGTATATATATATATATATATAGATATATATATAATATATATATATATATATATATTATATATATATATATATATATTATATATAATATATAATTTAAAAAATAAATTTCTAATTGCAAAATGATCAAGTTATCTTCAATGTATGAGGGTAAAAAAGCAAAAGAAATGTATATTTCAATTTTTTTTCTCTAACTTACATTTGGTTGATCGAGGAATCGACATAGGTGAAAAGGTGAATTCTATTATAAACGAGTATATAAGAATTGATCAAGATTTCATTATTTCTCTTTTTAACCATTGGTGAGTCCTTGCTCGAATACCAACTCCTTTCTCTCTCGGATAAAAATGTAACGCGGGATCCGATAAACGGTATAACTTAGAGAGTACCAATTTTTTGTCAGCGTTATTTTAAAAATGTCTTATTTCTACGATGAAGGTTGAGCGCTATTTCAAATTCAAATTTAAGAATCTTTATTCAAAAAAGAGTACGAGTCACGGACTTTTACAATTTTTACATATTTGATATGGCATTAATATAATGACGGTATTCTAATCTCAATATGCCGTTGGAAACATGGAGACTTTTTAGGCAAAATTAATGGCATTTAGTTTATTTATTACGTACAAAAAAGTGAAAGTGACGAGTAATAGTAACAGTGATGATAATAATAATAATAATAATATATACAATATAAAGTTTACAAAATGTTACGTAATTTTCAATTAAATTATTTTTGTATATTTAGTAGAAAATAAATGATGCTTATAAAAAATTAAAAAATTAAAAATTATGAAATTAAAAGTGTTTAATTAAATTAGCCTATTTTAAATAGTTGATTATAAAATGGAAACTTCATTACTATGGTAAAAATGGCAGTAGTGAACTTATACATCAGTAAGAGCTAATGAAGTGCTTTTTTAGTGATTTGCGAAATACATTTGGAAATGAAGCCTGCCTGATATGCGTGGGAATTGTATTCCATACATCCGCTCCTTTGAAAGAGTGCATTCATCGCAGTTTCTATTGTATAGTTAGGTTTGTGTATAAAATTCTTGGGCAGTTTGGTGTTATAACGATGGTGTATTTGATAGGGGGGTAATTGCTTTTTGAATGGGTGATGTATAGTAGTATTCTCAGTTTTTTTATTTGACAGTTTGTATTAACGTGTTTTGAGGCAAGAATCGTATAAATGACTGTCGGGTTCAATAAAAGTTTCGAGCATCCATTTATACACATTTTTTAATTGCCCGTTTGTTTCACTAATCAGAAAGTAAGTGCGGTATCATACGCGATTTAATGCGGTTGAGAGATTAAAACGGTTGATGTGGATTAGAAATAGTAATGGACCACGAATAGATCCTTCTGGGACTCTATTAGTTAGCATCACCTTGTCGGATAAATTATCTTTTAATCCGATATACTGATGACGATTTGACGGATATGATTTAAACCAATCGAGGATATTTCCTCTTATTCCATATATGCGAAGTTTATTCAATAAGATTTCACGCGAAAGTGTATGAAATGCTTTTCACGAGTCGAGGAACGTCGAAGCAGCGTGTTTTTTGCCATTTAAGTTCTGATACACATTTTCTAATGTTTATGGCATCTTCCGTTGTATGTCCACCTTTAAACCCAAGTTGTTTTAATTAAAATCTTATTTGATTAAGAATTTAGTAAGTTTTACTGTACACGATTTTATCAAACACTTTACTTAAAGTTGGCAATGAAGAAATGGGTGATAGCTCGATGGAGTGCTTGGGTTTTCCGACTTAAATACGGGGCATACTCTGGCTTCCTTTAAACTGCCAGGGAATATACCTAGTGTTACCGATTCACTCATTAGTTTACTGAGTAGTATCGCAATTTCATCGGACACTAATTTATATTTTTACCGAATGGTACTCGTGTCAGAATCTTTATTTTTTTAGATTTTTTATTGCTAGAGATATATTGTATGGTAAGATTGGATCAAAGAAAAATGAGCTTGGATTTGGTTGTGGCATGTACAGTAGTCCCTCTATAATCGTCGTTCCCATTTAACACCATTATTTCCTTAATCGTCCTCCCTCTATTAATCGTCGTCTGTCCGCGGGGCATCAGTCTTTGTTGAGCGCTCGATGGAGATGGGCGTCGGTCGCGCGGTTTTACGGACGATGTCGAAGAGCTCTTGGAATCTCAGTGAAGAACTCAACACTGAAGAACTGTCGCGGCTTGAAGAGCACAGGGTATCGGAGGAGTCAAATGAAGAGGAAGAAAAGATTGTCAAGACATTGACAACGGGAAATCTGAAGGATTTCTTCTGGCAATGGGAGAAGATGAAGGATGTTTAAGAAAATGACCCCAATGCCGAAAGATCCTCCAAAGTCATTCGAGAAGCCAATCAAGCCTTTCGTTGCTGTAAAGAAATCTTAGCAGAGAAAAAGGCTACAAAACAACCAACTCTGGATTATTTCAGATCCACCGAAGTCTCCCCATCCATCAATATCAATAGCAGTAGATCTCCCTGATCTGCTGATGGAGGGTGATTCACCTACCAAGCAATAAAACTCCATCACCAAGCCCCACCAAACCCCCTCCATGCGCAGCCAGCCACTTCATAATTTGGTAAGTACAGTACGGCGGGTCGTCTGGAACGAATTGTCATTATTACACGTATTTCAATGCCTCGTTAATCGTTGTTTCCTTAATCGTCGTCCGTTCATGGAACCAATTAACGACGATTATAGAGAGACTGCTGTACTGTATTGTCGGTAGTGAGTGTCCGTAATTGGCATCGATGCTGCAGTATTGGAACCTACATTTACAAAGAAGTTGTTTAATAAACTGGCTGCGTCTTCGGGGTCACTGTAAGAATTTCCACCTTGAGTAAGGGAGGACGAGGGATTTGTTTTAACCTTCTTTGCGTTAATTAACTCTTTCAAAGTGCTCCATAGCCTTTTTGGATTGGATTTTTGTTCATCAAATTTTTACCAACAATAATAATGAGTTGCTTTTGCTCTTTTCAGTGACGGCATTAAGTCTGTTACAGTAATTTTTGTACGTCTGTTCGGTAATAATATCAGTTTTCCATAATTTAAAGAGAGTATCCTCGCGTTTAATACTCGCAATGAGTACTGGGATGATCTATTTGTTGTTGTATTTAGTTTTAGATATTACTTTTGATTTAAGAGGAAAGTTTATGTTGAATATATATCCATTAGAGTGTGTCTGAGAATGCTTGGAATTTTGTTCCATTGTCATAATTACTTTTAGGTTATTCTAGTCCACTCAAAAGCCATTAGTTATTTCTCTCAAGAACTTTAATTTATTATTATAGCTGTAATATCTATAGTCAACTTTTATAGTTTCCTTTGCTGAGAAATGGGTGATGAGGGGTGTTATGTAGGCGAGTGATCCGTGATATTTAATATAATTATACTAGAGATGCAATCAAGCGGGGATCGCACCCAGATCTGATCTGGTAGATAAATGGGTACCCTGGGTGGCCTAGACGCTGGGCTGCTGGTGGGGCGTGATTCGGATTCCACGTTAAACTGTAGGTCTGAGGTGGAGTGAAAAGCTTGACCTTCGTCAGAATGAACAATTCGGGCGGAAGCTAACCAAAGGTTATATATGCTCATTCCGAGGGAATCGTGGACGACAAACATAGGTTTATTTGTACAAATATTTCGGAAGTACTCCTACCATCATCAGTGCCAAAATATATAAAACAAATACTTCACTTACAATAAAATTTAAAGAAAAATTTTCAAGTTAATTAATGACTATGAATACCTGGAGAGAGACGGGTACATTATTAAACAGTTGAGCTCACTATTAACAACTGTTAAAACAAATATCGGACATTACTTATTTACAAATATATCATATATATACACACAGTTCTCATAGAAGAGAATAATTTTATTATTAAATATATATGTTTTATACAGTTGTAAACTGCTTTTAGCGAGCGTGCACGAGGTTTCACAGGCCGAAATCTACTAATAAATACACAGTAATTATAATTATAAAATAGATATGATTACAAGATTTTTATAAATTTTTATAATAGATTTAAAAGGCTCATCTGGTACTGTCCTGAGCTAGGCACCTAGTCTTCTTTTGAAGACTTTAACTTTGACCCCCGTAACGTTCCTGAGGTCCTTCGGAAGCTGGTTAAAAAGTCTTGGACCCCCTCGCAACCAAGTTATTTTTCTTTAGTGTTGAAGAGGTCCCTCGCGAGTTGCTCTCTCGCGCTCTCCACCGCACATAGCCAGGTACACCCGGCTCATCTGGTACCGTCCTGAGCTAGGCATCTAGTCTTCCTTTGAAGACTTTAACTTTGACTCCCGTAACGTTCCTGAGGTCCTTCGGAAGCTGGTTAAAAAGTCTTGGCCCCCCCCTCGCAACCAAGTTATTTTTCTTCAGTGTTGAAGAGGTCCCTCGTCGGACCTTTAGTTTGGGAACTACACATTCTGCCTTTCCTATTTTCCAGCGTTGTTTGGATGGTAATTGGGTTTAGTTTGAGGTTTGGTACCAGTCTTTCGATAATTTTTTGTATACCGGGGTATATTATAATGTACCTCTCTTCTTTCCAGGGAGTATATATATATATATATATATATATATTAATATAATATATGGGATGAAACGGGTACCCGACCAGATCGGGTAATGTATTATCCGAGCATACCCGACCCGATCGGGTAATTGCTAAAAAATCGGGTAGTAAAAACCGACGTATACGGGACTTTCTTCGCGACTCAAAGCAGTCGTGAAAAGCCGTCGAAAGTCGTGAAGATACTCCACATTCTACACATCCTTTTCTTGTTTATAATTTTTTTGTTATTTCTAAAACAAATGGCGTAAAATTGTGAAAAATTACCTGTATTTACATTTTGCATTGTGTAACATTCAGTATTAGGATTAAGTTTTTGTGTGTGCGTAGTAGAATAAAGTATTATGTCCCAAAAATGGCGGCTGTTTTAATTTAAATTTAATTTTAATGATAATGTTGCAAGACACGATCAGGTATTATATTTCGGGTACCCGAACCTGATTACCCCGTAAAGTAACTACCCGTTTCATCCCTTATATATATATATATATATATATATATATATATATATATATGTGTGTGTGTGTGTGTGTGTGTGTGTGATGAGGGAATATTTGGAGATAAGACTTATTTTTATTCTTTAAGGAAAATGGAATCTCCACCGGTTTTCACTTAATACATCTTGTGTCCATTTATTTTCCAGATAATAGTTCTTCAGCCAAGGAACTTGTCTTTTATATATACAGTATATATATATATATATATATATTATATATATTAGGGTGTCTCTTATTTTCGAAGTGTTGATTTTTTTAGGTTGCGCCCCCTCAACCAGTTCCATTGGTTGAAAAACATCACATATAAAATTTGTTTTGGATTGAACAATTTTTAGAGGTCGCCCCCGCTTATTAAAGTTCATAAAATATAGCTATTATTTATGCAATTAATATTTGAAATTACTAGCAGTTGTCAAGTATACTAAACATATGTTTTTAATTAATTAATCATCATATTTATGATGAATTCAATTAAATGAATATTTGTTTCGATACAACAGCTTCAAACAGGGGTCAATATAGTGGAGCCTGTGCTCTCATCGAAGCAAAATTGGGACATGATGTTTTGTACTTGCCTTGTAGACACCATGTTTTAGATTTATTGTTGGGAGCTGCATTTGAAGCAACATTGGGATCTACATCAACTGGTCCAGAGATATTGATCTTTAACCGTTTTCGTGACAATTAGACTTCTGTTGATCAAAGCCAGTTCCAAACAGGTGAGGCAGACACGATTACTAAAGAAGCAATTATCCAGTCTAAAACTGAACTAATTCAGTTTGCTAGATCCCAGGCACCTATGCTACGGGATGACTATCAAGAACTTTTGGATCTGTCCATCATCTTTCTTGGAGGTGTCCCCAATAAAGGCATCAAGTTTCGTGCACCAGGTGCCATGCATCGAGCTCGCTGGATGTCCAAAGCGCTCTATTCTATCAAGATGTGGATTTTTCGAAACCAGTTCAAGATGACTAAGACTGAAGAACGAGGAATTCGAGATCTTTCCTTTTTTCTGTTCTCATCTATATGAAGGCTTGGACAACATCCTCACTCCCTATTGAAACCCCATTTAATGACTGGCTCCTTATGAGGTCATTGATTAATTATCCTAACAAAAGGATTTCTGATGCAACTAAAAAAAGCTCTCTAACCACTTATGGTACCTGTCTGAAGAAGCAGTTGGTCTTGCTTTCTTTGATGAGCGAATTACTACAGATGTAAAGAAACGCATGGTAAAGGCATTAGAAGATGAGTCCACTGATAGACCACCCAAGCGTCCTCGGATTCCTGAATCGACCTTCTGCTCTGGTGAAGGACTACACCAACTTGTTACAAGAAATACTAGAGAATTCTTTACTAAGCTGAATTTGCCAGAAGATTTCTGAACAAGGCACCCAGCACTTGGACATCCAACTGTGAATATTTAAGGGCCAGAGCTATTGTTGCAGCTCTATCTGTTGTAAATGACCGGGCAGAACGTGCAGTAGCTTTAGTTCAAGAGCTGAATAAGAAATTGACAGTGGGGGAAGAGCAGCTCCAGTTCCTGCTCCAAATTGTTGCAAAACACCGCCAGAGTCACCCAGTTCCATCAAAACTGTTCTTCTCAAAAAATAACCATCAATGAGGTCGCACCTTAAAATACACCATATTGTATAATCATTGTATATTAAATAAATGTTGTATAAGGAAATAATGCTAATTAAAGTAATTAAAGTATGTAAATAGCACTGGCATTTTGAATTTATCTCTATATAATAAACTAATGGTTTTTTTTTGTAGCAATGCTTCATTGCTGATTGTATATAAAAAAAAGAGCCAGGAAGGATTTTGGATAGGAGAAAAAGGATTGGGATAAAGAAGGATTGAGGACCAAGGATGGATTATAACAACATCAAGGATAGGTTAGAAAAGGATCAATGATAAATAAGAAGGCCTATACTTGTAAAAACGAATCAAACTAAAAAAAGGAAGGAAGGAATTATGTGTATAATGAGCATAATCATATGTCAGGAGCTATTATGCCATGGTCACCATTTTTATTAGCCCGGGGCGACCCCTAAATATGAGCCAATTTGTGTCAAACTTTCAAGTTTTAGTTTTTATGCTAAATGGAACTATTTTAGGGGGCGCAGATAAAATAATTCAGCATTTCAATTTTTGACTACCCAATAAGAGACACCCTAATATATATATATATTCTACTTGGAATTTTCTATAACTGTTAACTACCTTATCTTTTCGACTTTACTTTTTTCTTTGACTAACCTAGAGTGGGTCCTTAGGATCCTCGATCCTTTTTGGTAGCCTGTAACTTTTGGGACCTTTTCCCTTCTATGGGTATCATTGAAATCAGAGAAATTAATATTTTTTAAACTTATTTTAACTTTTTATTAATAATAAATGAGTACATTTTGAATAGGAGAAATTTAATTTATTTAATTTAACAGCTTTAATGAACATAAATAAAAACAAAAAATATTTGTCGTTTCTTCAAAAATTTGACGATAATTTGCGTTGAAAATTGGACGTACGCTATAGGCCATCTTATTCTTAGTTCGCCTAGGATATATATATCTTTAAAAAAATATTAATTTCTCTCATTTCAATGGTGCCCATAGAACGAAAAAGGTCCAACTTTTGTAATACTCTTGTAATATCATATATCGGGGTGTCTCCCATATTGAGGACTTTTGAGTAATTCCTCACTAAAAATTTCGTAACGCCTCACTAATGAACTAGCCACGGGTCGCTACATCATCTGGACGCAGAAGACGGTCCCCGATCAGTTTATTTTTATTATTATGTTTATGCTCCTACATGGTTCCCATATTTACTTTGTATACAGTATATCTATTTATATACACTTTCTGGACACAAGCGCACACCTCTCTCTCTCTCTCTCTCTCTCTCTCTCTCTCTCTCTATATATATATATATATATATATATATATATATATAAAGAACGACGCTCGTGTAGAAGAACGTTCCGCACAAGATGAGGAGGGAGAACGAACAAATGAAAAATGAGGTAACCACCCGGGAATCGAACCCGGGATCTTCCGATTGCCGATCAGATATGCTATCCACTACACCAGGGGTTCCCAAATTGTGTTCCGCGGAACACTTCTCACGGTATACAAGTGTTTCCGCGGAACACCAATTTGGGAACCCCTGCACTACACCATGGGCCTCGATTCAATCAGAAGTCGTAATTCTCCTACATACGAGCAGAAACCAATGCCCTGAGGGGCACCTTCGCATGCCGTACATATTATACATTTTAACTGCAAACAACACACAGTATAATTAATGTAAAGAACGATGTTTGTGTAGAATAACGTTACCTCATTTTTCATTTGTTCGTTCTCCCTCCTCATCTTGTGCGGAACGTTCTTCTACACAAGCGTCGTTCTTTACATTAATTATACTGTGTGTTGTTTGCAGTTAAAATGTATATATATATATATATATATATATATATATAATATATATATATCTTTTTTAAATTTGTGAATGAGTTTATTTCTGTCGAATCGTGTATCGCATAGAATTTTCATTATGTATTTTTGCTGTTGGTCTAAAATCTTTCTATTTACAGCATATCCTTGCATATCTGACTACTTGTGAGTAAATAACCTGGTACGATAAATTATTTATGAAGTTATCCTCAAAAGACAATGTTATTACAATTGGTAATTGTCCTTTTCGTTATAAGAACTGTAAGTAACTACGTAGTTTTTCATCCGTAATTTGTTTGCTCGAGTCTAGAAAATTTTCTTCGTCTTTGTTGTCATTTCCTCTTTCAAATTTTAATTCAGGTTTTGGTAAATTTGTCTGGCAAATTGTTCGAAGTTAGGTATATTTGTCGTACGGCTATTGTCAACATATCGCCCATTGCTGTTAAAATATTCGGCTATCGCCGCGACGCCTCAACCGCTCCACCATAAACGGGAACTCCTCGTACGACGGATATAAATCTTCTATATATGGACTGCCGCTGTTTGTCCCCATTGCGATTCTTTTGTCTCGTTTGAAGTTAATATTATTTATCGTAATGTAGGTGGTGTTGGAAGATATTCTATGGCTCCCGTAAATTTGTCTATATACTATACGTATTACTACGCTGTATATCATATTTGCGTTTATGTATATCATTCCAGGATGCCTTTTTCGCCGTCCTATTGATTACTATATATTTATATTGCCAATTTTTACTAACTCTTTTAATAAAGTCACTTAATGTATTTTACATTTCTTCGAGCGGTCCGTTTTTGTTTTTTATCGTATCTGAATATTGGATAGAATTGGCGAAAGACGAGTAACACACTCAATCCCGGTTCCGTTTTCTACTTCTTGACGGTATTTTATGGAATATTTTTTAAATTCATTCTGATCCTAATATTACGTCTCGTGAAGACGGTTTTGCGGTGGACTGCTTTGAACTTGATACTAATCGAAATTTGATAGGATCTTTCTGTAGTTTTGGAGTGCGTATATGGTTTGGTATACATTTATTCTCTCCCGTTAATTGTATATAAAATTTTACTTTTATGTCGTTATTGCGTTAATTAATTATAAATATTCCCGTTTTCGTCGCATATTTTATAAGTTTCATAACCTTCGTATCTCTTAGTATCTTTCTCGTAACCTAATTCATTTCTGATTTTATTATTATTTTAACGTATAGTTTTTTACGTACGTATAATAGCGTAATTGTTTACTGCTTTGTCGATTGGACAAACGTATTCCGCAACTTTCTAATTTACTTTTTAAAGGTTTTATAATTGTTTCAAATATTAAGTAATGTCGTAATTGCTCATACATAGGTAGTGTTTCTGAGGGCGTTCCATTTTGTTTATTTTTGTTTTGATCGCATTTTTATAAGCTTTTGGTGGTGTTCGTTTACGTTTTTGTTTTCTTTCGTCGCGACTATTTCTGTAATTATCTAATTAATAATGTCATATTTTATCTATTTCTAGATTCCCCGTTAATATGTTAGTTAAGCCGATTAGTATCGCTCGCTCTGGATAGCCAATCTCAATAGATGACTACTCGGGACACGGACCCACTCTACGTTTGATTTACTCTAAAATAAGCGTTAGAAGATGATAAGCCCCTAAAGCATAGTCGAGTGTACGAATGGCACGAGCGTTTCGAAGGACACGAATCTGTGGATGATGATAGGACCATGTGCTGCCACGCTCTTCAGAAATTTCGGTAAGACGTGACAATTTCCGACGGAGATTCCTACTCACGCCTATCCGGCCAAACAATTTCTTTCGCGAGATTAACGTAATCTTGGATGCGGGAAGATGACGGACGTCCACTACTTCGGACATCAGCCACAGAGTCACGACGTTTTACGAAACGCGTGTGCTATCCGTACACTCGGCTGTGCTTTACCGATTTACCCCAATATTAGTGCTGTAATATTTTTAATGTTTCTTCACGGATTTTACCCGGGAGAAGTAGGTTGTACGTTCATACGCAGTTCAGTTAACTACACGACGAGAAGAACGTACACACTAAGAAATGCAACGACTTGACTAGACAGCATGACGCAATAATAAAGCGAGCTCAGCCACGTGGTGTGATAATTATAATGTTATAATGTTACAGACGAACAAAAACCCTAGGATCCACTCATGGTTGGTCTACCTAACTGTGTTCGTAATTGTGTATGTCCTCCGTGGTGGCGGAGGGGACCTACAATTTTACGTGGGTTCCGAACCACAAGAACATAAGAAATTTATGCAAAAACTGCCTGTACATTGGCAACGACCAATTTTTGCATAACTAATTAATTATCGATTTAAAACTAATTAATTATCGATTTAAAACTAAATTATCGATTAAAACTAATTAATTATCGATTTAAAACTAAAGATAGAATCTCTGGATCCAGAGGATCAAGTCATAATAGACTACTATCCACAAATATGTTACACTCTATATCTATTTATAACCACATGCAAATATATCAGATCCAAAGAATCCAGTCAATTTCATTACGGTATCCATCAATACTAGTACCTTGCCAACGAAAAATAAGTCACGGTCCATATCGATTGCGGACCAAGTCAAAATTTACAATACATTACAATATATATACTTAGGAGGAAAAGTGTAGGTGTGGCTGTAAAGACTGTACAGTAATGTAGAAATGTGTGTGCACCCATTTTGGGTCTCCCATTTCAAGGTGTTTGTGGGGCAAGTGAAGATCATGAGTTTTTCAATACCTCACAGTACTATGGGGGCACCGCTCGGCAGAGGAATCTCTTTAAATGGGGTGTGTAAGGACAGAGAGTATCCCCTAACCCAAGATGCTGCCTCCCTATATCCCACAACACTTGTGTTGAGCTGTGGGATCTATCACCACAAAGCCTTAATTTTACTACCTTAAACTATACCCAATCTATCAACATATGTCTAATCGATTTTTAAACATGTTTATAGACGTGCTACTAATTACTTCTACCGGCAAACTATTCCAGCTATTTACTATTCTATGCGTAAAAAAGTTTTTGGCAACTGCTGTCTCGAACCTTCTACTTGTCAACTTACACCCGTTATTTCTAGTCCTATTATATTGAGATATTTCGAAAAAGCTATCTCTATCTACGTTATCGAACCCATTCATAATTTTGAAAACCTGGATTAGATCACCCCTTAGCCTCCTAGTCCTCCTCGTACGACTTTGACCTAAGCGACGGAATCATCTTAGTTGCTCGTCTTTGAACTCTTTCGATTTTGTCTATATCTTTGCGCATATGCGGATTCCAAAATTGGACGCGTACTCCAAATGGGGTCTAACTAATGATTTATAAAGAGGAACTATAATATCGCGCGATTTGTACTCAAAATTTCGAGCTATAAAACCTAACACTTTGTTCGCCTTATTGACCGCTGCTGTACTTTGTTTCGCTACTTTTAAATCACCAGTGACTATAACTCCTAAATCTTTTTCCTGCTCTACGCTTGTTAAATCTTTCCCTGACATACTATACGCAAAATTACCGTTACGCGAACCTATATGCAAAATTTTGCACTTATCAACGTTAAATCTCATTTGCCATGTGACTGACCAATCAACGATTTTATTCAGATCTTCCTGGATTTTACCTCTATCTTCGTCATTAATCGCCCTACCACCCAGCTTCGTGTCATCCGCAAACTTTGAAACTGTACTGACTAGGCCGACATCTAAATCGTTAATATATATAAGAAAAAGCAAGGGGCCCAATACAGAACCCTGAGGAACGCCACTCGCTACATTAGCCCAACACGACTCCGCTCCATCAACGACCACCCTCTGTTTCCTACCTCGCAACCACTCTTCTAGCCAATTTATTACTACACCCCTGATTCCATGAGCCTTAGTTTTTTCAATGAGTCTTTTGTGCGGCACGGTGTCAAACGCTTTTTGAAAATCTAAATACACTACATCAACCGCCCGATGTCTATCGTAAACGTCAACCACGCTTTGGAAAAATTCTAAAAGATTAGTTAAGCAAGATTTGTTTCGCCTAAAACCGTGCTGCGTATTTCTAACTAGTTTATGCACTTCTAAGTGTTCGACTATACGATCCCTAATTATTGATTCCAGTAGCTTACCTACAACAGACGTTAAACTGATTGGCCTATAATTTCCCGCCGCACCTTTATCGCCTTTCTTAAAGATAGGTGTTACGTTTGCTAACTTGAAATTATCTGGTACGCACCCCTCAGAAATAGACGCATTAAAAATCTTTGTTAGCGGCACAACAATGCTATCTTTTAATTCTTTTAGTTGTATGGGATATATGGAATCCGGCCCGGTGATTTACGCGTTTTCATTTTATCAATATAGCGCATTACCTCCCCTTCACTAACCACGATATTATCCAAAATATTACCATTATCAAAAGGTATTATGTCTATGACCGTAGGGATATTCGTTACATCTTCTATAGTAAAAACTGACGTAAAAAATTCGTTTAGCAAGGTAGCCATTTCCTTGTTTTCAGAAACTAGATCTCCGTTTACATTTTTCAAAGGCCCCAAGACACTTTTTACTGGATTTCTATTATTGACGTATTGAAAGAATCGCTTGGGGTTTTCTTTACCGTCACGAGCTATGGAGATTTCAAATTCGCGCTTGGACTTTTTTTACACTTTTCGCTTCACGCCTTAGAGATATGTAGTTGTTTCGTAACAACAGATTATCTTTATCGCACTTATATAGCCTATAAGCCCTATCTCTACTCTTTATAATGTCTCCTACTCTAGAAGTAAACCACAAGGGCTTGTTGTTTACTTTCGCACGCTTAATTTGTACGGTACACATTCCTCATTTATAGTCCTAAATACCGTTTCGAACGATTCCCACATTAGTTTTGCGTTGGAGTTCCCCATTACGTTTTCCCAATTGACGTGTGAAATTTATTTCGAAATTTACTAAAGTCTGCGTGCTGGAAGTTAGGAATTTTAGTCGAGTTAGTTGGTTTCGAGTGACTTACTGAGAGGACAAACTCTACCATATTGTGATCGCTATTGCTTAACGGTTCTATTACTTGAAGATCAGTAATTAGCCTATCATCCGTAGTTATTACTAAATCTAAAATACTGTCCAACCTCGTAGGTTCCCCAACCTTTTGAATAAGAAAGCTATCCTCGAGAAAATTAACTAAACGATTACCTTCCGCGTCTCCCTGCATTGTATCGTAATTCACGTTGGCGCAATTAAAGTCACCCATAACTAAAGCCTGCTCACTACCGATTATTCTCTTTAGTTCACGATATAACGCTTCGTCCGTATCAGCTGTTTGATTAGGGGGCCTATATATAACCGCAACAAGAAGTTTGAAATCGTTCAATTTAAGTTCTGCTATAGTCGAATCTATCGGTTCTGGAATTGAGTGCTTTACTTCTATAACGTTCGCAATATTATCTTTGATATACAACATAACACCGCCTCCTCGCCTACCTATTCTGTTTTTAACAAAAAGTCTATAACCTTTAATTTGATACTCCCCTACAAAGTCACGTGTTTCAGTGCTAAGCCACGATTCATTTATCGCAATTAAATCATAGTCTTTACAAGCAATTAAAGAAAAAAATTCGTTTATTTTATTTCGTAGGCTACGAGCATTTAAGGATAGAACCTTCAAATTGTTTGTAATTGCGACACCTTCGCGAGCGCAGGGGAAATTTGTGGAATTTACGCTGGGACCGTTCGGTTACGGCAGCCTGAAAAGAAGACAGTATTATGAAATAGTCTTCCTAAACGCGCAGCTCCAACGTCATTAAATGAAGTCCATCTTCGAGGAACAAGTCCCTCCTGCCGTAGAAACTGTTCCAAAAATTTGCAAAATGCACTCCTTCCTGTTGGCAAAGAGACTTTAGGTTATTGTTAATATAGGTCGCCTTGCTGTAGAAATCGCTTCGTTGGATAATTCGAGGAAGTATACCTGTTAAAACAATCTTATTAGTTTTCTCCTTTAGTCGCTCTAATAAGTCCCTATACCTAGCCAGCAGTTCTTCCGATCTAGAATTTAAAACGTTATTAGTACCGACATGAATAACATACGTTGTGTCCTCGGTGGTACCGTCTGTAAAATGGTCAACACTATTAGTAGCAGTAACGGCGCCTACGACGAGGGTTTCTCCCACAGAATTCCTCGAGCTGCTCTCGAACAATGGAATCGCCAACGAGTCGTATTTCCGGTTCATCAGCATCTTCGAAACCTAAAACAGAAAACTTATTGCTTGTTGTTACTGGTAGACAGGTCTTTGCTTTTCTCAATGGGGCTCCATTTCGCACTCGAACGAAGGGTTGGGAACTAGGGGAAGAGAGAGGGCTATTAGTACTGTTTATATTATTAGTAGAAACTGAGGCAGGAGGGGTCGTAACTGGAGTCTCAAGGGATTCTAATTTTGCCGTCAGGAGCATCACGCTTTCTTGATCCTGCGCACGGACACGCCTACTGCATGTATTAAATTTTTTTTTGCGTTTTAACTTCACGCGAAAATATAGAACTACTCCGCCAACTTTAAGTTATCTCTTATTCTGTACAGCATGAAGAATGAATAATTCGGGTGGAAGCAAAACTAAGGTTAAATCATACTATAAATATAAATATGTATTTTCATATCTTTGCTCTGGTTTAAATGTTAAAATCAAAGATTTCCAGGGAAAAATTTTCTTCCGAATGTTTTATAACCTTTTAGATTTATTATTTAGTGTGTCCTGTGGCTTTAGGGTGCCCCCCTGGTAGTTTTGAGTGACACCTCTGAGGCGTGAGTTCGGACCCCAGTGCTGCCCAGAGCTGGGCGGTTGTCTTTTCTGTATCTTACGTCGCGGCGGCGGGCCGGCCACTTTCACTTAATTGACTCTGGCTAAGGTAGCCGTAGCTCGGGCCCCTAGCACCCACCACTTCCTGGGGATATGGGACATTGTATGTTCGCTTTAGGTTTATATATTCATTTTTAATTTTCTGATTTTTGTGGATGTTTGAGACGTTTCGCAAAACTGCTCTCAGACTTTGTCAGAAAAATACAACTTTTCGTTCTGGTCCAGGCTGCAAAATCTGCAAAATTCTCCCGCGACACTCCCATTTTTGGCAAAATTCTCGTTTTCCAAATTGTGAAAGTCTCGCAGTATGAAAAATTTTCGTGCATAATATTTCAAAAACTACCTAACGCTTTAGAAAGAAATTTATCGCGTTAATTTCACTCAAAACTATTAATTTTAGTTTTAAACTGTCGTCCTACATGTCGCGCTCGAGTAATTTCAGTTAAAATTCTCGTCAAATTTCCAGAATCCAGACGCATTTCGGAGTCAAAGTTCAGTGATGTAGGACTCGAGACCTTTTTTCCCGGTCTCGGTCTCGGCCATGGTTGTCTCGACAATATCACTGCTGAGGTTTTTCAAGTGCAACGAACACTTATTTTGTTTCAAGTAGGCAGTTAACTGCTGAAAAATGTCACAAACTATGAATTTGTGAATAAATATGAGTAAATTTTGCAATTGTCACTCCATAACCTCTTTAGAATCTTTATTCCTGAATGTGAAATACGGAGCTTACGAATTAGGCATTACAAAATATTGAATACGTACAAAAATTGCATATAGTCTCGGTCTCGAGACCCTTTTCTGGTCTCGTCTCGGTCTCGTTTCGAGACCCTTTTCTGGTCTCGGTCTCGTCTCGAGACCTTTTTCTGGTCTCGGTCTCGACTACATCACTAACAGAGTTCATAACAGCTTGGTAACATATTAAGTTAGGTTGGTTAGGATAGTTTAGGTTCGTAATTATGTACTCTGTTTCTGAACTGCGTGTGAAATTCTGGAATTTTTCCGAACTCTCGCCCGGCACGTCCAGCGAGAGTAATTTCAGTTAGAATTTTCGCGCGATGCCGTCAAAAGATTTGAGCTGATTTTGCGGTCTGAATCCCGACCGAATGAAAAATAAACTAAAAGAATAGTCGAGTTTACTAAATGTAGGTTGTCCGCTTACGCGCAAGTTGCGAGGAATGCTACCGTATTCCGTCACGCGACTGCGAGGGGTTTAAGGAGAGTTGTAGGGGAAAGGGAGGTATATACCCCCTCATTTTAGGAATTCTGGTTTGAGGTTCGGAACGTGAATAAAATACGTAAGAGAATTCCGTAACCGCATGAGGGTAGCTACAGGGGCTAAAGATTCTGTGGACGCAATATTTAACGAGGAAATCACGTAGTTTAACGGACACGGGAATAAGATACCTCATCCTTGCTGGATCAATGTCATTTTTTCCAAGTCTCCACTCAAAAAAAAAAAAAATTGGACCAAAAGGGATTTTGTTGGGCAAGGGTGTCCACTATCATTATTATAATTATTAGATAACTTGAGACGTTCTTAAATGCAAAAAGAGAGAGAAAAAAGGTGGCATTACTTTTTTTTTTTTACTTTCCAAAGAAAAAGTTGGGAAAAAAAAACTAATTAAAATTATGAAAAAAAAAGCACGCAAAAAATTTACATAAAAAAATTATTACCAGCAAAAATAACTAGAAAAAAACAACCCGGAAACATTAATCACTTATGTACAGCTTCCATTTTGTAATATATATATATATATATATATATATATATATATATATATATATATATATATATATATATATATATATAAATGAAATGAAGTGAAGTGTGAAGTAAAAATTTTTATTGGCAGACCATATGACAAATATTAATAATAGAATGCCAGTTCACATACTAACGATAGAAATATATAGAATCAATCAGAAATAATACAGTAATGTAGAAGTTAAGTGAACCTACAGATAGACGTTTTCGTACGATGAATACCATAGCTCAGAAGACAAACGGCAAGACTCATGGATAGCTTGGATAATCGGGTTGACATATACACGGTGAACCAAAAGTAGGTGGACAGTAGGTTGAATACGGTTTGTGTTATATTATATTATAACTATGGTGTTCATTATAACTATGGTGTTTGTGTTATATTATATTAAATATTATAACTAAATTTATTTAAATTTTATTTTGTATTATAGTATACAAAAAAATTAAATATGTATTCTCAAAATAAACGTTATCATTTACTGTCCACCTACTTTTGGTTCACCCTATATATATATATATATATATACCGTTCAACCTTTCAAATGTTCCGTGCGATGATTCTTCATTTCACGAAGGTCAAGCTTGTCGCCCCTCCTCTCGAGTTGGTTTCTTGTACTCTACCTCGCATAGCCAGGTACGCCCGCCTCATCGGGGATTGTTCTGAGCCAGGCGTCTAATCTTCTTTTGAAGATGTCCTCCGTAACACCACTCGTGTTCCTTAGGTCTTTGGGCAGCTGATTAAACAGTTTTGGTCTTCTCACACCAAAACTATTTTCTTTCAGGGTTAAGGATGTTCCCTGTCTCGCCTTTAATTTGGGAACACGACACATTCTTCCTTTTCTACTTTTCACTGTTGTTTGGGGAGTTACGGAGTTCAGAGTAAGATTAGGGACTAGTTTCTCCATTATTTTCCAAGTGTAAATAATGGTGTATCTCTTTCTTCTCCCTTTAAGTGAATATAGGTTTAATTCGCGTAACCTTTCCCAATAATTTAGTTCTTTGCACCCATTGATCTTGGCTGTGAAGCTTCTCTGAATCCCTTATAGCTGTCTAATGTCTTCTTTTTATATGGGGATATTAGGACCAAGCAGTATTCCAATTTGGGTATGATCAGTGTTTTCAGTAGAGGAATCATTATATTCATATCCCTTCGTTTAAAGGAATTATCAGTATCTGCCCAGTTATTCTCATTGCTCTGTTTACTGCTATCTTATTTTGTGTTTCAAATTTCGCATCATCAGTCATTACAACCCCTAAATCTTCTGCTTTAGAATTTCTCTGAATTTCCTATTGGTAAGAAATTTTAGGTCCTCTTTTTCCATACCGTAACAGCTGAAATTTCTCAGTGTTAAGCTTCATATTGTTGTCTTCCGTTCACTTGTAGATTCTGTTCATGTCGGTTTGTAAAGATCCTATATCTTCTGGGTTTCTTATTTTTCTACCGAACTTTGTGTCATCGGCAAAGGATGTTACTGTGCTGTCTCTGGTAACGTCCTCATCTATGTCAGTTAGCATGATTATGAAGAGTAGTGGAGCTAATACTGCTCCTTGTGGTACTGAGCTGAGGACCTCTGATTCTGATGAAGATATTCCTTGTACTGTAACGACTTGCCGCTGCTCACTAAGGAAATTATATATCCATTTCCCTACTTTTCCTGTTATTCCCATATATTTCAGTTTATGTATTATGATTCCATGGTCACACTCGTCGAACGCTTTGGCAAAGTCTGTGTATATTAAATCATAGTTTTCATTACTTTCCAGTGCATCAATAATGTTGTAGTGTTCCATTAGTTGTGATAGGCATGATCGGTCTGACCGAAACCCATGTTAGTTATCATTGAATTTTTTCTGAGTTTCGAAAAAGTCAGATTTTCTGTCTAACTATTCTTTCAAATATTTTGGTGAGATGAGATGTAAGCGAAACTGGCCTATAGTTTTTGGCCTCGGATTGATCTCCTTTATATATTGGGACAATATTCGCGCTCTTCAGGATGCCCAGTATTTCTCCCGTGTCTAGTGATCGTCTCGATATCCAATATAGGGGCTCAGCGATTGCATTTTTGATCAGTGTGGCATTCCATTTGTCCGGTCCTGCCGCTGAGTGTGCTTTTAGTTTCCCTATAGTTTGTGTAATATCATCTGTCGACTGTCTGTCGTAAAGTCGAAGTCCGTTATACTTTCCCCTTGTAGTTCCTCTTCAAAGAACGCGTTTCTATCGCATATCATTTTGTTAGTTTTTGGGATACTGAAAAATGATTCGTACTGAGCTCTTAATATTTCAGATACTTCTGTTAACTCATTTTTCAAAGGTCCCATAGTCTTATGGTTTTTCGACTTCCTTTTTGCAAAATTATAGAAGTACTTTGAGTTAACCTTTATCGCTTCTATAGCGTCGTCTTCTCCTTTTTCTGTATGCTTCTCAATTAGTTTCTGTATGACGCAATCGATACTCTGCAGTTTATCATTTAATATTTTTCTGATGTTATCTTTACAATTACTTAATTTTGCAGTCACTCTTTTTCTCTTTCGGAACAGTGACCTCTTTTGTCTCTCGAACCTGTTTCTCTTTCCTCTTTGTTGTATTTTTGGGACGTCTTTCCACAATTTCTAGCGTCTTATCCTCTAAGGTCATTAGCATCTCTTCCGTTGTCTTGACCAATTTGGCTTAACTTCGCTGATCTCCGGGAAGCGTTGTTACGACATTGGCCACGAGTGGCCAATGTCGTAACACCGCTTCCCGGAGATCAGCGAAGTTAAGCGACATTTGGTCTGGGTAGTAGTTGGATGGGAGACCATCCTCCGCGCCCAGAATATGTAGCGACTAGCGACCCGTGGTTCGGATCCCACGTAAAGCTGTAGGTCCCCTCTGTCATATGACCAATTCGGTTAAGTTTACACGTTGAATACGTTGCTACTGAACATCATTAAATGACAGACTTAGATATCTTTATCTTACCTACGTATTTTTATCATTTTATTCATTCTTATCGTTTACGTCTTGATGTACATGAATATTATACAGACGCGGACTGGCCCCGGCGGCCCACCGGCCCGTGGCCGGTGGGCCCTTTCCGTTGGGGGCCCTAAATTTGTTCGACGTATTACTATATAAGACCTCAGGGCCTCAGGGGCAGTGGTGTAGTGCTAAATAAAGAAGTGAGGCAACGCATTTTGAAAGTGTTACTCAGATGCGGGGGAGACAATGGCGAGCCCATACAGCTGGGGGTCCGGGGGCACTGTAAGCCCCCCGGGAAATCTTTTGAAATCTGACCAATTTCAGGGATATTTTGAGGTCATATGCACTGGATATTAGGATATATTCCAAGGTTGAAGATGCAGTATTTCCAGTGTCATTAGATATACGACATCCAGTACGATCAATAAAAATAGCTAACAACTGGAATGATTAACTAAAAAAAAGTTAACAACTGGTACGCTGTGGTGACTGTTTCATCAGATCTTTATAGGCTAGCATTGCCTCAGTCGAAGCTAAAAGAAATGAAGCAGTTAATGATTCTTTCTCATATTTCTTCTAGGGGTGGGAATTAAAATTTCATGACGTTAGAGATTTGTAAGTTCGGATTTATTTGAAATAGTGAGGGAACGCCGTTCCGTCTACCAAAAAAAGTAAGGGAACGCCGTTCCCACGCGTTCCCACAGCACTACACCACTGCTCAGGGGTGTTCACAGGAGTCAAAAAAAGTGCCAACACGGCAACGTACGTTGGCGACAAAACGGCATTAAAATTTTCCACTTTTTTTAATACTAGTAAAATAATTTATATTTAAATTGCTTAGGATTATTAACTTTAGTTTATTAGTTGAAAAATTATGTCCGTTTAAATAAATTTTTATTTAAATAAATTTATTATATATTTATTTTATTTGTTGAAAATTAATTAAATAAATGTTAAAAATCGCTATGTTGCCAAACGCATTTCTGAGATTTCTAGTATAACCAATCAGCACTCTAGGAGGACACTATTTTTGGCGCGAAAAATAAAATTAAGTAAATAAAGTAAATATTTTTTAAGCGGTGTTGCATTTGTGCTGGCGTGCCGATTTTTTGCTCTTGGTCTTTATAACGTGAGTAATTTACTGAATTTTTATTTAAGTAATTGTTAATTTTTTATATTTTTAAGCTTTAAACACATAAATATCTTAGGAGCTGAATAAAGGCTAGCAGAGCCCAGCCAGTTCAGCCTAGATCCCAAGAACCTGCATACCCAAACCTACAATCCACACCCCCAATAATTTCCTCATATACCTTTTTTCTAAACGCCTTTGAAAACGTTATTCATTGATATTGTGCGCTATATAATATATATATATTATTATTATTATCAGAGGCGTAACTAAAAGAAGAAAGGCCTGTGGCCTACTGTTGATAATGGGCCCCTCTGTAATAGTTTAAGTAAGTGACAGTTTAGTGTGGGATTGAAAAAAAGTCTTTCTACTTCAACGTTTTCCATGATTTTCATGAGTAACTTTCATATTGTAATGAACATATATATATATATATATATATATATATATATAGGCTTACCATACGTCCCGATTTGACCGGGACAGTCCCGGTTTTGAGCTCTTGTCCCGCCGTCCCGGCTGGCTTGTAATTCTGTCCCGGTTTATAATTGTGTTCCCTTGCTTTTCGGTTTTCTTTCTTTTTGTTAAAAATCTCATGTGAAAAGAATATTTCGGTTGTTAATCTTTTGCAGGTATGATAATAAAAACCCACTCTAATAGACAGAGTTTATTTCCACGACAGTTTCGATACCCACTGGCATCCTCTTCGGGTGGATACAGAAAAACGAACCTGACGTTTTTCTGTATCCACCCGAAGAGGATGCCGGTGGGTATCGAAACAGTTGTGGAAATAAACTCTGTCTATTAGAGTGTTTTTATTATCATATTTTGACCTCCACGTAAAAAAGTGAAGATTTTGCATCTTTTGCAGGTAATTGAATTTATCTTTTGTTTACCTGGAACATCAACTCCTGTAGAACGATTGTTCTTTATCATGAACACTGGACCGGAGTCTCATGTCAGAAAGTACCGTTCAAGCTCTGCTCTGCTGCAAAGTTAATATTGACTTGATATGTCTGGAATTTTATTAAAAAATTAAAAATAATAACAAATTTCTGAAGAAAGTGATTTTTAGTGAAAAATATGAATGGTTTTCAAAAAATTAATGATCTGTTTGTACTGTATAATAAATTGAAATACATACTTTTTTGGTTCACCCCCATTTTTTTTATACTGCGGAAAAAACGTATATGTGATTTTCATTTCCAAAATGTTCCTAAATGTCCCGGTTTGGTTGCATGAAAATATGGTAAGCCTATATACAGGGTGTTTCAAAAGTCCCTCATTATTTTTAAAATTTTATTAAAATAGCAATTACAAGAGGAACCAAATGACAATTTGATTGCTGAGTCTACGATTCATGAGAATTTTGGTGGCATCAAACTTGGCTTCATAAGTCTACTGGAAAGTCACTGGTACACCTCAACGTGGGCACCGTCTTTTTCGAAACAAGCGAGCCACCGTTTTACGCATTCTTGGCCGACATTGGACAACATTTCGGGAGTAACAGAAGCACACGCATTCCTGATCCCTTCTTCTAGTGTGGGGAGGACTCGCGGCTTGGTGGCGTACACTTTGCTCTTAATGTAGCCCCACAAAAGAAGTCGCATGGGGTAAATCAGGCGAGCGAGCAGCCCATTCGATGGGACCACGGCGACCAATCCACCGATCCGGAACTGCTTATTCAGAAATGAGCGAACCTCACGAGAGTAATGAGCAGGGGCACCGTCTTGCTGGAAAATGACTTCTTGCATGTCAGCTGCAGCTGACAGTTGGGGGATGCAGAACTCCTGAAGCATACGAAGGTAATTGTCTCCGTTGACGTTCACGGAATTTCCATCTTGATCCCGGAAGAAGAACGGACCAATCACCCAGCTGAGGAGATGACGCACCACGACCAATTTCGGCGTGTCCCTTTCATGTTCACGGATCTCCGAAGGATTGTGAGTTCCCCAGATGCGGGTGTTGTGCCGATTGACGCGACCAGAAAGGTGGAAGAGAGCTTCGTCGCTGAACCACATGTGCTCCAGGATCGGGTCTCTTTCGTAGTGATGCAGCAGTATCTCACACATCTCCACCCGGCAATCGTAGTCTTGAGGTTCCAGCTTCTGAACCACCTGGATCTTGTACGGATACAGCTTGAGATCATGCCGCAAAATCCGTTGGATAGATGTCGCGCTGATGTTCAATTCCGCAGCAGCTAGCCGAATGGACTTTCCTTGACTCTGAGTAAACGCCTCACGGACAGTTTCGACATTCTCCTCACTCCGCCCACTTCGAGGTCTTCCTGATCGTGGTTTGTCCTTTACGGATCCGGTCTCCATAAACTTCCGGTGGGTGGCGACGATGGTGTTCCTATCCGGTGCATAATGCTGTCCGTAGACTGCCCGGAATCGTCGCTGCACTTCGACCACAGATTGAAAAACCTCCTGCCATGCAGCGATTTTACACCTCTACTCTAGAGTCAGCATGGTAGCAGAAGAAAACGGAGCAAAACTTCAAATGTAGACTCAAAAAAATTCTCAACTACTGAGTAAGAGTTTACCACAAGATGAACGTCGTTGGTCGATTAGCTGCAAAGAAAATTGAAAATCAAATTAGTGAGGGACTTTTGAAACACCCGGTATATATAAAAATATAAATATAATGCAAACCCACAAGGAAAAAGAAAAATGATTCCAAGGCCTTTCGTGTATTCAGAAGTACACCTCGTCATTCCCTGACTACGTATTAATTAGATTTGATTTTGGTTGAGTTCAAAATTATATTAAAAACTCGCGGGGATTTACAGGTCATGACAAAATTACTAGATTTTTAAAACATCCATAAACACTTTTTTTCGGGGCAGAACTTACTGAAGCTTTTTGGGGGCCCTCTCAGTGACACCTGGCCGATGGAAATTTTTGAGCCAGTCCGCGCCTGCGAATATATATTAATTTTAGCGTTAATGTAATTTTTTTTATTATTATTTCTATAAGAGTACTTATTATTAATGTAGTTGGAGTGTAGAAGTGTGTGGAAGCGAAAAACGGGATATAGTATGTCGTTACATGAACAAAATCGAGACCGTACACGTGTATATGGATTTCAAACCACATTTCAGATTTTCAAATGATAATCACTGACATAACCTAACCAGACCTACCTAACTACCTAGCGTAATCTAACCGGGTATAATGTAACCTAACCTAACGACCAAATTTAAACTAGCGCTTTAGTATCGACCTTATGCATGTCGACATTGTGCAGATCGACTTTGTTCCGCTATTTTACAGTATGATGGTTAGGTTAGGTTAGGTCACATTATGGACAGTTAGGTTACGGTAGGTTAGGATAGGATAGGTCTGGTTAGGTAAGGTTAGTTATTTTCATTGAAAATCTGAAATGATGTTTGAAATGTGAAATCCATATATTTGTATAAGGTCAAACATCGATGTTATGAAATTCGAGTGGATGTACAACTATGATACATACCGGGGATGTTTAGCTTCTTCACTGAGGCAAATTGAATGTGGCAAATGAACTAAGAACCGACCCAGACTTATCTAACATAAAACGACAATATGGCCACATCATAGACTTCAAAATAATCCAAATACAACCCATTGATTGCATATTCACAAGATCAAAGCGAGACACGAACAAGAATGATAAACAATTTCAAATAAAAAGTTGATGCTCGTTATAATAGTCATTTTAAAATCGGTAAGAAATCTGCGTCTCATCTTTGATAAAAACAATACAGAGACGAGAACATTGACTGTAAACAGTTTGGTAATAAGCCACATATTCTACTAACTTCACATTTGGAGTAAAGGTTCTTCAGATTTGCGAAACGAAGTTAAAAAAAAAATAGCAAAATTTTGCAGCCAGAGTGCGAGAGTGTAGATATGGAAGGATAAACGATCGTGCAATTCTTTTTAGAGAAAAGTCACGCTTGCTAATTATAGGCTTGAAACGGCAATTTAATATTTTTTTATGTAGGAAAGAGGGGCGAATGCCCGCATGACCGCCTCCCCCCCCCCCCTCCATAGAGGAGAAAGAGAGCCAAAATCAAGGTTCATTCAAGGTTTTTGAGATGCCTGGACCTCTCTTTTTGAAATATTGAAGGTCATAGATAGGGAGGAAGATTGTTCCAGAGTTGACCGGTTGAATAGATGGAATATTGAAAATATCGATTAAGTCTTGCGTTAGAAGTTGGATAGAAAAGGAATGAGAATGTGTCGAAAGTCTGGTACTGCGTGTTCTCCTTAAAGGAGAAGGCATGCAGTTTGAGAATTCAGAAGAGCAGTGTCCTTATAATAGCGATAGCAAAGAGAGTGTGAGGCAACATTGCGGCGAAAAGAGGGCGATTGAAGACTGTAAGAGGCGGGGAATTGATGAGACGAAAAGCCTTTGATTCACTTAGGTCAAGTAGATATGTGTGGGTTGAGCTACCCCACACATGAGAAACGTACTCCATACAGAGGTGGCAAGACCTCTGTACAGAGAGAGCAACTAAGTGGGGGTGAAGAAACTGCTGAGCACACCTAACCTCTAAGAAACTGTTTTGGAAAGAGAAAAGGAAACGCGAAGAATGTTAAGAGAAGGGGAGAACTGAGTCGTGTATTGTTGAAGGTAAGGGGATAGTCGTGTGGAATCATCGGCATAGGAGTGGATAGTACGGGAAGTGCGATCTAATAGATCATTGATAAATAAAAGGAAAAGGGCGTGTGACAGAATAACCCTGAGTGAGTAACACCACTGTTAATAGCTTTAGGAGAACAACGATGGCAATCTACAATCGCAGCTATAGATCAGCCAGAAAGGAAATCAAAGATGAAGGCACAGATAGAAGGATAGAAACCGAAGGAGGGCAGTTTGGAAACTAAGCATTTGTGCTAAACTCTATTAAAAGCTTTTGATATGAATAGCCCAATTGCAGTGATTTCACCGAAATCCCGAAAGGAGGATGACCAAGAGTCGGAGAGATATGTAAGAAGATTGCCAGTAGAGCGTCCCTTCCGGAACCCATACTGACGACCAGGGCCGGATTAAGGGTTTCGTAGGCCCTGAGCACTTTTCTATCGTAGGCCCCTAAATTTGCCGATGCACCGTCTATTTATGCCTTATTTTAACTAAATTGTTCCCTTGTGATTGTGCTTGTTCTCTTAGCATGAACTAAGAGATGTTCATTTTCTATAAAATTGACAATGTGGCTTTTCAAGACTTTCTCAAATATTTTGATAATATGGTAAGTCAAGGATATGGGTCTATAGTTTTTGGCTTGCTTTCTTTTGACACCTTTGTAGATTGGGGTAATATTTGCTTGTTTCATGATTGCTGGTATTCTACTGGTATCTAGTGAAGTTCTCCACAGGATTTGCAAAGTCAGAGATAAAGCATGTTTGCATTCCTTGAGAATCTTGGTTCCAATTCCATCTGGACCAGGGGCTGAACTCCCTGGTAGCTCTGCTATTGCCTGTTGTGTATCTCCAGTGGTTATTTGCATATCTTCCAATATAGCTAACTAAATTAATTATAAAACATAACATAAACATAAAGATCGCACCAGCTCCGTGCGTGCTGTCACCTGTGGATAACACAGCAACTAATGGGTTTGTTGACACAGTTGAGAGGCTACGAAGTAAGTAGCTCCATAATTTGAGGTTAGTCTGACTGTTTTATTACGGTTTTTGCATGTTATATCCAGTGGCGGATTACCAATGAGGCAATTGAGGCTGAAGCCTCAGGCCCCATGCTTGAAGGGCCCCAATCAAGTAGATGTAGTTAAGTGAGGGTAACAGGGCTGAAAATTATGACTATAGCAGTGAATTGATCATACTGTATATCGAATGCTTTTGCAACATGGAATGAAAGATATCTTTGCTAATGTGGAAATAACTTTTCGAATGTATCGTTGCCGCATGGTCTCAAACTGTACTGGTGAACGCAGCTTTTCAAAGCTGAAGCGGATGAAAGATAAAGCTAAATTAAAAAGTAAGCAAGAACGGTTGAATATGCTCTCAGTGATGTACACAGAAAGTGACATTTTGTGGTAACTGAGTTTCGATGGTATAGTTCGAGATTTCGCAAAGCAGAAAGCTCGAAAGGCAAATTTCTTTGATTAAATATGACAAGAGTACACAAACTGACAAATTCCCTGTTTTATTTTACGTTTTATAGGCTCTAAAGTAAAGTTTGTTTAATACTGTTTTGTTTTAGCAAACGGCAAAATACACTGTCTTAAGGTTCTTTTATGTTTGTTTCTCAATTAGCCTAAGCTCCGTACATGTAATTCGTGTAAATGTACTATGTGCTGTACATGTACATTAGGGCGGCTCGTTTTTACACTTTTTTCGATATTTGATTGGGGGTAGTGCGGAAAAGTTGCGATTTGGAGAGAAAATAAAGTGTGTAAAATTTTTTTGATCTACGTCAATACCTTCCGGTGGCGGCGAGTCCTTAAAAATCGAAAAATAGGCCTAACGGGGTAGATTGGAAAATGGTTTTAAAGACTTACAAAGTAAACAATAAAAATTTCAGCACAATCTGTTAATAACTTCCGGTGGCGTCTTAGCCGTTAAAATATCCAAAATATTGATTTAAAGCAAGTTTTAACAAGATGTTATACAAATGTTAATTCCGATATATTTCTGTGCAAACAACCCTAAGAACACTATTACAGGCTTGAATAAATTAATAGCAGTCATTGAACAATGAACATTATATAAAAATTATATAAAATTATATAACATTTTTGTGTTTTTAGGCCTATTTTTCGATTTTTAAGGACTCGCCGCCACCGGAAGGTATTGACGTAGATCAAAAAAATTTTACACACTTTATTTTCTCTCCAAATCGCAACTTTTCCGCACTACCCCCAATCAAATATCGAAAAAAGTGTAAAAACGAGCCGCCCTAATGTACATGTATTGTTAATAAAAATCTATAGAAAAGGGCCCCCCCCATAATAAAATTAGCCTCAGGCCCCAAGTACAGTTAATCCGCCCCTGGTTATATCTAACAAATATATTCGGTTATTCATTATGAAAATAAACTTAGTGGCGTTTATTTATTCCTTTGTGATTTTTATTAGATCTTAGTTGATTTCAGGCTAGTCAGGTGTGGCGGGTGTCTGAGCACTAAGCAAATATATACTAAATTAACGTCTATAATCACTTAGTCTTATGTCTGTAATCTACTTCTCTCTTGTCAAACTTTATAGAATTTTTTCATTTATTCTGTTGGCCTATAAAACTTCATAGGCCATACCACAGTGAAAATACATATTTCCCAAATTTCGTAGGCCCTAAAACCTTCGTAGGCCATGGGCACAGTGCCCCCTCGATAATCCGGCTATGCTGACGACCTGAAAGATGATTGTAAGAAGAGAGATGCTTAAGAATTTTCCTATCGCATTCAAATACTTTAGAAAGGCAAGAAATCAAAACTGTAGGGTTGAGAACGATTACCCTTCTTTGATACATGCTGAACGAAAGTGAACTTTCAGCTGGAAGGAAACGTACCAGATGAGAGACAAAGACGAAAGAGAGTGCCTAGACAGGGTTTCATCACAGAAGGACAGTTCTTGAGAACAATAGGAGGGATACTATGAGGACCGGACGCCTTCCTAGAGTTGAGTTCAGATAGGAAACGTCTTTGGAGGAGATTCTAATTGGAGGAACAGCACCGGAATCGTACAGGGTTGAATTGGAGGAGAACATTTGAGCGAAGAGTTCAGCTTTATCAGAAGAGACAGCAACTGAGCCGTTAGAATGGAAAAGAGAGGGGAAAGAAGTAGTAAAGTTGGCAAGATGTCAGAAACAGCGAGAAGAATTGGAATTGGAATTGCATAAGTTTTCACATTTATGTCCGATGAACGAAATTTATGGCGAATCAAAGAAGAGATTTAGCACGATTCCGGGCAGAAATACAAACTAAGTGAGAGAGAGGAATTGGATGGCGACGGTTTGTCATTTGCAAATTTGGCTCATTAACGTCATCTTTACATGGATCTCAGAAATAATGACGATCTGATCTACATATAAGCATGACACAGTCTGATGCTAGTAGAATGGTTTCACGAGTAGCTCCTTCACTATCGAATAACCTTCCTATTCTAATCAAACAAGCTTAAAAAGCCATCTTGATAATTTTTAGTAAGGAATTATGCACAGATATTCCGCAATTCCTAGATTGGTGCAATCTTCACCACTTTCCATGTTATATGTAATCTTCGCTTATCGTATAACCACGCCAATGATAGTGGTAATTTTGTAAAACACACACACACACACACCTTGGTTTTGCTTCCGCCCGAATTGTTCATTCTGATGAAAGTAAAGCTTGTTGCTCCACCTGAGATCTTTAGCTTAACGTGGCATCCGAACCACGACCCACAACGGGCGATCAGAAATTACAAAGTCCTTGCCCGGCCCGATCTCACGACCTCCTAATCAGCAACCCAGCGTCTTCACCACTAGGCTACCCAGGGTATCCATTTTTCTACTAACCAAGTTTTATTGTGTGAAAGGACGAACAGCTGCGCTCCGCCTGTCGTCACCGGGAATCGAACCCGTAGCTGGTGAATTCGTAGTCAGCGATGATAACCACTAATTTATATAATATATTTCATAATAATAATAATGAATAGCCACAGTGTATATAATACATAGTGAAAGATGTTCAATTTTTATTGAAATCTTCAGATGTCGTCATACGTTTGTTTAACTCAGGTTTCCTAACTACTACGGGCCCATTTAGCTAGACCCATAGACCCACGGTGCTGGGGCTTTCGGCCTCAGTAATTGGGGTCCTGTGGCCCCCCCAATTACTGGGGAGTCAATTATTCGGTCAATAAAACTATAGAAAAGAACGCTGCAATGAAAATCTTAGGCCTACAGTAAAAAGTTGAAAGAAAGCAAAATGCATTTATTTCTGCTCAGAATAGCTTAATAGGAAATACAGACAGACAGACAGACAGGACTGGCTTTTTATAGTATAAGTAAGGCCTATTATTCTTTTTATGCTTTTATGAATGTATTTCTTTACGACTTTATCATTTACGGGGGTTGACAAAAGTAAATAGACGCCTTCGGTATTTCCCTAGTTTTTGATTTGATGATAAAAAGCAATATTACCTACTATTATTACCTCGACTTAGACTATAGCCCTTGGGTTACTGCCACATACAACTACACCTTCTTTAGAAGCATAGACGCGTGGAGATGATGTTAAGAGTATGTTATTGCGAAGCAATGAAGCGTTTGAACGAGGTATCTTGATTACAAATTAAGTGAGTAGTTGGAAAAGTATGTATTGTTTTGGTATGTGGAGAAAAGAACGGATAAGGTAAAACAACCAACCAACTTTGGCTAAGATAATGTACGATATATTCGATTTTATGTTGGTTTGCTTCATATATAGATATTACACAGGGGGCAAGACTTTTGGGACACTTTATATATATATATAAATTATTTCACGAAAGTGAATAAATAAATAAATAAATAAAATATCGTAGTTGATATTATTCAATGAATATAGCGTTGCAAATTTGCCAGTTCGACAGTGTGTGTTCCGTCGCGGTTGGATAAGTTAAATAGAATCTCTTTAAACACGTAACAACTTTTTTATCTAACCTCTTTCCTACCAATTTTTTTCAATTCAATTTTTTTTTGGAGGGGTGGGGGGCTGAGGTGGAGTGGGGGAGGGGGATAGAAGCGTAAATTATTCATTCTTTATAGGTATGGAAAGAACCTCAAAAAGGTAACTTATATTCGTTATTGGGGTTCTTCTGCGTGTAAATAAAAATAGGTTATGGCCCCCCCCTTTTTTTTTTACGGAGAGGGTGACCTTCCTGAGAGGCTTCCTCCCCCTACCCCCAGAAATGTTGTTGGTATTGTTTTTTCCCCCTTACACAAATAAATTACAAAATACATCGGTAATGCGAAATCTTTAAAAATTGAGACGTGTAATACTTATATATATATATATATATATATATATATATATATTAGGGTGGTCCAAATCCATAGGGGGAAATTTCAGAATTGTCTTAGATAGTCTCCACAAGTGTGGTTTGTGTCCATTTAGTGTCCACATGGTCTGTGCAAAATTGCAGCGTGATTGGTGAATATTTAGAGGTCGCCCCACTCTGAATATATATATTATATAATGTACTTTTTCTTCCGTAGGTCCGATGGCTCAAACTCGATCAATTCCAAAAGTTTGGCTTCTAGGGATGGCAACTGGAACTTTATCCACGTCAAGGCTCCCTACATGCCTTGACGCCCTCCTCTTGGGGCAATACCACCACATCAATCAAAAGCAAACCACCTCCGACAGTCTGAACCAGGCATGCCAGAGGGTGATTGAAGTCTGGACCCGAGCGCGGATCCCAACTCAACGGATCGACTCCTGTGTCCGTAAGCTTTCAAAGCTTTTAGACCGCTACAAAACACTCAAGAAGCACAGGACCAGGCAACGTGCCAGCGATAGAATGAATGAAGACATCTTCAAAGCGGACATCCAGGAACTGTTTGACATCGCAACCAGTGATGCCATGAGCACAATCGTCAATGTTGAGGACCGAAATTTCCTGTCCATGCAGCGCAATGACGTCAATTCTTGCAGCATGGCTGGCATTGATAAGGAAACGACTACACAAGAGGACAGAAAGCGATCCAGAATGGAGAAGGAAGCCAAGAGGAAGGCAAGGCATGAAGCAACAGAAAGATTTGGAAGAAGCAGGAGTGTCATCAATTGATCTTTCCTCTTCTTCTTCTTCCCTTTTTTCGCAAGACGACGACGACTATAGACCATCGGTTCCGATTCCTTCTTCGTCTGAAGCTCCGGCACCAAAGCGTCCCAAGAACAAGGTTACGAACATTTTCCAATCTCCAGAAGTCATTGGAGCAATGGATCGCACCAATCTTTCTGACCGGAATGCTGTTTTCGTAACTGGAGCTGTATTACAGGCCGCGGGGCATGATCTGTCTGGGATGACGTGCTCTCGGAGCTCTATTCATCGCTACAGAGAAAGTGGGCGAGAACAGGCAGCTCGAGAAGACCTAGAATCATTCTCTCTAGAAGACCCTGTCCTTCTCCATTGGGACGGAAAGCTTCTCCCCGGCATTGAAGGGAAGAAGACGAATGTGCATCGGATAGCAATCCTTATAACATTCAATGGACAGGAGAAGCTGCTTGGTGTCCCAAAGATGAAACAAGGAACTGGAGAAGCACAGGCCCAGGCATGCCTTCAAACTATGAAATTATGGAACGTGGAACAGCATGTGAGAGGTCTCGTCTTCGATACCACTGCGTCAAACACGGGTTTACATCGCGGAGCCTGTGTCAGGATTGAAGAAGCATTGGGTCACGAGCTAGTTTGGATCGGTTGTCGACATCATATACTTGAAGTCGTACTTGCTGATGTCTTTGCCTCAATATTTGGCTCAACAGGAAGTCCTGAAACAGGCCTTTTTAAGCGATTTCAAAAGGAATGGCCATCTCTCTCCCACGAAGCATTTGTCTCAGCATCGGACAGCTTGTTCGAGAACCCTCAACTCCAAGAGATGAGAAAAGAGATGCTCACTTACTTACCTAACGCTCTTCAGGCAAGCCAACCTCGTGACGACTACAAGGAGTTCCTTGAACTATCTTTGCTCTTCCTCGGGGAAAGACTGGTGGTCAACTCTTTATCCGAGCTCCGGGTCCCATGCACCACGCGAGATGGATGGCGAAGGCGATTTATGCGCTCAAAATCTACCTCTTTCACTATCAATTCAAGCTCACAGCACGCGAAGAACGAAACGTGACTCAGCTCGCTTTATTTGTCAGTCTGATTTACGTCAAGTACTGGCATGAAGCGCCAATGGGACACAAGCTCCTCTCAATGATCTCAAAATGCTGCATCTTCTGGAAAAATATCCACACGGAGGAGCTGCACAAGCGGCGAAGACAGCTCTAAGACGCCACCTGTGGTACTTGTCGGAGCATCTGATTGGACTGGCCTTCTTCGATAATAGGATCGATCCTGATACCAAAAGGAGAATGGTTCAACACCTCCAACATCCCCAAAAGAATGGCTGCCCCCGACGAATCGACATGGCGGAAGCTGGTGTTGAAAATGATGTGGCATCCTTCGTCACGAAAAGGACATTGACCCTCTTTGATGCCTTGAAAGTTGGAGGTAAGGAGGAAGCGCGCCAGTTACTTCAAAAAGATCCACGGGAATGGCCAAATGACAAGAACTACAGGGAACTTAGAGATCGCGCCTTAAAGATGAAAGTCGTCAATGATGCTGCCGAGCGAGGTATTGCTCTCGCACAACGCTACAATGACACTTTGACACGAAACGAGGACCAGAAGCAGTACCTCCTACAACTCGTAGCCGCCCACCGAAAACAGATACCAATACCATCCAAGGCGACTCTGATGCAGAAGAAATAATGAAGATACACCCATTATCATGTCCTATTGTCTTACTGTTTTCTTTCATATTCTTTGAGAACCAAAAAAAAATTTAGTTATTCAGTTGTCTATATATTTTCCCAAATTTTCAAAAGGGGGCAAGTGGGGCGACCCCTAAATATTAACCGAATAACGTGAAACTTTGCACAAATACTGTTCACACCAAGAGGCATAAAACCAACCTTGTGGAGAGAACTTAGTCGATGCTTTAACGTTTTGGACCACCCTAAATTATATATATATATTATATATATATATATTATATATATATATTATATATATATATTATCCTCTCTTAATAGCTTCTAGTCTAAGATATAAAAAACGAAAGATAAAGGCATGCAATGCAATTGGTCTCGACTACAACCCCTGAAACTCTCTCTACTTCTCAGAAAAACGAGCGACACAACAGGTATGGAAATTACAGTACTCGAGGGATATGTCCCAAACTTTAGAAATGAAATAAAAACACAATGAAATGAGAGAAGAAGTAGATTCTGTACTGTCCCATCCGCGGTCGGGACGGGGAACCATGAAAACAAAGATGAAAAATGCTCTCAGAATGCGAGCCCCAAAACTCTTCAACGTGCTGCTGAAAGAACTGTGGAACTTCCAGCACACCAATCAAAATGCGTTGAAAAGCCAACTGAATAGGTTCTTCCGCAAAGCGCATGACCAGCCATGCGTAAGTAGGATGAGAGTTCAAAGCAACACTCTCCATTATGAAATATCCCAAATGAGACAGAGGGTTCAACCGCAAAAGTAATATATATATATATATATATATATATATATATATATATAATATATATATATATATATATATATATATATATATATATATATATATATATATATATATTATGAAAATTTTGTCGTTAGATAAATAAGAACAAATCCAAATAAATTCTATAAAAACGTTTATTAAAATAATGTAATTAGAAAGAGAGTTAAAGCTGTCTAAACTGACGGTTTAAAACAATGGCTTTCCACATTAAAACATTAACTTTCACTCGGAAACAAACGGATGCTAGTAAGACTTACGCGCGATATGACCACCATTTTCATTAATAAATAACCGTTATCACGCGTCGTTTCTATTGGCAAATCGCGGCCTGAATTTGATGTTGTGGTATTCGTTCCCAACATTCTTCAGTGAGATCGTCGCGTAGTTGTGGCTAACTGGCCTGTGCTTGTTGACGAACGTTAAATTTCAAATTGAAAGCGGCAACGATTCCCAAAGTTTCATTGTGTCATTTAAACAGTTTTAATTCTGTTAATAATTATATTATGTGAATATAAATTTTATGGAAATTATTTTCGTATGTTCTTATTTAACTGTAAAATTTTCAGATCCCTAATCATCATATTTCCAGAACAGTAGATCTTCAAAGGACGCGGTTTTTTCCGCGAACCACTTGACAACTTGATCTTAACGCGGTTTTAATGTCCGGTTTCACAATTTTACTTATTTAATTTACGACAATAACGACGTTGGTGACGGCAAGTCTTGGTTTAATTTATCGTTTCCTGGTTTGTTTGTTTTTTCTATAGGCCTTTTTTTTTGCGATTTTTTTACGACCTTTTTTTTTTACGACCTTTTTTTTGTGATATACCGTATATATGTACAGGGTGCTTCTAAAGTCGCGTAACCCAATGTATATAACGTTTTATATATAAAATCATCGATGCATTCATAGTGGAAGTATGAATCGTTAAACATCGTTTTTACATAGAGGCACCATTCCGCCAATACGCCCAATTCAGGGTACGCAGCAGCATTGCTCAACAAAGTAAATAGACAACATTATGATTGTTCTCAATAAGACAATAACAAATGGCAAAACTCATCATTGAAATGCCAGAACGTGCGTCACCTTTACATAATGCAATGGGGAAAGCAACACGATTCTAGATATATTTATTCAGTAAATCTATTATTATTTCTTGACTTTTATTATCAAATCAAAAGACATGGAAAAAACCTAAACGTGTCTATTTACTTCTGTCAACCCTCTGTATGAATAACGACAACATTTAATTCTACGGTACGTACAACTACGATTTCAGTTTCAGAGCAAGTCTTTTTTCAAAACAAGTTTTTTGAATTGAATAACCTTCATTAATTAATTAATTAATAATAAAATAAATAAAGTGGTCTTACAATTCACAGACATAAATAATTGTGAAGCTGGACTATTTATTTTATTTAATTTGGCCCTTAAGCTTTAGGCTTTACTAGACTCTTATTAAATTAAAACAGATAGTTATTATTAATAATAAATAAATCATGAATAAGTATTATTAATAATTAAGGTATGCATTAATCTTAAATTATCATTATCCATATAACAAAAGCAAGGTCATTATTGAAAGTATTATACCAATACCATACAAAAAAATCAATACTGTATTAAACATGAGAGAAAAAGAGATGAACAATCTCAAATAATGTGTCTCTAATTAATACTAGATTACGAACGAGAAATGAATAAACAATAATAATGTACATTAATCCTAGATTTTTATTAGTATGCTATTTATTAATCGGGATTTTAACTTGGTTTTAAACGAATTTACATTCACAATATTTTTTATGTCAGCATTTAAATCATTTCATAGTTTCAACTTTCAATCCACTGAAAATGGGTAGTTTTTGAGATGAAGACAATCTAAATTGAGGTATAACATGCTTTGATCTATTTCTGGTCTTATATGAGTGGATTACTTGATGAGTTACAAAATATCTTTTTACATGTGCCAGTTTGATTACATCATCGAGCTTTAGTAGTTTTAGCTCTTTAAATAATGCACTAGAATGATCGAGGAAATCAGCATCAGATAACCTTATTGCTCGTTTTTGGATGACAAAAATACTGTTTAAAGCGTTGTTGACGGAGTTTCCCCAAACAAGGGTGCAGTATTTTATAGAAGGAAGAACGAAAGTATGATAAAGAGTCAAAAAACTTGTTTAGGGACTACATTTCTAAGTTTAAACATGAAAGCAACGCTCCTCGAAATCTTTTCCGCGATATAATTTTCATGATCACTCCATTGCAAATTCTTATCGAGCATTACACCAAGAAATTTTGTTACAGTACACTCCTTTACGGCGATTTCATCAAGATACACATTTATTTTATAAGTAAAAATCATGAAATTTGTTTTACTGGTATTTAGGAAGAGTTTATTGGTGGTCAACCATTTCATTACACTGATAAATTCTGAATTAAATATATTCTTAGCTGAATTAACATCTTTGCGAGAAAAAGACGCGGTTGTATCATCCGCAGTCATTATGAAGTTAAGTATATCGATGAACGTGGTAGGTCATTTATATACAGTATAATAAAAATAACAGTGGACCCAGAACTGAGCCCTGTGGCATACCATGTTTGATAAGCGCTTTAGTTGAGCAAACGAACCTTATTTACTGATACAAAATGATATCTATTGGACAAATAACTTTTAAACCAATCACTGACTGCTCCTCTAAAGCCGTAACAATATAATTTATTAAGTAGAATATTATGGTCAAAATAACTCAAATCCATAAATTAAGGTGTGCTTGTGGTCGGGATTCAGCGACGACCGCGCTTGAAGAGCTAAATGCGTTCAGTGTTGCAGTCGTGAAACAAAAAATATGAAAAAAATAAACATGATGGTACGAAAACACCCGCAATTGTTTCTAAAGTAGTTTAGGTTCAAATTTTGAACTTTTGAAATACTTTGGGTACTTTAAATGCGTTTAGTGTTGCAGTAGTTGAAAAAAAAAAAACCAAAAAAACCCTTGGCAGTGTGAGAACACCTGCTTCCGTTTTTAAAGTATTTTATATTCAAATTCTGAACTTTAGAAATGTGTTTCAGAAACAGGGTTTAAACGTTCCGACTGAATGTAACTCCCCCCCCCCCCCCCATTTAAAAACTGAATGTTAAAAGTGAATTGTTGCGCGTGACATTTACCGATACACTGATATACATATTGCCGGTTTTGCCGGCGCGCAGGGGTTCGAATCGAGTAAAATGTTGGCCAAAATTATTTAATAACGTTTATAAATGTTCAAACCTTTTACATTTTTATTATTATTATTATTGACTTGGTTAAGGTCATATCAAACTAACCTTTAAACATAAATTTGAGGATTTTCCTACACAAAAATTATATAGTAATTAACTAAATATCTTCCTCTCCACCGCTGTTCTCATCTTAATCTCTTCCTTTTCCTCCTGAATGAACACGCGCTATTTCAGAAGGAAGTAATGTTTCTAGTACGGAAGGTTGACAAAAATAAATAGACACCTTTGGTTTTTCCATAGTTATTTTTTTTAATAATAAAAGTTAATAAATAATAACCGATTTGTCGAATGAATATATTTAGAATCGTGTTGCTTTCCTCTTTGCATTACGTAAAGGTGACGCACGTTCTCGCATTCCATTGATGAGCTTTGCCAGTTGTTCTCGAGGACGATGATCGTGGTGTCTATTTACTTTTGTCAACCCTGCGTACTTTGGGAGGAAGAGTGGATAAATTTTTATGGATGTTTGGCTTTCGAAAGTTGGGAATTACGAGGTCCGATGTCTCTGAAAGGCGATTTAAGAGACATTGAATGCGATTTGGATAGTTTTCTCGCTCGAGATCCGTGATACGATTTAAAGTCTTTATACTCTTAGTCAGTAGCTCTCTCCCGATGAAGAAAAAGGGTGGGAAGGGGCCTACTGATGGCCCAAAGAAACTGAAGGATGTAGCTGCCGGTCGGGGTGGGTCGGGCGCTGTAAGTGCGGCTGAGTCTACGGGTGGCGACGGGTATCGAAAGGTATCGGGCAAGAAGGCTGCGAAGCCGAAGCCTGAGACCCCGGTTGCCACTGTCAGAACCTCCAACCGCTTTAGTCTCCCGTGCGCGGAGGAGGAAGCCACCGTTTTGATTGGGGACTCGCGGAGCAGGGGCCAGGAGAAGTTCTTTGCTTCTGCAAACCGGGATAGGAGGAAGGTAAGGCGCTTACCCTGCGGGGAACGGCGCGCTTAAGGAAGGAGTTAAAGAAGCTGCGCGTGGCTAGTCGGGGGACTGCGATCGTTGTCCACGCTGGTGGCAACGATCTGTCCCTCAAGGGCGGTAGGGTAGGTTCGACGGAAGGGATCATCACCGAGACCGTGTCTCTTGCGGATGATCTAAAACTTAAGACAGACGGGGGAATGTTGATAGGTATTTTACCGTGGCTGAATGCCAGTGACCACGCGCTCAGTAAGGTCATTGGCATCAACGAGAGGGTGCGAGACTTGTGCGTCCCACTGGGCGTGAGGTTTGTTGACCCCTTCGACGCGTTTTCGGGTAGGTGGGACCTTTATCAGAGAGATGGTGTCTACCTCAATGACGGGGGTAAAGGTATGCTAGGCACGCTGCTCGAGCAGCACCTATACCGTATAGTGAGATCAAGCCCGGGGATTGATGACGGGCCCCCACTGGGGGGGAGATGATTTTGAGCCGGTGGCGGACGTACCTTCAACTGAAGGGTGCGTCCATGTACAGGTGGGTGACCCTCCTTCCCTGTTGGAGGGGGCTCAGCCTCCTGCGGAAGTTGCCCCCTCGTTGATGAGGGGCTCTTTAACTCCCGACAGCCCTGGCTGTTCGGGAAACGGATCGTGCTAGGGGGCGGTCAGAATAGGGAAGGTTCCCTCCGAGCAGTGCTTTTTAATGCTAGGTCGATTAGGAATAATTTTTGCGAGCTATGGGCGCTCTTATCATCAGAATACCAGGATATCGTTGCTATCACCGAGTCCTGGATTCATACTGATCGTCGGGACTACGTTGAGGAGTTCGAGATTCCCGGGTATAGAATGTTTCACAAGGACCGCACCCGTGGGGAGGGGAGAGGGGTACTAATATACGTCAGGGACACGTTGAGTCCGGTTGACTGCCAGTTCCGATCGGAACGGGAGCTGCTTGGCGTCGATCTGAACCTGGGAGGGACGAACTATAGGTTAATCTTGGTGTATAGATCCCCGCATCAACTCCTCGAAGAGGATACAGCCCCGTACACCGAACTCCGTAGCCTGCTAGGGGGACAGGGTGTATGTAGTTTTAGGAGACTTCAACTGTCGCGGCATAAACTGGGAAGACAGGACTGCTGATGCCGAAGGGAGGAGGCTAGTTGACTTTACTGATGAGAACTTCCTGACTCAGTGGGTCAATCGACTTACACGAGGCTAAAGCGTTCTAGACTTAGTATTCACGACCGAAGACAGCTTCGTCACTGGCCTCACCATTGACGAATCGTTGGGCGGTAGTGATCACAGTCTGATTAGGTTCTGTGTCTGCGTCCTTCGGGTGAAGCGTAGTAACTCGAGAGGCAGTAAGTTCGATCTATGGCAGGCAGACTTTGTTGGCCTCCGGGATAGCGTAGGTGAGAGGGGGTTAGAGGTCGGCGGCAATGTTGAGGGAGTGTGGAATGCATTCTCGGACCAGTTTATGGCGCTGCAGTCTACTGCCATACCCTCAAAACTGATCACCTCTGCTTCAACGCAGCCTAAGTGATTCAGTCGGGACGTCACTTCGGCTATCCGAAATAGGAAAGCTGCGTATAGGAGGGCGAAGGCCAATCGTTCCCATGAGAACACTGAGGCGTATGTCCGCCTGTGCAGGGAAGTGAAGGCGAAGGTTAGGCTAGCGAAACGTAACGAAGAACTCCGGGTGGCAAGCCTCTGCAGGGGGAACCCTAAGAAGTTCTTCAGTTATGTTAATAGTAAAATAGTAGAAAGCCCATTAGAAGCATGATAGGGCCGTTAAAGGACCCCAGCGGCGCGCTGCGAACCTCCGACGCGGACATCGCTAATGTGCTGAATGAGTACTTTGCGGGATTGTTCACCAGGGAGAACAACCGCGTCATTCCCGAGCCAGGCGTCAGGCACGACGGTGCTGGCCTGGATAGTGTTCGGTGTACCGCGACAGTCGTTGCCGATAGAATAGACAAACTGAGCGCGTTTAAGGCTCCTGGGCCAGACCAGTTCCTCCACAGAGTCTTGCGGGAAGTGTGCGACCAGGTGGCTCCACACCTGGCTACAGTCTTCAACAAATCGTTGGAGACGGGCCAGGTGCTTGGCGACTGGAGGGAAGCCAACGTGAGCCCTATCTTTAAGAAAGGGGATCACGAATGTCCAGAGAACTGTCGTCCCATTAGTCTCACTTCAGTTGTAGGTAAATTATTAGAGGAAATAATAGCGGATAGGATCGTTGACCATTTGGATTCCTACAAGCTGTTTGGGGACTCCTAACGGGTTTAGACGGCATAGGTCGTGTCTCACCAACCTGCTTGAGTTTTTCCACGTCATGTGGAGTAAGTACGATAAGAGTAGGGCGATTGAAATACTTTATCTCGACTTTGAGAAAGCCTTTGATAAGGTACCTCACCGCCGGCTAATGGCGAAAGTGCGCGCGCTGGGTATCGGTAGGGAAGTACGTAGCTGGATTGGAAACTGGCTGAAGAATAGGCAGCAGAGGGTTGTAATTAAAGGGGCTAGCTCGGTTGGGCCTTGGTCACTAGCGGGTTTCCTCAGGGTTCCGTTTAGGGGGCCACTGTTGTTCATCATTTACATAAATGATATCGACGGTGGCATTGTCAGTAGGATCGCCAAATTCGCTGATGACACGAAGCTTGGGGGCTAATGTTGGGACGCCCGAAGTGGACATACGTAGGATAGGAGAATGGTCCGAAAAATGGCAAATGCCGTTTAACTTGGGTAAATGCAAAGTGATGCACATTGGCTATGCCAATCCCAAGTCGGACTACTCGATGTTGGGGAGTAATATCGAGGCGACTGATTTGGAAAAGGACTTGGGTGTGCTAATTAGCAGTGACCTTAAGTTTACCAAACAGTGCGTAGAGGTGGAAAAGAAAGCCCAGAAGTTGTTGGATTATATCAGGATTCAATTTCGATTTCGGAACAAGGAGATTGTGCTCTCTCTGTACAATTCTCTGGTTCGGCCGCACCTGAAGTATGCTGTGTAGTTCTGGTCGCTCACCCTCAGGAAAAATATTGAGAGGCTGGAACGAGTCCAGGCGAGGGCCACAAAGTTAATCCCTTCCGTTAAGCATATGGGCTACAATCGACGCTGAAAACTCGGAGGCTGCGCGGTCAACTCACCGAGGTTTTCAAGCTCTTACACGGGTTCGACGATGTCGATTTTAGAAGCATGTTTAGTTTAAATGATAACTCAACTCGCAACAATGGTTGGAAATTGGATTTGAAACGGTTTAGCACTAGTGTGTGTGGGAATTACTTTACCTATAAGATCTGTGACACGTGGAACAGGCTACCTTCAGAAATTGTGAGCAGTTCCTCTGTGGATCAGTTCAAGAAAAGGTTAGACCGAATCTTGCACACTATTTGAGGGTGTATGAGTTTTTCTCTGGCACCCGTTGCCATTGGTACCTCCTCGGTATGGGCCGCAAAGCCTTTTGAGGTACTTCTTGTCTTCTCTCTCTCTCTCTCTCTCTCTCTCTCTCTCTCTGGTTAAGGATCGACCTGTGGCCAAACCATCCGCAGCATCCCATCTTATTTGGAGGAGTTGATTGGTGAGATAGTTGCTTTCTACTCTCATCCCGCCCTCGTAGCCAGCTACGCGAGGACGGTCAGGGACCGTTAATATTAAAAACGTAAAAATCAATAGTATGAGAGTGCAGAAACGAATTCTAATTACTTTCGGATGAGTTCATTCCTCTTTCATGTATATTGGATTTGCTATTTACGACGATATGAAAACTTATTGCGTTATTATTCTAATCTATCTACCCCGTTAAGTAACTATCACATCGCGGTTGAGGCCTAAAATTGAGAAAACGAAAGTGAAAAGACAGTTACAACTGCCTCGAACATTACCACTTCAAGATATATATATATATATATATATATATGTTAGTGGGTGGTGGCGTGGCTTTTGTTTTCGAAAGAGATTGAAACCAGTTTTTTTTTTTTTTTTAGCTCGAAGAGACACAGAGGCGGAACCTTTTGAAATTGGTGGAGAAAGTTATTCATTTGAAAGCATTGCAAACGCATTCGATGTGCTTTTGTTTTTGTGTTCATGAACAGAAACACTTTTGTTTTCAACTTCGTCTCTTTCTTCTTCTATCTCCCCTTCTCCATTCCCCCCCCTTTTTACGAGTCTTATTCTTGGAAAGAAAAAAAAGAGACAGTCACAACAAGGATACAAAACAGGTGTGTGTGTGTATATATATATATATAATCACAGGTATGCATGTGATATGTGGGTGTATATGCATTATTTTTGTATGTTCGTGTTTCATGTTTTACGTTATACAGAGTGTTTTATAAAGTCCCTCTCTATTTCAGTGAAGACGCAGCAAAAAGGGTAAAATTCAGTAACAATGTAATAGAAAGTATACATTTAATGAATACTTAAGCGTATGATTGTACATGAGCACCATCGGTATCTCTATTGTACATGGTGCTCGTGTAGAATCATACGCTTAAGTATTCATTAAATGTATGCCTTCTATTATATCGTTAATGAATTTTATCCTTTTTGCTACGTTTTCACTGAAATAGATAGGGGCTTTATAAACACCCTGTACAGTATTTTGGAATTGAACTAATTTTTTTTTTCCATTTGTTAAATTGTTCCAAAGGAACGGTATAAACTTTTGATAAGTATCGTATGCATGGTACAAAAGATAAGGACAAATATACAGTAAGTGAACTATTTCTTTGTACGAATACTTATGAATGACACTGTATATAAGAGGAAATGTTTTCGTTCCGGACAAAGGTAAACTGTGGTTTGCTAAACCAAATTTGGATTCTTGATTATTCGCGTTATATTTTATTATTATTTTATTATTATAATTACGTTTTAATGTTGTTATTTTTATCGTCTGTTTACTTGAAAATTATTGCGCGAATCATAACTCAAATATTCGTGTAAAGTTTTGCCCTTAAATACGAAATTAACTAAAATTGAAGACTTTCAAAATGTTGGCCATGTTTTATGTATTCACCTCTTTACGTAAATTAGAAGCACTACCTGGAATAATAATAATAATAATAATAATAATAACGTTTAGCGTCACTAAAATGCTTCCGTGAGATCTTTAAAAGTCGTTGGGTACGAGTGGGGTTGCCAACCGTCCTTTTTTGTAGATTTGTTGTCCTTGTCCTTTATTGAGTTCGGAAAGGACGCCATTTGTCCTTTTCTGCAAACAATCTTGTTCCAAACAACAGTTTTATAACAAAACTTTTGTTTAAAAGGAAATAATTATAAAGTCTTAAGTCGAGTAACATTTTATAAGTTCATTTCGTCACTTAAATGTTAACGTTCCGTGTAGCAGGCCTACTGTAGCATTCTAAACTTTTTACGGGTTGTACAAACACAGGCAGCAAATGGCACCTGCTATTGAAACGGTGATTTCAAATTTGTGAATATGTTCTTGTCCTTTTTTCAAACTTCATGGAGTTGGCAACCCTAGCCGTACGAGAGACCTTCAATTCTTTGTCGTAAAACCCAAGCCGAGACTTCAGGATCAGTATCCATTTCTTCGACGGGGTATTCTGTCCACACTAATAATAAACTAATTTACCTAACCTAACGTACTTAACTTAAACTAAACCACTACCCCCTACCTAAGAATATTTTTCGGTTAAATGCTGCCATGTTAAGAGAGACTCGAAGGGTAAGTATACCCTACTTTTATCCACACACACACACACACACACACACACACCCTAGGATCTTTACATTAACAAACGGGCCAGACCTGTACTCATCTCGTCAAGACCAAAACATCGACACTAAAAAACCATCTGAACCTAACCTAGCCTAGCGTAACCTAACATAACTTAATCTGACCTAATAATAACTTGTCGACAAAATGTGAGGTCGATCAGATGTCGTAAGACCGGGCAGGCTATCTACCACTAGACTACAATTTGGTCGACGAGACATAATATCGACACTAAAAATTAACTTAACCTAACTTCATATAACCCACAATAACGTCGATTTTATGTCACATCGACCAGACGTCGTTAACCAGGACTATACACTACATGGCAGTCCCTAAAAGGAATAATATTTCAGTTTCGACCACGAAACAAATATGAAATTTTTTTTTAGAGATTTGGATTTGAATTTTACTGTGCAACTGGTGCAACTATCTTTGTAAATAAAGGTTAGATTGAATTAGGTTACACTAGGTTAGGATGTTTGATTACGCCCCGTGGTTAGGTTTTCTTAAATCGAATTTGGTTGGATTAAGTTAGATAATTTTGTATATTTTGTCATCTTTATCGGTTCACATTTTGCCAAAAGAGTGCCAGTGACTGGCTCCCCTCTTTTGTCTCTCGTCTTAGAACTTAAAGGCTTCACTGTTTCATAAAGCATCTCGCTCCGCCATACACCTATTCGCGGTACGAGCAACAGCTCGGAGCATCACTGCCAAGTACAAAGAAGGTGAACGTACTAACGAGGCTTCCGTACGTCGTTTATCATTACTGAAAGCAATAATTCTCCGTGATATAATCCCAGAAGGGGTCAAAATAATCATAATCCATAAAGGGGTCAAATTCCTAATTATTTCCTTGCTTTTATCATTAATTTGCATTGAATACAATACTGGCTTTATAAATCCGGATGAAAGATTCATCATGAGCAAGATGCGAGTCCTCTCTCTCTCTCTCTCTCTCTCTCTCTCTCTCTCTCTCTTCAACAAATCATTGGAGACGGGCCAGGTGCCTGGTGACTGGAGGGAAGCCAACGTGACCCTATCTTTAAGAAAGGGGATCACGAAAGTCCAGGGAACTATCGTCCCATTAGTCTCACTTCAGTTGTAGGTAAATTATTAGAGGGGTTAGTAGCGGATAGGATTGTTGACAATTTGGATTGTAGGGCGATTGATATACTTTATCTCGACTTTGAGAAAGCCTTTGATAAGGCACCTCACCGCCGGCTAATGGCGAAAGTGCGCACGCTGGGTATCAGTGGGGAAAGAGGTAGGTGGATTGAAAACTGGCTGAAGAATAGGCGGCAGAGGGTTTTAATTAAAGGGGCTAGTTCGGGTTGGGCCTCGGTTACTAGCGGGGTTCCTCAGGGTTCCGTTTTGGGGCCACTGTTGTTTATCATTTACATAAATGATATCGACGGTGGCATCGTCAGTAGGATCGCCAAATTCGCTGATGACACCAAGCTTGGGGCCAATGTTGGGACGCCAGAGGTGATCGAGCAACTGCGTGCGGACCTACGTAGGATAGGAGAGTGGTCCGAGAAATGGCAAATGCCGTTTAACTTGAGTAAATGCAAGGTGATGCACATTGGCTACGCCAATCCCAAGTTGGACTACTTGATGTTGGGGAGTAATATCGAGGTGACTGATTTGGAAAAGGACTTGGGTGTGCTAATTAGCAGCGACCTTAAGTTTACGAAACAGTGCGTAGAGGTGGGAAAGAAAGCCCAGAAGTTGTTGGGTTATATCAAGATTCAATTTCGATTTCGGAACAAGGAGATTGTGCTCTCTCTGTACAATTCTCTGGTTCTGCCGCACCTGGAGTATGCTGTGCAGTTCTGGTCGCCCACCCTCAGGAAAGATATTGAGAGGCTGGAGCGAGTGCAGGCGAGGGCCACAAAGTTAATCCCTTCCGTTAGGCATATGGGCTACAATCGACGCTTACGCGCACTGAATTTGTTTTCGCTGAAAACTCGGAGGCTGTGCGGTCAACTGATCAAGGTTTTCAAGTTCTTACGCGGGTTCAACAATGTCGATTTTAGAAGCGTGTTTAGTTTAAATGATAACCCAACTCGCAACAATGGTTGTAAGTTGGATTTGAAACGGTTTAGGACTAGTGTTTGTGGGAATTACTTTACGTATAAGATCTGTGACACGAGCAACAGGCTACCTTCAGAAGTTGTGAACAGTTCTTCTGTGGATCAGTTCAAGAAAAGGTTAGACCGAATCTTGCACACTATTTGAGGGTGTATGAATTTTTCCCTGGCACCCGTTGCCATTGGTACCTCCTCGGTATGGACCGCAACTTCGCAAGGCCTTTTGAGGTACTACTTTTCCTTGTAACTCCTTGTAACTCTCTCTCTCTCTCTCTCTCTCTCTCTATATATATATATATATATATACATACACAGTATACACTTTCATTGAAAGGTATATATGTATATGAGATTGCCCTCGACTATATAAGGGTGTCATCATATATTTTCATTATTTGTAAACCACAAAGCCATGCCCTATTATACCCATATATATATATTATATATATATATATATATATATTACCCCTTTGCATATCACGGTTCTAATTATTTCATCAGATTGTATAATTTTTTTTAATCACCCAGTTTGATTCATTGCAAGAATGCAATCGCTGAGCCCCTATACTGGATATGGAGACGATCATTAAACACGGGAGAAATACCGGGCATCCTCAAGAGCGCGAACATCGTCCCAATATATAAAGGAGGAGATCGATCCGAGGCCAAAAACTATAGGCCAGTGTCGCTTACATCTCATCTCACCAAAATATTTGAAAGAATTGTTAGACAGAAAATCTATGACTTCTTGGAAACTCAGAAAAAATTCAATGATAACCAACACGGGTTTCGGTCAGGCAGATCATGCCTGTCACAACTAATGGAACACTACAACAACATTATTGATTCACTTGAAAGTAATGAAAACTATGATGTACTATACACAGACTTTGCTAAAGCGTTCGACAAGTGTGACCATGGAATCATAATACATAAACTGAAATATATGGGAATAACAGGAAAAGTAGGGAAATGGATATATAATTTCCTTAGTGAGCGGAGGCAAGTCGTTACAGTACAAGGAGTATTCATCAGAATCAGAGGTCCTCAGCTCAGTACCACAAGGAACGGTATTAGCTCCACTACTCTTCATAATCATGCTAACTGACATAGATGAGGACGTTACCAGAGACAGCACAGTAACATCCTTTGCAGATGACACAAAGATCAGTAGAAAAATACGAAAACCAGAAGACATAGGATCTCTACAAACCGACATAAACAAAATTTACAAGTGGACGGAAGACAACAATATGAAGTTTAACACCGAGAAATTTCAGCTATTACGGTACGGAAAAAGAGAAGACCTAAAGTGCATGGAATATTATACCCCAAATGGACAGGAAGTCCAGAGAAATTCCAGAGCAAAAGATTTAGGGGTTGTAATGACAGATGATGCGAAATTTGAAACACAAAATAAGATAGCAGTAAACAGAGCAAAGAGAATAACGGGTCTGATATTGAGAACTTTTAAACGAAGGGATAGGATGTAATGATCCCCCTACTGAAACCCTGATAATACCCAAACTGGAATACTGCTCGGTCCTAACATCCCCATATAAAAAAGAAGACATTAGACAGCTGGAGGGGATTCAAAGAAGTTTCACAGCCAAGATCAATGGGTGCAAAAACTAAATTACTGGGAAAGGTTACGAGAACTAAACCTATATTCACTGGAAAGGAGAAGAGAGAGATACACCATTATTTACACTTGGAAAATAATGGAGAAACTAGTCCCTAATCTTACTCTGAATCCCATAACTCCCCAAACAACGGTGGAAGGTAGAAACGGTAGACTGTGTCGTATTCCCAAATTGAAGGCGAGACAGGGAACATCCTTAACCCTGAAAGAAAATAGTTTGTAGTGAGAGGACCAAAACTATTTAATCAGCTGCCCAAAGACCTAAGAAACACGAAGGGAGTTGCAGTGGAAATCTTCAAAAAAAGACTTGACGCCTGGCTCAGAACAATCCCCGATGAGCCGGGCGTACCTGGCTATGTGAGGTGGAGAGCGCAAGAATCCAACTCACTACTTCACCAGGCCAACTCGAGAGAGAGGGCGACACGCTTGACCTTCGCGAAATGAGAAATCATCACGTGGAACCTTTGTAAGGTTGTAAGGTAAGGTATATATATATATATATCAGACAGTCGGTTAAAAAAACTTCCGTTATGGAACGGCATTTTTTTTATTGACGAGTAACGTTAAGAAATAGAGTTTTACGGCAGTACTTTTCAAATTGACTGTACATGAACGTGTTGAAGAAGATAAAAACAGTTATTAACGGGGTAATTATTTTAATGACTTTTTTCCTTTGTTAAATTCGAGAAGAATATAATTTGAATTAAATTATTGCCCCTCGAAATAAAATGAATTAGTGAAGATTAACGATTTTGAGTAAAAAAAAAGTGAAATACCTTTTTCAGTTTTGGAATTTATACTTTCAATTCTATTCCTGTACAACTGATTAGTCAATAAATATAGTCAGGGAAGCGAATATTTATATATAGAGGGTGATTCAAAAAATGTTAACACTTATATGGGGTTTCATTTTTTATTTCCAATTTATTTGTAAACATTTTTTATGATACAGACGAGACTGCTTTATACAGTCTCTACTTGCTGTCCACGGATATCGATGCGCGTATGAAAGAGGTTAAACGTTGCTTCCTGAGCCCTAAAACGCATCTCTGGTGGTAATGATTGGATGCCATCCGTAATTCTTTCCCATATAAGCGTTTTTTTTAATCACCCTGTATATAGGGAGGTAGGTGGGTATTTAGAGAGAGAGATAGATAGTGGAGTTTCTGGTATCCTGATCCGTCTAAATTTGTGTATTTGGGCTAGCATACCCAGTGCCACGGGGCCTGCTCGGGTCATTAATAAGGTGTCAACAGAGTAGGAGAGAAAGTTCGAGGCATCATTTCGTGTCGAGCGTTTGTATTTCCGTCCCCAACATGTTTCCTAATTCTCTTTAATACTTTTTGTTTCTACTGATGCACATTTCTTACGAAGGGAAGAATAGTTAGTTGGTTGGTTGGTTGTCCTGCTGCATCTGAAAAGGTTTTCGGTGACCTTTCCTTCTTCCTTTCTTTAAAGTGAAAGTACATTTAAATGAAGGATTGTTTAATGAATGTGAATTAACTTTTTTTTTTTTTTTTTTCATAAACCGCAGATGATATCGAATGGTATTACCATTAATTGTTTTCAGTGAATGCTAAAGGTTGCCAACCCACATTTGGGTATATATATATATATACCTTATCACGCAACCACCATGCTTACCCCAAGAGGGAAAAAAAGGGGGAGGGGAATGGTTGAGGCATATTTTGTAATGTAAATGTGAATAGGTGTAAGTATTTGTAAAAGTGAAAACTCGTTTGTAAATGTATAAGTACACAGGTGTCGGTATTTAAAAAAAAGTTCCAACGATTGTAAACAAAATAAAAAGTAATTGAGATTTGTTAATTAACACTTGTAATTTACGTTTTCACTGAGAGAGACAGACGCAGACAGACAGAGTTACGAGGAGTTACGAGGAAAAGAAGTACCTCAAAAGGCCTTGCGGCTCATACCGAGGAGGTACCAATGGCAATGAGTGCCAAGGAAAATTTCCTACACCCTCAAATAGCGTGCAAGATTCGGTCTAACCTTTTCTTGAACTGATCCACGGAGGAACTGTTCACAACTTCTGAAGGTAACCTGTTCCACGTGTCACAGATCTTATAGGTAAAGTAATTCCCACACACACGAGTGCTAAACCGTTTCAAATCCAACTTCCAACCATTGTTGCGAGTTGGGTATCATTTAAACTGAATATGCTTCTAAAATCGACATCGTTCAACCCGCGTAAGAGCTTGAAAACCTCGATGAGTTGACCGCGCAGCCTCCGAGTTTCCGGCGAAAACAAGTTGAGGGCGCGTAAGCGTCGATTGTAGCCCATATGCCTAACGGAAGGGATTAACTTTGTGGCCCTCGCCTGCACTCGCTCCAGCCTGTCAATATCTTTCCTGAGGGTCGGCGACCAGAACTGCACTGCATACTCCAGGTGCGGCCGAACCAGGGAATTGTACAGAGAGAGCACAATCTCCTTGTTCCGAAACTGAAATTGCCTCTTGATATAACCCAACAGCTTCTGGGCTTTCTTTTCCACCTCTACGCACTGTTTGGTAAACTTAAGGTCGCTGCTAATTAACAAACCCGAGTCCTTTTCCAAATCAGTCACCTCGATATTACTCCCAAACATCGAGTAGTCCGACTTGGGATTGGCGTAGCCAATGTGCATCACCTTGCATTTACCCAAGTTAAACGGCATTTGCCATTTTTCGAACCACTCTCCTATCCCACGTAGGTTCGCACGCAGTTGTTTGATCGCCTCGAGCGTCTCAACATTGGCCCCAACCTTGGCGTCATCAGCGAATTTGGCGATCCGACTGACGATGCCAGCGTCGATATCATTTATGTAAATGATAAACAACAGTGGTTCCAAAACGGAACTCTGAGGAACCCCGCTAGTGACTGATGCCCAAACCGAGCTAGCCCCTTTAATTACAACCCTCTGCCGCCTATTCTTCAGCCAGTTTTCAATCCAGCTACCTACTTCCCCACTGATACCCAACGCGCGGACTTTGGCCATTAGCCGGCGGTGAGGTACCTTATCAATGGCTTTCTCAAAGTCGAGATAAAGTATATCAATCGCCCTACTCTTATCATACTCAGTCCACATTGCGTGGAAAAGCTCGAGCAAGTTGGTGAGACACGACCTATGCTGTCTAAACCCATGTTGGGAGTCCCCAAGCAGCTTGTAGGAATCCAAATGGTCAACGAATAAAAAAAAAGCAATTTTTTTTTTTTTTTTTAATAAAACAAACAATACATATATTTTATATTTAAATAGTGATCATGATGTTAAATCTTAGGAATTTCTATACTATTTTTTAAGTTTTGAAATTAAATTTCATTCAATTCCACATCTGAAATATTTGCAAAAAAAAAAAAGACGGTCAAGTTGAAATGACCACATAGTTTTCAGTGTTTGCATTCCTCCCTCCACTAAAGATCGCCAAATTCCCCCCCACCCCCCACCCAGGTTGGGAACCAGTGCGAGTTTATATTGTCCTTAAAATGAGAGGTAGTTTATGAAAAAGTCCAGTGGATTGGTGACCAATCTTCTGGCGCCATGAAATCGGGACATTGTTCTTGGGAGTATGCAATGGTTTGGTGGGACCGATGACGTGGAGCGCCGTCTTGTTGAAAAACATAATTCTCGTCTGAACCTTCAATTTCAAGCAACATCTTATTAAAGATGTCTATCGACGAAAACAATAGATGTTTTTCCTAAACGGGAAATACCAACAGACACCGTCACAGACTGACTGAAGCGATAACGTCTTTGTCGAAGGATCTTGCTTTTGAAATATCTATTTTTCTTTTTACGTTAACGTACACTCTATTGTTTTGCGTATTTCGAGGTCGTTCAATAGTGAAATTGTTTTCATCCGTAAATCAAATAATAAACACGTCGTTATTTGATCTAAAACGTCGAAGGAGCCGACGGCAACATTGTACTCACGTTTTAATTTAGATTGTTCACGTACGCGAGGCATTTGGAAGCTGTTTTTAGACCAAGGTCTTTCTTTACAATTCGATGCAGTGATTTCTTTTTTCTTAATACCGGTGTGATTAGCGTTTCTTCGTATTTGAACGGGGATGGTGTTCATTACAAATAAATTCATTTACGCATTCAATGTTTGCCGGGTTCCATGTTGTACGCGGTCGTCCACTTTCCGGCTTTCGTGCACGAATTCTGTTTCACAAACTCTTCCAACAAACGTGGATTGGGAAACTGTTTTACTCTTCTTTTAGCATCGAAACCTTTTACCTTGTGAAGAAGTTTGATAGCAATTTCGTCTTCCTTAGTTAAACGTGTCATCACAACTCCTAAAATAACAGAATTAACAAACTTGCTTCGCTCCCTGTCAAATCAAAACTAATTGTCGGATGGCAATACCGTTTAGGCCTAGGAGTACTTATTAGCCTGTCCAGCCTGGCTCTCTACAACCACTGATCCCTATAAACTACTGAATAGCGCATTAGCTTAAAATGTTAAAGTCACAAGTTCGCCATATTGGTACTCCCAAAACTTGTAAGTTAAATAATGTAGATGATTTTGATCATGATAAAATAAACTCTGACGACGAGTATAAATGTCAGTGGTTATAGAAATGCATTTGAATTATAGCCAGTACTTGCCTTTCATAGTTAATGTAGTACCCGCTATATATATATATATATATATATATATATATATATATATATATGATGATGAAGATAACCACGGAGGAACTTAAAACCCGAAAGCGCTTGAGCACTATTTCGTGTTTTAATTTCTTTCGTAGTTATCTTCATACATATTGTTCACGTGTTACTTTCGTGATATATTTATTTATTTATTTATTTATTCATTTATTCCCTGACGAGCTATACTTCTGAATAAACGAAAGGCCTTGGAATCATTTTTCTTTTTCCTTGTGGATTTGCATCATATATATATATATATATATATATATATATATATTAAAATTATTTCACGAAAGTAAAGTAACACGTGAAAAATATTTATGATGAATAAAACCACGAAGGAAAGGAAACACAGAATGGTCATTAGACGAAAGCGCTTGAGCACCATTCTGTGTTTCATTTCCTTCGTGGTTTTATTCATCATATATATATATATATATATATATATATATAATTGATTCATTGAAGCCACCATGAACTTGTATGTATATATATATATATATATATATATATATATATATATATATATTTAGGATAAAACGAAGACGTAGAGCAAGAAAGTCATTATATTTGGCTGATATTTCCGTTAATAACTTTAAAATTCTTAAATCATTAAAATGTCCGTCCTCTCTCCGTATTTATGAATCTTTGTGCATTAAATTTCTGAATTCCAGCTTAAATATTGATTCCAGCTGTTACCCCCTTTATATTAATTAGAATGCCTACCAACTAAAAATTTTTCTGTTTTCCCCTTGACCCTGTCTCCTTTTCGCCTCAGTTGTTTGAGGATGTCAAGTGAGCATGGTATGTTTTCGTGCACTTTTGCGTTTTTTCATTTAACTTTTTATTAGTGAAGTTTTTAACTAATTTTTAACTAATTTGTTTGAATGTTTTTAGTTTTAAAGTTTTACTTTTATCATGTGTTATTTGTCATGTATATAATTTTTAATTTGTTTTTGGCTTATGCTTGTTTTACGCTTTTTAATTTTTATTCTTTAAGTGGTTTTATTCTGTGCTATGAATTAGTTTGTTTTTGACATTCGTATAATTTTTAATTTTTTTTTTTGTCATGCATTAATTTTAGCCTTTTATTTTATTAGGCCTTGAAAATGGTAGAGTTGCCCGAAACGTCGGCTGCAGCCAAATATAATGACTTTCTTGCTCTACGTCTTCGTTTTTATCCTAAATGTAAAATTACGTCTCCTTAGGAGGGATCCTATTTCATATATATATATATATATATATATATATATATATATATAATATATATATATAACTTTTAATATTTTTTGGAATGGACACCAATTCAGAGAGAGACTGGAACCTCCTTAATTTTACATTCATTTCAAGTGAAATTTTTTTTTATATATATAGACCTTTGGTTAACCCAAGGTGTGTGTGTACATTTATATATATATAAAATTGGTGTCCATTCCAAAAAATTAAAATAGTTAAAATGTAAACTGAAATTGAACTTAAAAATTAAGTTTACTTCTCTTCTCCATAATTATATATATATATATATATATATATAAAACACTCCAACCCTGCTGTGACCTTGACCTTCAAGGTATGACCCAGGGAGTTGGCGATTACAAATCACCTGTTGGTGGGTAACATTTGTGTTAAGTATTATTTGAATCCTTTCATATATTCAAGAGTTATGGAGCAAACGCGAAAAACGTTGACCCATGCTATGGCCTTGACCTCGAAAGTATGACTCCTGGAGTGGGCGATGTTAAATCATCTAGGGTGGGTAACAATTGTGCAAAGTATCATCCCAATCCTCTCATTTGTCCAGAAGATATGGAGCGGACAAATGTTGGAATTATTCATTGTGGGAGTACCAATATGGCGGCTCGATAGCTTCACTTCATTACGATTATAGGCTCATGCGTTATCCAGTAATTTATAGAGACCAATGTCTACAACCATAACAATGCACCAATTAGTCTGACTTAGGCCTACGATTTGACTATTCAATGACATGACCTTAGCAATTCCTTCTACTTTCGTATTGTCAGCTATTCCTCAACTATTGATCAAGATGAATTTGTAAAAAGCAGGGTTGGGTCAAGTTAATTAACTTAACTTTTTTGCCGATTAACCGATTAAGTTAATTAATTTAACTTAACTAGTTAAGTTTTTAAAAAAGTTTAACTTAATTGAAATATCTCCAAATTAAGTGATTAACTTCAATTAATTTTCAATTAATTTTCCTATAAAAATGCTGTTTTTATCTTTTGAGTGAAATGTAATAGGCTAAGAGATTAAAGGTTTGAGACCCTCATCGTCTGTAAAGTTAACAAGCGTGTTTAATTTGTAAGTGAAGTATATATTTTGTGTCTAATTTGACTACTGTTGGTGAGGAATCTGAGTTATGTTCAGTGTCAATAGTGTACAATATAAAACATACAGTTTAGAAAACAATTTATTAAGTTAATTTTGCCTTCATTTTTACAATGAAAAACTATTATATGCCTAAAAGTTGAGACTCGTTGAGACTCGTTGAGACTCGTTGAGTTGAGACCATAAACAAATTTAATTTATTTATAAGAAACAGAAAAATAATAAAAGCTTATAGAAAAAATTATCCTTATGTCTTGCCTTGTATAATATGCAAAACGATACACATCATTTATCAGACACTGACAACGACACATACGAGGTGATCCCACATAATTACGGGTTTATCATTACCTTCATTAGTTATACAGGGCGAGTCAAAAGTGTCCATACATAGGCAAAATGGTCATGATAAATAAATTATTTATTTCTTATTTTTTTGCAGGTGATGTGCTGAGATGCCTTTGTCCCAAGAAGAGCGTAGAGATCATTCTTCTGGCAGGATCAGGAAGCTGTCGCAAGGTTGCCGAGGATTTTAACAGGAGACACGCCCCTGGCACGCGCATCACACACGACACCGTTGCCAAACTCATTGAGAAATTCAAGAAGACTGGAAGTGTTGCAGACCAACCGAGAAGTAGCTGTCCACGAACAGCCACCGATGAAGGCACAGCGACCATGGTGCTGGCAGCGTTCGCAAAGAGTCCCCAAAAAAGCACGACGGATGTCTGCAGAATGCGGTGTCAGCCAAAGGAGTATCGTCCGCATTATAAAAGAGCGCAGATGGCATCCATACAAAATGCGAATGTTGTAGTATCTTAGCGAAGACGACCGGGACAGGCGGCTGGAATTCTGTGAATGGGCAAGAACAAAAGTGGACGAAGACACGGAGTTCTCGGCTGGCATCCTGTTTTCAGATGAAGCCAACTTTTATGTTCATGGAGAGGTTAATCGTCAAAACGTACGTTATTGGAGTGATGACAACCCGCACTGGATGAGTCCCTCAAAGACGCAAGGCGCTGGAAAAGTAATGGCGTGGTGCGGAATATGGGGCAACACAATTGTTGGTCCTTTTTTCATTGACACCAATCTGAATGCCGAAATGTATCTAAACATGCTGGAAGACACAGTCATGCCGTCCCTGCTGAACGAGGACGGGGGATTTCCAGCGTAGTTTCAGCAAGACGGGGCGCCACCCCATTACGGTATCCGCGTGCGCCAGTGGCTGGATCAGCAGTTTCCGGGTCACTGGATTGGCCGCCGTGGTCCCGTGGAGTGGTCTCCGAGGTCCTCAGACTTCACCCCCTTTGATTTTTACTCGTGGGGGCACTTGAAGGCCATGGTGTACCAGGTGAAAATACAAAACACGGACCACCTAAAGGAACGCATTCGTGATGCGTGTGCACGCATAACACCAGACGTGTTAACGCGCGTTTGCCATGACTGGGAGGAACGCATCCGTATGTGCTTTCAGTGTAATGGTGCCCACATAGAGCATATTTTGTGACTTACGAGTGATTGCATAATAAAGTGACCATTTTGCCTATGTATGGAGACTTTTGACTCACCCTGTATATATAATGATGATTCTACAGACTACTTCCAAGAAAGAAAAAGTTAATTGGTTAACTTTCAAAATTAACTTAACTACCGTATATTGGGGCGTATAAGCTTACGGTCCAGATTAGTCGATCCCCTAACTTTCAATTTCACATTTAGATTTTAGCCTATTCTGGCTGTTTAAGTTATCAAATCCTTCATGATCATCATCATAATCATCATCTGACATCATAAGTTCATTATATACATCCTGAGATACATTTGCGAGTGCTTCGTCGTATGGATCCAATTTAGATGTTGACCAAAAGCGAGCTAATGCGGGAATGAGGACCTATGACAGGTAGACCCGTCTTTAAATACGAGCTAAAATGGAAAGTGGAAGGTTAATTTTTTTAGACTGGGTCTATGAGTCGACTCCCTACTTTAGGGGCATAATTTTACGCTTAAAATACCGACTTATACGCCCCAATATACAGTAGTTAATTTTTAAAATTTGCATTAACTTAATTGGTAAGAATCTCAAATTAACTTAACTAGTTAATTTTGGAAGTTAATCGACCCAACCCTGGTAAAAAGACTACTCGTAGGATTTAAATAAATTACCACTTATTTCAAACACATATAAAGGATTTAATATTATTTCTGTTTCATTCAGTTATTGTTGGAACTGTGGTTTTTTTGGTTCGGTGAAAAGGCTGGCCACTTTTTGTAATATATTATATATATCGCAAAAGGGCTCAGATAGGAAGTATTCCCGTAACAATAATCTAATAATCATGTAAAGGAGCGCCAGAAACTGGCATAACTTTTAAGCCACACTAATACGCTAACTACTGAAATTCGAACCACTGACCTCAGTGCCTTCGCTTCACTTATAGAAACGGCGTTACCCACTAAGGTACGAACGCTGATAAGTATACGGAGCTTACATTACGTATATAAACGTAATATAAGACCTTTGTTTAGTGGTCTGCCACTTTGCCACTAAACCTTCTTGATGGATGAAGGGAGCAGTTACTCTCGCAAGGACACGTCCTTCTAGATTCGATATACAATAATAAAAACATTCTTCAGGAAAGAACAAAATAGTCATAACAAAATAGTCATAACGGACAAAAACGACAGTAACGCATTGCGGAGATGATGATAATGGAGATTGTAGACACCAATCTACCGAGGAAGTAGTACTCCGGGGAGGACGTTAGGCGGGAGACAGGGAGTGCCGGAAATCGCGTTTCTCTCATTATTGTCCTCTTTAGCCGATCTTTTTCCGTGTCTCATCTACCCTGTGAGCAATCCAGCACGCTCTCAAACACGCACGCTTCTCCTCTATTCTTCACTACACATACATTCATTTTACACACCACAAATCTTTTCAAAACTCAGTAAAAAAAAAAAAAAAAAGCATTGTGACCTTCGGAGACCTTGATTTCGGCTTTCTCTTTCTTATAAAGGGGGCTTTTTTGTGGGCAACCACCGTTGGCCCCTCCTTTTTGCATAAAAAAATTAGCTAACATCAAAGTTAGGTCTATTTGATTTGACGCTTTGTGCGCCCTCTATAAGTTCACTACTGTCATTATTACCAAAGTAATTTAGTTTTTATTTTATAATAATTAATTAAATTATCGAAAATATGCTTATTTCATTAAGCACTTTTAATTTTATAGTATATATATATATATATATATATATATATTACACACACACACACACTCTTTTTTGGATCACCTGACGATCAGGGCCCCCATGTATTATTGTTTTTTGCTTTACGTTACCAAATATAATAATAAATTGAATGCCCGGTTAGGTCAACTGTACGGCCTTGACGATCGGTTAGGTTAAATCGTGATATTTTCGTCAGTTTTAATCAGGATATATCATATGGTAATTGAGGCTGGGGACCCTGAAAGGTGATCCTATTTTTTTATTAAACGTCATTTATTTTCTAAATATACAATTGATCCTTTTATTTAAAATTGTATAAAATAATCAAACGCTGCTTTTCTACATTTTTACTCTCTTTTTTATTATTATTATTATTATTATTATTATTATTATTATTGTGTATTCGCAGAAACATGATATTCTTTTTAATGTTATAAAAACTAAGGTTATGCAATTTCATCCTAAAGCTGTAATCAGCCAGCTGATATAAGGTTTAAAATGAATGATGAAGTAATTGAGGAAGTACGAGAGTTTAAGTATTTGGGTCAAACCATTACCAGCTCCTTGAGTGATGATTCGGATATAAGAAAACAATCTCGAAGCCCGTGTGCTAAAACGAATATGACCATAAGGAACTTTCGATTCTGTACGAGTGAAGCTAAAGACACTCTCTTTCGTACTTTCTGCAGTAATATATATGGACAGCAACTCTGGGTGAATTATAAAAAAGGTTCTGGCAGAACCCTAAATTTGCCGCACAACGGGTCTTTTAGACTCACATAAATTACCCCCGAGGTGCTCAGCTTCGCAAATGTTTGCTACCCGCAATGTTCCGAGCTTCCCGGAGGTAACAAGACGCGCTCAATACAGTCTAATGCAAAGAATTAAAAAAATCAACCAACCCGATTATCCAAGCTATCCATGAGTCCTGCCATTTATCCTCTTAAGCTATGGAACTCTTGGTACGAAAACGTCTGTCTGTAGCTCCACTTAACTTGGACGTTACAGTATTATTTCTAATCAATTGTATATAGTTCTATCCTTAGTATATGAACTGTCACTGTATTAATAATATTTGTCATATGGACTATAGTCTGCCAATAAACCTTTTCACTTTCATTCATTTTCATTATATTATTTATTATCATTATTATTGTCATTTTCAATTCTCTTACATAATAAATAAAGTGAATCCCATTAATTTTGCCTATAAAGCTTCCATGCTTTCTAACGGCATATTTAGATTAATGTACTACGTCCATATTACATATCTAATTTGTACAGAAAAAAAAATATTGAAAAATATTGTAAAACTGTCACTTTTATTCTTTTGCTTAATTTTTTTTGTTTTGGTTTGTTTGTCTATTAGCGTATTTCAATACGAACACCATCACGCAAATCAATAGCGGGATTGCAAGATTGTAAATGTTTACACTTTGTGTTTGTTTAAGAATTCTGTAATGACAAACGCAATTTACGTAGAGGAAATTATATATATATATATATATATATATATATATATATATATATATATATATATATATGGTGTCCCATAAGTCCGGCATCATAGGAGAAATTCATATTTTTCTATTTCTACAAACCATAATTCATATTTTTCTCTTTCTACAGGCCATAATGTCTGTGAGCAAAGAAGAACGAATCCAGATAATTCTACTCATAGGAAATCGGAGTCAAAGAGAGGCCGCTGCTGAATTTAACAGACTGCATCCAGATCGCGAGCCAATAAAACAGAGTTGTGTTAGCAGACTTGTTGCAAAGTTTAAGGAAACAGGATCCATAGAAGATAAACTACGCAGTGGACCTTCAAGGAGGTCCACTGACGATGATACAGCGACTGCTATCCTGGCTCATTTTAACAGAAGTCCCAATAAGTCTCTTCGGCGATTGTCCGCCGAGACAGGAGTGTCGAAAAGTAGCATCCATCGCATTCTTCAGGCTCACAAATGACATCCATATAAACTTCACATCCTACAGAAATTAAGCGAAGATGATCCGACCGGCGGATGGAATTTTGCGAATGGGCTACGGAACAATATGCTCGGGATGCCAATTTCCCGTCCACCATTCTGTTCAGTGACGAGGCTGCTTTTTATGGAAATGGTGAGGTAAATCGACAGAACACCCGCTACTGGTCTCAAAACAACCCTCACTAGTATACCTCTTCAAAGGAACAAGGTGCATCTCGGGTGATGGTATGGTGTGGCATTTGGAAGGATCGCATCATAGGACCCCCTCTTTTTCGATGAACATGTCACTGGAGGCACCTACCTACGTATGCTCAAGGAAGAAGCATTTCCCAGTGTCTTGAACGAAGAAGGAAATTTCCCAATATGGTTCCAGCAAGACGGCGCTCCTGCACATTACAGCACCCAAGTAAGGGAATACCTGTACCAACAATTCCCTGGTCATTGGATAGGACGTCGAGGGCCTGTGGAATGGCCAGCTAGAAGCCCGGATCTCATGCCACTAGATTTTTATCTCTGGGGCCACGGGCCACTTGAAAGCGCTGGTATACGCAGAGAAAATTAGAAGTGTTGAACATTTGCGGCAGCGCATAATTGGGGCATGTAACACCATTACTCCTGACATCATTCACCGTATGCTTGCTGACTGTGTATTACGTCTGAATTTGTGTATTGAAAACAATAGTGGACATATTGAGCACGTTCTGTAAATAAAAGCTTTTGTTTTGCCTTTCTTTATTATTTTTCCTATGATGCCGGACTTATGGGACACCCTATATATATATATATATATATAGCCAAAAACTATAGACCAGTGTCGCTTGCATCTTATCACTAAAATATTTGAAAGAATAGTTAGAAAATCTATGACTTTTTGGAAACTCAGAAGAAATTAAATGATAACGAACATGGGTTTCGGTCAGGCAGATCATGCCTATCACAACTAATGGAACACTAGAACAACATTATTGATGCACTGGAAAGTAGTGAAAACTAAGATGTAATATACACAGACTTTGCCAAAGCGTTCGACGAGTGTGACCGTGGAATCATAATACATAAACTGAAATATATGGGAATAACGGGAAAAGTAGGGAAATGGATATATAGTTTCCTTAGTGAGCGGCGGCAAGTCGATACAGTACAAGGAGTATCTTCATTAGAATCAGAGGTCCTCAGCTCAGTACCACGAGGAACAGTATTAGCTCCACTATTCATAATCATGCTAACTGACGTAGATGAGAGCGTTACCAGAGACAGCGCAGGAACATCCTTTGCCGATGACACAAAGATTAGTAGAAAAATAAGAAACCCAGAAGATATAAGATTTCTACAAACCGACATGAACAGAATCTACGAGTGGACGGAAGACAACAATATGAAGTTTATATGGTACGGAAAAAGAGAGGACGTAAAATCCATGGAATATTATACCCCAAATGGACGGGAAATTCAGAGAAATTCTAGAGCAAAAGATTTAGGGGTTGTAATAACTGATGATGCGAAATTTGAAACACAAAATAAGATAACAGTAAACAGAGCAAAGAGAATAACTGGGCAGATACTGAGAACTTTTAAACGAAGGGATAGGAATATAATGATTCCTCTACTGAAAACACTGATCATACCCAAATTGGAATACTGCTCGGTCCTAACATGCCAATATAAAAAAGAAGACATTAGACAGCTAGAAGGGATTCAGAGAAGCTTCACAGCCAAGATCAATGGGTGCAAGTAGTATAGTGGTAAAAAGGGAGAGTGCAGAAATGTTGCATACTATTATGTAATGTTGCAAGAGAGCCAACCCCCACTCCCTTTGTTGCAAGAGTGCTAACCCCACCCCCTTTGTTCCAAGAGTGCCACCCCCACCCCCGTTTGCTGCAAGGAGGGTGCAAGGGGTATACAACTTGGAGTTAACCCCCAAAGGGGAGTGCCAACCCCAAAATGGGATTGCAAGCGGTATGCAACTTGGAGTTTCCCCCCAAGCTGAACCCCCCAAAGGGGCATACATAACCTAAGGGGCCTCCTCACCCCGCGAAAGGGGCAGAAAGAGATAGAAGTAGAGGCAGAGACCCAGAGATGGGAACCCCCGAGTTGGGTGTTCGCTCGGCTGGAAGCCAAGCTCATATGAGTTCTTCAGCCACCCGCCGCCCTCTTACAGGGTTCCAAACAGCCAGTTGGCTGAGTTGCCAGTTTCCGCCATGTGTTTAATTATTCCTTCAGCCAGTTGCCAGATTCGTTATTTATTAAATTAATTCATATATCATTCAGCCATTTGGCTGCTGAGTTGCCAGATCCGTTATTTAATAATTTAATTCATATATTAATCAGCCAGTTGGCTGTTGAGTTGCCAGATAGAAATAATTATTTATTTATTCCTTACATTATTTAGCCAATCGGTTGCTGAGTTGCCAGATAGCAATAATTATTAAATTAATTCATATATTAATCAGCCTAGAAGACTGAGTTGCCAGTTTCGTTATTTATTAAATTAATTCATATATTAATCTGCCTAGAAGGCTGAGTTGACAGATAGCGATATTTATTTAATTATTCCTTATTTTCAACCATTTGGCTGCCGAGTTGCCAGTTAGCATTTTAATTGTTCAGGTGTTTCTTATTAGGGAGAGTTGCTAAATATCACCATTTATTTTAATTCGTTACCAAAGCAGATGAATTTCTCCTTAAAATGAACTAATTTTAAAAGAAATTCTGTTTATTAAATAAATAATTAGAATTTAAACACACTCTTTACACAACTAAAATAAATCATTTTATTTCTTAATTCCTATTTTTATTATTAATATCACAATTTTCGTTAAATCACGAATAACTGGGAAAAACGAAAGGACAAGAAACCTTACGAAGAAAGATGGAATGAACGACAATGCAGAAACATATAGAATATAAATAGCCAGAAATTCTGTGATAGATAAATTTGTGTATTAAGACAAGCTGAATAAATTCGCCTGACATGAAAGAGGAAAATGTCTACAAATTATATTTATCCCTGGAGTTTAAAGCCACATTTCGAATGGCACATGAAAAATGCATCATTTGGTCACTAGTAGTTTTTGAAAATCTAAAGATTTCACTTTGCTCCCTAAAATTGACACACCCTACTTAAGTAATTAATCCATAATCCACTTTGTAAGTATGAGATTCTCAAATACGTTCATTCTCATTTTCATTCTGTGATTTCCACACCAGTCGTTGCCACTCTCATTTATATATTGTAAATGTAAATTTAAGATTAAGTCTCTCTTAGCGACATATTGGCTGAAAAGATTTCCCATTTTATCTGTGTGCTTTTGAAATAAACGTCTCACTATTGAGTTCACATCACAAAATGGTTACGTACTGCTGTTAGTGGGTTATTAACATCCCCTTAATCTGCTTTGTGTAAATAATTTATCTAAGTAGGGCTTAATTGCGTCAGTTGACTCATCATCTACCTTGAGAAAGCTTCTGCTAAGCATGATTCACTTTGTACAAAGGAATTTGAACTTAATTTGGTAGCTAATACAAAAAGAGAAATACTTTCTGGAGCTTCAAAGATATTTGATCCGTGGCCTTGTCCCTACTTTGCAACTGATGGATCAAAAATATTTCTCCAAGAGCCTTGGAAGAAAAATGTAGGCTGGGATGAAACATTATCAATCAAAGATCAGTCTAATGTAAACTCTTCAGTGATTAGGAGAAAATAATTAGTTAGTAGGCTTGTAATCAGTCCTCACTTGAAGAAATGCAATTATGTGCATATTTATAGATCCTGAAAATAAATTTCTCCATATTTCTGATTTGTCTAATGAAATGATTGATGAAGTGCCTAACAATGAAGTGATTAATGCAGGAAAATGTAAAGAGTATGAGCTTAAATATAAGTTTAATTAGGAATTTACAATGTGGTGTTAAGCTGTTTACTGTTTAATCAAATTATGTACATTTCTAAGTTTAGCCATTATAGCTACGCTCCTTGAAATCTTTTCAGCGTTTTTATTTACATGAGCAATCCAATGCAGATTTTTATCTAGCATTACATCAAGAAATTTTTTTAATTTATATGTATTTGAGTAAATTAGAATGCTTTGTGAATTAAAAAGCCTGATGCTTGACTTTTTAAAAAAGAGACAGGTTCTAGTACCCCCTCATCAGGTGTTGGTGCTTTAAAATAAATAGTTAAATTTATCAACATCAGAAATATAGGCCTAGCCATAATCAAACTTCAGCAAACTTGTCAGGGCCACAGCTTACTGTTTGAGGTTTGTTCACATCTCTTTAACTACAATTAACAAATAGCTAGATAAGAGCAAATACAATTATTTTGAGGATGCAATCAAGTACTGAATATGGCATGCAGATCAAAAAATCTGGGTAGCCTACCAAAACTGAGTTCAAACAGTTAATACTGAGACAGAGTAGCTACTTTGTTGGTATATATATTGACTTAAAACGTATTTAATTTATGTGTTTGGATAAATTAGTTTGCTTTGTGATTTAAAAAGTCTGATGCTAGACTCTAAGTGAGATGCCTTTGGTGGAATTTTGGTGGGCTCGCTAGTAGGTCATGGTGCCTGGCACCTATGATGCCCTTTGTGTACCATACTACCATAGTACTTGAATGATATATATGTCTATTGTTAACGATATGCTTATTATTATTACGTATATTTGAATATGTAAATGTTTCAATTAGGTTTCATTTTCTCCTTTGTTTCTCGTTTTCCTACGTACTTTTAAAATTTATAAAATCTAAAACCAAACAACCCTGAACTAGGATTCAGATTCTATCTGAAAAGGATTCACGCAATTATGGGACTGGGTGGTTGGGTATGGAAATGTGTTTCGTGGAAATAAAATTAATAATTGAATGACAGAGGTACTGAGAGCTGTATTAAACTTCATTGTACTTCAAACTCATCTACATTATCATATATATTTAGGATAAAGACGAAGACGTGGAGCAAAAAAAGTCATTATATTTGGCTGCAGCAGGGCCGGATTAAGACCTTTAGAGGCCCTAAGCACTTAAAAGATTTTGGTGCCCCATATATATGTAATTCAAAATATAAACAAAAATAAACCATAAAATAAAATTTTATTTTTTGAAATGAAACAAAACTTACAGTAAGATGGAAAATAATGTTTATTTTTGTATACTTCCACTTCATTTATATTTGAAAAGTTTTCTCCTACTTTTTTTAATTGCAAAGTCTTTGATCAGATCCTCAAAACTAATCTTACGTAACACATCTGCTTCTATACTTAGTAGAGATAAGGCATCCAGCCTGCCTTGTTGCATAGTTGTTCTGTTGGTATTTTTAATATACTTCAACTGAGAAAATGAACGCTCAGCTGAGCAATTTGTGACCATTAATGTTAAAAATATACGAAAGGCAATTTCTACATTTGGGAAGGCACACTCAATATTGTCTTCTACAATTATTTTATAAAGTTCAGCATGACTGAATCTTGTTTTTACATTTTTTTTTGCACTGAACTTATGGCACACATATGAGTGAAACTGCTGAAGCTCAGCAGAGAAATTAGTGTTCAAGTCCTCTGGGTAAGCATCAATCATCTTTTTACAACCCTGAGAATACCTTTCAATTTCAGTAGATGATGAAGTGGTGACATTATGTGGCACATCACTTAGAAAAGAAAATCTCTGCTATTTCTTTGTATATCTCTCCTCTTCTTCTCATCTCAGTTTCAAGTTTGTCAACAATTGTGTAAAAGGTGGTGATAAGAAATTTATCTCTGGCATTCAGATATACTTCTGGTGCATCTCCGTCATTGGGTACCTTCTTTCTGATACGTTTGCGAGTTTGAGCTGCCTTGTAATCAACATCTGGTAGCATTTCCTTTGTAGCTGCTTCATATCTTTCAAATTCATCTCGTGAAGTGCACAGTTGGTCAGCTAATGATCCATACAGATCTGCACATGTTTTTAAGTTCACATCCTTATTCTGTAGAACTTTGCTTACTCTATGAAAATTTTGCAAAATCTCATCCCAAAAATTCAACATAAAAACGAATTCTAGCTCTTGCATCTTATTTGCAATATTATTTGCTTCTCTTCTAGTGTCTCCCTTTTGTGACTGGTCTTCAGCTATACATTCTAACGCTTCTAAAATTTTAAGGAAAGATTTCAAAATTGCTGCTGTTGCCATAGCATGTGCCTCCCATCTGGTATCAGAGAGGGATTTTAAGACACTTTCATTTCCAATACAACCTTTAAGAATTTCCCACCTGCTGGTTGAGGCTAAAAAAAAGGTATAGAGCAACTGCACTGTAGAGAAGAAATTAACCGCCTCTTGACAGCAGTCAACAGCACTTCGGCCTACCAGATTTAGTGAATGGGCTGCACAGGGCACATATATAGCAAACTTGTTTGTTTCTAAAATTTTTTGCTGCATCCCCTTATAACGCCCAGACATGTTGGCAGCGTTGTCGTAAGATTGACCCCTACATTTTGAAAAGTTTAGCTTACAAACTTCACGTAAGTACTGCAACACCTGATTTGCCATTTCCTCACCAGTATGGCTTTTCATTTTCAGAAAGGTTAAAAAGCGTTCAATAGGCTGTCCATCTTTTAAGTACCTAAGTACAACACTTAACTGATCGATATGTGATAGATCTGGTGTTGAATCAACTGACAAACTAAAATAACCAGAAGATTTTACTTCGTCAACAATGAGTGCGTGGACCTTTTGAGCCATTAGTTGAATGAGTTCCTCACAGGTGGTTTTGGACAGGTAAGAAGGATTTCCTTTGCCAGAATTTCCATATTTCAAAATGTGACCTGCTAAAAATGGATCAAACCGGCTTATGAGCTCAAGCAGCCCTAAAAAATTCCCATTCTGCAATGATCCAAATCTTTCTTCTGTTCCTCGAAAAGACAAGCCACGTTCAGCTAACGTACAAATAACAGCTATGACACGCCTCAAGACATGTTCCCAGTAATCACACTCTTCCTGAATTTGTTTTTCCAACTGTTGTCCCAACCCCGCACCTTGTCTGCGAGTTAAGTATGTTAGCATAGAGTCTCGGTGAGTAGTGCTTTTTTCATGATGATCAATTACAATAGTATTTCGCCAGTCACTGAACCCTTCTCTTATAACAAAATGTGAGACATTTTTAGGAGCAAACAGTTTACAAACATAACAGTAAACTGATCCTGTTGATGGTGAATACAATAACCACTCTCTCTTGTATTTCTCACCATTGGCTTTTGTCCCAACGAAAAGTTTTTGTGAACAGTATCTTGCTGGTTTGCCACTACTGAAATGCCGGTAAGACTTGTCAAATGGCCCATTGTGGTGTTGACAGTCACTGGGTCCACAAGCAATCCAATAAGCCACATCATCAGCAGAGAAATCAAGCCACAACCCTGGATCTTTTGCTATATTTACTTCATCTTCTGCAGACTGATTCATTTCACCACCATCACCATGGTCCACTAAACTTTCATTTTCAGCAATTATTTCAACCCCAGAATGTCTTGTAAAGCAACTTGAATCAACATTTGCAGTAGAGGTATCAAGAGAATTTACAGGCAAAGTGAGATCAGTAGTGAGACATGTGGTAGATGAACCTGCTTGTGACACCTCGGTGATTCCAACGTCATCATATTTTGATTTTGAAGTGATCAAAGTGGTATTTGTGTCCACTTCTGATGACGGAGATTGGTTTTGATTCAGAATCGGTATATCATGTTGACGTTGTGGTCGTGGAACTTGTGTGAAGAAATCAGTCAGCTTTGCAGTCTTGGACTCTAAATCCAAAGTCTTCTCTTGTTTCTCTTTTGATAGTTTTCGCTTTTGTGCACCACTTAACTGAACACGTTTCATCTTGGTTCTTGGGGTCTGTAAAATACAGAAATAAAAAGAATATTTTATTTGTATATTATGTGGCAATCAACACAGTTACACATATCACAATCTTGGCTTTGTTCTTTTATTCTCAGAAAGACAAAATGGGAACCGTACACAACCAAAGTGGCAATTTAAATATAAGTGGCAATTAAATATAACTCAACCGAAATATCAACTCGAAATGTTGAATACAAATCAAATCGAAAGAAGGAACCAAAAGAAGGAACCGAAAGAAGGAACCGAAACCTATAAAATAAAAATACTTAACATTAGAATTAATAATACGCAATCTATAAAAATATCAATATTAACATTTCACTATTAACGAGCCACATTTTATATTTACATTTATTTATTTATTTAAAACACAATATTTAATTATAGGAAATATGAACATTTGCTTAGGGCCTAAATTGTCCTAACTACGTTTGATGTTATATATACATTACAAATTATTCACTCTGGTTATTACAATCTAAATTCTTTTATACTGTTATGACAATAGATAAATAAATTATAAAATAAAGATACGTGTATGATAAAATATTGTTATATATACAAATAAAGTACACTTCATAGACTTACCCTAGAGAAGAAGAGAGAGCAACAGATAAACTTCTTCAACGCTAATTAACTTAGGTCAGTATATCTTATTATTATAATGGCCGTGATAAACATCACTTGATACAACAGCAATATAGAGAGTTTATAGTTTCTTTTATTTTAATATTAATTTATATTACAATTCTATAAACCTAAATCTTTCTGTAAAACAATACCAAATGATTATGTAAAATATATATTTAATATTATATGCACAAATCACACGTTCAGAATAACTTCCTATAGCACACGAAAATATTTAATCTATATGTATTTTTAATATGGCGCTCAAAGATTTGATATAAACAAAATAATAACGCAAAGCGTAAAGTGTGTGATTACAACGAAATATATTTATTCTCTCAAAAGGGTTGTTGTTCACTACAAATTCAAACAATGAAAAAAAATAAATACTATATATGAATATATATAATTCAGTTTTCAACAGCTTATAGGCTATAAGCCGCGATTATAATAGTATAATAAATCCATGGTAAATCCGACAATGGAAAATTTCTGTGGTGCCCCCCTTCCCTTGATGCCCTAAGCACGGGCTTATTTTGCTTAATGGTTAATCCGGCCCTGGGCTGCAGCCTACGTTTTGGGCAAATCTACCCGTTTTCAATGCCTAATAAATAAAAACTAAAATTAATACATGACAAAAAATATATAAATGTCGAGATCTAAAACTAATCTAGAGTACAAAATTAAAGCTGTTGAAGAATAAAAATTAAAATTACAAAGCAGAAAAAGGCATGTCAAAATCAAATCGAGAGTAAAAATTATATAAATGACAAAAATATACGAGTGATAAAAATAAAACTTCACTAAAGACATTCAAACGTAAAATTGTTAAAGTACTTTACTAATAAAAAGTTAAACGGAAGAAAAAACGAAACAAGCCCAAAAAGAACTTTTGAACGCCACTATATATATATATATATATATATATATATATATATATATATATATATATATATATATCAGGCATCTCAAATTTAGAAACTATGTGAAACGCGTAATAGATAGAATGACATTTCCAAAAACAGTGATTTCGCAAAAGCATAAGTTAGCAGAAAAACGGGCACATCATATAACGTTAATAACATAATATTTAAAATTACAATAAACGGATTGTAGAATGCACAATTATGTGGGTTGTGCCAAAAATTCCATTTTTATAAATATCCATAGAAAACGTCGTTTATTGGGTACCTAAGCTAACTAAAACATAAAATCGAATTATGTTAACTTTGAGGAGTGTTTAAAATAATTAATTGGTCCGTAATCATTTTATTTCTACTTAAATGTGTGTAATCAGTAGTTATCAGAATATATTTGGATACAGGTTGTTAATAATAATAACAACTTAATGAGGGGTAATGTTTCCATTTGTTTTACATACAGTATATTTCTTAAAGCATTTGGAGGTTTCAAAAGAAATTTTAAGTGCCCCTGCGTTCAGAATAATTTAATATTAAACCAAAAAGACTTTTTAAATATATAATTAGCCTTTCTTTTAACCCTTTGACTTCCTTGTCAGTCATATATGGGTAGGCTGACCATATTTCCTTGAGACAAAAACGGGACATTGGGATGGCAAAAAAGGGACGGGAGTTATGTAATATTCTGTATTCATGAAAAAGTAAGTACATAAACATATTGAGCTTACAATTATTCTTCAGTGACAGAACCCATACAAAAACCCATACAAAACGGTACGTATGGTCAGCCTATATATGGATGACGTGGCAAAATCCCTATAGACCACGTCAAGAAGCTGTCATATTTTGAGGTAATGATAGTATTACATGTCACTTATGAAATACCTTTTATGAAGATTGGCTTCGTTTTTAAACAGGTCTCGAAACTGGTACTTGATTGTGGAGTAAGTTAAGGGCAAGTTTATACATGGAAGTGTGTATAGAGCAGATTACAACGTTTTAGAGCCGCAAAAATAGTAACTTACGAGCTAATTACATACTTTGCATTCTTATTTTTTTTAAATTTGTTTCACGCTTTTTGAGTTTTGACCATTTGGGGGGGAGACGTTTCTTTTAATATATGAATTCCTCTATATATTATTAATATCTTGCGTCGATCTCATAAGATCGTGTAATGACTCGGACTTTATGCGATTCCTATGCAAAATAGTATTGCGTGTGATAAGTATACTCGTTCTTGCTTATACCTTAAAGGTTTGCCCTGCAGAATATCGTGATGCATGCATGTTTATTTTTCATTTATCTAAATGAAAAAATCTTTAACTGAATTTCTGTATTTAGTAATTTTTAACACGCAAATTACCCCAAGAATTAGTATATTATTATGAGCTTGTATATTACGCAAGAAGGTGTGATATATATATATATATATTATTAATTGACAAAATTAACAAAAAAACATTTTGACAACTGGTACTGGAATTTTTATTCAGTAATCCAGTATTCTTTTGGAAATATTTAAGAAAAAGGATTTAAAAGTTGGCTCATACCTAGGCGGGCACAATATACGGTGTCACATTTAGCGAAAATTGTGATATTAATGATAATAAAAATAGGAATTAGGTAATAGAAATCGGGTTTGTAAGTTTCCTTTTTAATATTAGTGTGTAACTTAAAGAATAATTTGTAAAAAGTTTAAAAAGTTACTAATTTGTTAATACTAAGCTTTGTATGATTATATATTTTCCATTCTATTTTGGTGTTTAAAATATTCACATAAACAATTAACATTTTTAGTAATATATATATATATATATATATATATATATATATATATATATATGCACAAAGAGAGAAATTGCAAAGATCCTGTATTTATTATTATCATCATCATTATTATTATTATATATACAGTGCCCGCGAAAAGTATCCGATCACCCTGGAAATTTGTATTTTTTACATAAAAAACAATGTTTAAATGTATACTAACCTTATATTAGTATTTTGTCATCTGTCCTTTGGTTTGGATGACTTGTTCTAGACGTTTTGGCATGGATTTAATCAAGTTTTGACAAACTTCCACTGATATTTCCTTGCACCATACCTTTTTGATGGCTTCTTGTAATTTTTCGACTGAGCCAGTGTCGTGGCATTCAACCTTATTTTTTATTATTAGCCACATATTTTCTATCGGATTGAGATCTGGACTATTACCAGGCCAATCCAAAATATCAAATTTATTGTCAGTAACCCATTTTGTCACTATTTTGGCCCTGTGACATGGTGCACCATCATGCATGTATGTTTTTGTCCTTTGGATTGCCATTGCCATTGGAAGTTTATCCTGTAGCATTGCTAAATACCGTGCACCATTCATAGTTGTGTTCTTCGGAAGAAAATATAGGTTTCCACGCCCATAGTAACCGAAACAACCCCAAACCATCACACTTGGAAGGTGTTTCATTGTCTTTAGGGTGTATTTAGGGTCCATCCTATTTGAGCCAATGGGCCAGCGAACCTTTTTTGGACAACTTCTGAATGTCAAAAATGTCGACTCATCACTAAATAAAACCTTCTTCCAGTCATCAACAGTCCAATGAATATATTTTTTACAAAATGCGACACGTTTTTTACGCATTTTTTCATTAATGAACGGTTTCTTAGCAGCATGGCGAGATGGTAATCCGAGTTCTTTTTGGAGCCGCTCCTGGATAGTTCGTTCAGAAACACCAGATAACAAATTATTCATATTAAATTTTATTTCTTTCGCAGTTATTGTTGGGTTTTTCAATACTAAACGTTTCATAAGTTTGTCTGTTCGTGAATTTGTTTTTCTCGGTCTGCCAGATCGTTTTTTAGGGACTGGCGTGGTTAGGCCGGCATTGTTCTTAGCCCGTGAAACCCATAAATTAACGGTACTTTGGGATATGTTTAATTCCTTAGCTATCTGTCTCTGTGATTTCCCACATGTATGCAAAGCAACAATAGCACCTCGACAATCACTCTTAAGTTGTTTTTTAGCACACATTATATATAAATTTTATTTACACCACTTTCTGTAAAAAATAACAAAATATCAATAAATTTATACAAACAGTGAAATCTGACAACTTTGAGACACAGCCACCCGCAACGAAGGCTACCAGAACACTAATTTGAGAATGCGTTGGATAGCTCTCATATCAGCGAGCAACCTCAAAGTTACCAGATGTCGCTAGAACAAATAGAAAGTGAATTATGTGTCTCTGAATATCAAGGGAAAATATTGTATTTTCTTGAGTGATCGGATACTTTTCGCGGGCACTGTATATATATATATATATATATATATATACAGGCGCGGATGGGGTGAGAAGTTTGGATGTATTGAGGGAGGGGGAAGATGACCATGTGTTTTGAACCTGAAATTGTCGTTCATTCCATCTTTCTTCGTAACGTTTCTTTTCCTTTCGTTTTTCCCACTGTTATTCGTGATTTAACAAAAATTGTGATATTAATAATAAAAATAGGAATTTAGTAATAAAATGATTTATTTCAGTTGTGTAAAGAGAGTGTGTTTAAATTCTAATTATTTATTTAGTAAACAGAATTTCTTTTAAAATAATTAGTTCTCTTTAAGGAGAAATTCATCTGCTTTGGTAACGAATTAAAATAAGTGGTGATATTTAGTAACTCTCCCTAATAAGGAGCACCTGAACAATTAAAATGCTAACTGGCAAATCGGCAGCCAAATGGTTGAATATAAGGAATAATTAAATAAATATCGCTATCTGTCAACTCAGCCGGGAGAGAAACGTGCGCACTCCTGACATCGAGTCGGGCAAGCAGCAGGTACGGCCCAATCAACTTGCCATGGACGATACCCGCCCAAACATTGACGGCGAACCGTTCTTGATGAGCATGCACCCGTGTAGCATGTGGATTTGCGTGCGCCCACACGTGAGAATTGTGCATGTTAAACACACCCTCACGTGTGAAACAGGCCTCATCTGAGAACAGCACATAAGCCGGAAAATTAGGCTGCACCGTTGTATGCTGCAGAAACCAGCGTGCGAATTCCACACGAAGAGGGTAATCCCGAGGTTGTGATGCCTGGACTCTCTGACGATGAAACGGATGTAACTGCTGCTCGTGCACCACTCTCCAGACCAGGTCGTGGTTCACACCGAGGATACGTGCAACACCTCGCGTGCTTGCGCTTGGATTGTCCTCAAATCGCCGTAGGATTTCTTCTTCCATGTCAGGAGTGCGCACGTTTCTCTCCCGACCAGTGTCATGCATGTTTGCATGGAATGTTCCAGTTTCTCGCAGTCGCCGATGCAAATGCGCAAACGTTTGGTGGTTTGGCACACGTCTGTTTGGGAAGCGTTGTCGGTACAACCTCACAGCAGCTCTTCCGTTTCCATTGGCAGCCCCATACACCATATGCATGTCAGCCATCTCAGCAGTCGTGAAGCGCTCCATGTTACGCGTACTACGTCCGATTTAAGAATGCCCGCGGCAAGCGCGAGTCTAGCCCACTTCACCTTTTAGCCAATTGCAGCGGCGCCCTCTCGCGCCGAATGGTGACGTCAGCAGACATACACTTATAGACGAAAAGGGTTTGTCTTGGTGTTGCCTATGGCTATCCCCCATTACAATTTGTACAGAAAGTTTTCAAACACCCTGTATATATATATATATATATATATATATATATATATATATATATGGGATGAATTTCACAATTAAACACGTGAAATGAATAAATGATACAAACCCACAAGGAAAAGGAAAAATTATTCTAAGGACTTTCGTGTATTCAGAAGTACATTCCCTGACGAGGTGTACTTCTGAATACACGAAAGGCCTTGGAATAATTTTTATTTTTCCTTTTGGGTTTGTATTATATATACAGTATATTAGCCATGACAAATTTTCATCCGACTTCGGGATTTTTTTTTTTTTTTAATTATTTTTTTAAATTAAGGAGTGATTTTTTCGAAATGTTGATACTATTGATTAGGGCCGACGATATATATATATATATATATATATTTGCCATTACAAGGCGGTAACACCCCTCCCTCCGCCTAAAAAACACGCGCACAATACATCCATTTATGTAACTACTTTTCACATTATTTGTGATGAGCACGTTGCTAATGCTTACTGGAAAAAGGCATAGGACTACTCTACCGTAATAGAAAACCGTACGTTTATATGAAAGTCCTTAGAAAGAAAGTGTAGTATACATTACTGACACTTGATGATTGGATATGGTGGGATAATACATTAAAAGTTTCCCCCGCTGTACACCCACTACCAGCGAGTGTTATAGCCAGCCATTGTTATTGCTGAAACTATCAGTGGGCCCGGTCACTCGGTGGGTTCATTCCACTTACAACTGAACACACATAAATCACGTGATTCGTGTAATACCCTATTCACGCTGATCTTGGAACGAGGAACAGAAATTCTAAGAACTCTTTTCATGGAATTTCTGTTCTTTTAAAAAATAGATTTGTCTTTCCGATGCGTGTTCACAGTGGCTTTCCTCACATTAATGGAATCCTCAAGTCACAGTTATTTACTATTTATTTTTCAGGATAATTTCCTATAAAAAGAACTGCTATTTTATTGAGGAAAATAAACTATGGTACTCGCGCGGTTATCCGTGATTCATTCAACAACCATTAGTCGAGTTAACCGTGACTTACTAATTGTGAGTATTGCGCACTTATCTGTGACTAGCGCGATGTTTATATCCGCGGTTCGCCTCCCGCCAGCCCACCGCAACGCGCTTCAGTTAGTGTCTCTGCGCAATGTTAGCAGAGGGAGGGATTACAATCTTTGGGAGCGGATGATCTTCGCGTCATGTGGTGAGTACAAGCTACTCAATTGTATATTATACTGTAATAGAATAATACTGCGTATGGTGGCGCGCGAAGTAGGCCAGTCAGTGTACGGAGTTAACTGTGAAATCGGGCTATCCGTGATCATGGACCGCCACTCAATCACGGATAACTGAGTGAGTACTGTACGGTATTTGTTTCAGTAGCGGATTATAATGGGGGCAAAGGGGGCATTTGCCCTCGACCCCAGATGCTGACCGGCCCCAAGATGCTGACTGACCCCAAGAAACTATGTAAACGCTATAATCTACCGTTGAAATAATTGGTCGACCGTGAGGAAGAAAAAAAAATTCTAGATTCCGCTTCTACAAAACCTAGTTTAGTATCCCATTTATGTGAACAAAGTATACATTTTCTCTAATCACATCTTTGTTTTTGTTTCGTTTTCTGTTGATCGATCCCAGTCAGCTGATCACATCACTCATGTATGATGTATCAGGTAAAGAATTGTTTTTCTAGTGACACCGGCCCGAAAATATTCATTGCCCCCGGCCCTAACAATGCTTAATCCGGCCCTGATTTGTTTAGAGGCATTTGGAGCTGTAGGGAGATTTGTTTGTTCTTTACCAGTATGTTCTTCTGAACTGTCGTGGGATTTGTTCCTTTTAGCTTCAGTTAAAAATGGAATGAGGACCTCATTCCTTAAAAACCACCAAGAACGAACGATGTTCTAAAAGCGTTCACACACTTAAAGGAACTTCGAGGAAACGCGTCATTTTCCGCAGCAGGAATTCCCCGACAAACGCCTCGTGTGAACACCGTATAACGAAACACGAGTCCCATGTGTTTCCAATTCACAGCAACGACTGAATCGCCGAAGCCCATCCTCGTCATGTAAGGGGTTCCAAAAAACCTTAGCCCTCCCCCCTCATTTGCAGCTTACATGTTTACTTATATCGAAATAGTTTTTAGTGATTATAAAAATATATAAAATTCTTTATTTATTGCAGGTATTAAAATTACTGTAGCTGATAAAGTGATAATATAATGGCTTCTCAATTAATTGGTGATTTGGAGAGGCAACGTGTGATAGATCGCATACGAGCAATAACATTTCGGGAAGCTCGTGATGCTGGAGCCACCTTTATAACACGTTCATGGGTTGCCAAAAAGTTGCGAAGAAGTGAGGACTTCGTCAAAAGAAATTGGAATAAAACTTTGGATGAATGTGAAATGGATACAACCAAATCTGGGCGCCCAAATTTGCCACTCTCTCAGGAAACAAAGGACATCATTGAAAGCGGTACGCGTAAGCGGAAAAACAGCTGTGCTAAACTTTCTAGAGAGATCGAAGTGTTGAGAGGAAAGATCGTTAGTGGTGAGATCATTCGACTGTACCGTCATAGGCAAGGTTTAAAGCCTTGGCATGAACTTCCAAAGCCAAGAAAAACTCAACTTAACATCGATGACAGAATGTGGTTTGCCCATTATCTTGAAGATTGGGATGGGATGATTTCATGCATTTAGCTGTCTCCGATGAATGTTTTGTTTACGAACACGTTGGCTTAACTACCAAAATGATCGAGTGTGGGCCACAACACCAGATGAAATCGATGACAATAAACATTATCGCGAATTATTAAAAAGTCCAGACTGTGTTGGTGTGTTTGTTTTGTTCACTGCAAAGAAGCTCATGTGGGTGCTGAAGCCAAATGGTCAGAGTTGGGATGGACAGTATTTTCGTGATATTATTCTATCCTAGCATGTCATTCCTTTTCTAAGAAACCCAAACAATGTTATGGATGTCGATCAGGTCACACTTCTGCACGATAAGGCCCCCTGCTTTAAGGCATTAACCACTCAACAGTTGTTGCGGAACCATGAGATCGATTGCTTTGGAAATGAAGAATGGCCAGGAAATTCTCCTGACCTGAACGTCTGTGAACACATTGGATCAGTTATAAAGGACAAGGTTGAATGTCTCTTGTTTCAAGAACCTGCAGCAAATCGATTTTCGAAGGATACAATGACGCAACACATTGAAACTGTTTTAGCAAATTTGCGTAACGATCAAGATCTATTCACGTCACTTTTGGCAAGGTACCCAAAGCGAATTCAGGCTGTCTTGGAAGCCAATGGCGGAAACACCAAGTTTTAATTGTTTCTCATTAAACACAGGATTAAATTCTCTTTTGTAAGTTATGTTTAGTTTTACTATACCTCTAATGGTTTAGGCCATGGGCGGGGGAGCTATGGTTTATTGGAGCCCCGTAGTAATACCTACTATCTGGCCCCGCTCCGAACTAGTAACTTATCTAGCTTCATTCTGTCACTGCAATAAAATGAGAACCACCTTCGAGCCCCCCCCCCCTAAAGAACAAACCATGTCAATGACCAACTCCAGTCTCGACCAGCAAAATACTCAATGGAAATACCGTACCAACGTGGAAAAGTGAGTGGTTGAAGGGAGAGCTTTGAAGGGGGAGCTTTGTGTATTGATATCTTGTTTATAATGAAACTTAGCTGAAATATATGCTTCGATATAGGCTATTCCTTTGTAGCAAATCTATCACTGCTACTTTCAGCATTATTGTTACATTTATATTCTTATCTTTTTGCGAAGTGGCGTGAATATTGTCAAGCTTATGGTCAAAAATAAATTCAATGCCATTGTATCTATGCAGTATATATAGTTAATACAGACCCATTGTTTAATTTTTTTTTATACAGTGTTTACTGCGCATTTGGCGGGAATTTCCTGTTGTCATATACTATAATGTATTATTTTCTTGGCATAACATTGACTTTTTTATATTTAAACCTTCCTTGTTTTTTAGGGTTTCTGAGGAATCTCTCTCTCTCTCTCCTCCCATTTATGTGTTTCCTTGGCATAACACTGACTTTTTTTATATTTTAATTTTCCTTGTTTTTGATGGTTTCTGAGGAATCTCTCTCTCTCTCTCTCTCTCTCTCTCTCTCTGAATTTATTTAAGCGTATGTATATTGAAAATCATTCATCGATGTATAGTTAATTGCTTCGTAGAGAAAGTCAAGACATATAAACTGGAGTTAATCGTAATATTTTTTTTTTTAAATTTGGGAGTGTCCCACCCCATGTTAAATATATGTAAGCTCTGGTATACTCACCAAACCTTCGAGATTAAATGGGGAAGTATGTTCTTGGGGAGTAAAACAAGGTTTCTTCCTGGTACCTTGCTCTTTCTTGATTGCATATATATTAGCAGATTAATAGTTTCGCTTATTAGACCAAAACGGACTGTTCTTTGAATGATTTAAGGTTAAATAAGATTGTCTCAACGTATTCTAATGATGTCATAATAAATCCTTCAGCTGTAAAGAAATCGATTTGTACAATGCATCACTAAAATAATAATACAAAGAAATCATAATATTGATTTCGGCTCTGCTTAAATAAAAGTTGTTTCTCCTCTACAATGACTCGGAAGTCCGCGGGCGATTTTTATCTTCGAGTTAAACGGAAAAACAAATTGAACAGGTATAGGAATTTAAATATCTGGGTTACATTAGAATACATAGTTATATGGGTGACGAATCGTGCGAACGGAAGTAATATTGAAATTTTTGAGCTGAAATGGATATTTAATGATAAATTTAAATTTTTTACGCGTAAAGTCGGACCTTTTTCCCAAACATTTTACACCAACATCTATATATGGGGGCAACTATGGGCAATGTAAGAAGACCCATCATTTTGTCACATAACATCCTTCAGCTCGTTGAGTATAGTTGTACATCAAAGTGTTCGGCTTCGCAAATGTTTGCAGTTCCCAGTATTTTTAGCTTTACTGAGGTAAAGAAGGTGAGAACGCAGTAAGCAACCTTGATGCAAAGTACAGAAATTAGTGAAAAGGAGAAAAGGCAGGGAATAAAGCGTACACATCCATTCACACGGACATTCCAGTGGACCAGCGCCACTCCCACATGGCAAAATTCTATACCTGCGGCACTTCATACGCCATGCGTGGTGGCAAGCTTCCAGCCGATTTGGAACCACTTCTCGTGCATCGCCCAATTCAAGTCCACGCTTACTTACACAGTCATTCACTATGTCCATCCATCTTCTCGGCGTTCCTCTCTCCTCCTCCTCCTCCTCCTCCTACCTTCGCAAACACTCTTATACACTCTTTTCCAAGTCTGTCATCTTCATCATATCCAAACCACCTTTAACGCACTTTCCACAATTTTCACTTTCATTGACTTCTGGACACGTCTTTCCAGAATCACACGATTTCTTTCTCTATCAATCCGACGCACGCCACACATACTTCTCAACCCCTCTTACTTTTGGTCCCTCCCTTTCATCCCATGTTGGTGTTTCACACCCATACAAAGGTGTCGGTATTAACGCACCTTCATGTAAATATCTCGCAGCATCTCTATCCAGCCTCCGCTTTCTCACAACCGTTTTCAGCGCACCATCACCTTTCTTCCTTGATTCACTCTACTGTTAACTTCATCCGCACTCGCATCTCTTATTCAGTACACATCCCACGTACTTAAAAAACTCGACCACTTCTACTGTTTCATCCATTCACCGTCACTTGACAGTTCGAATTTCCCTCTCTTTCCACAATCAGTAACTTGCTCTTATTTACATTCATTTTCAACAGTCTTCTCTCGCACACCGACACAAAACTCTTAACAACCTCTAGCATATCACACTCATTCTGGACAAATAGCGCATCCTCATCATCCGCATACGACAGATTTGACACGTCCCGCCTATTCCCATCACGCACTAGATTCAATCCTCTTTCTAACAGTCGCACTTGAACAGCCACGGAGACATCACACACGCTTGACAAACACCAACACTTATATCAAACCAATCACTCAGTGCTTTATTTACTGTCACACGCTACTTCCATTATAGAAACTCTTCATCGCATTCATGAGCTTACCGTCAGCCCCATATACAGTACTGTATACTGAGGCCTGCCACAGAGCTTCTCTCTTCACTCTATCATACAGGTGTCAGGAAATGATTGCCCCCCCCCCCTGTAGAGCAAAAACTAGAAGAGATACATAAAAACCGGCGAGACCACTTGAAAGAGCGTTAAAATCTGAATAAAAACCATTATATTCTATTCCTGTGATTTTAATTCTTACCATTTTTTCCCCCACAGAAACCATGGCATCATCTATTTTGAACGATTCAGAGAAAAAGCGAGTTCTTGACCGCATTCGAGCTGTCACATTTCGTGAAGCAAAGGAAGCTGGTGCAACTTTCATAACTCGACACTGGGTGGCTGAGAGATTAAAAGATCAGAAGACTTTGTCAAAAGGAATTGGAATAAGAATCCTGAAGATTGTGAAACAGAATTTCGAGGAGGAAGACCGGAGAAATTATCTCAAGAATCGAAAGACATTGTGCTTGCTGCATCACGGCGCCGAAAGAAGAGCTGCTCTGAGGTAGCGAAAGAGATACTTATCCGTCGTGGTAAGATAGTCAATCGGCAACTTGTGCATCAATTTCGAGTTCGCCAAGGCTTGAGTGCTTGGCATGAAATAGCTAAGCCACGGAAGAGTGATCTTAATATTGAAGATCGGCTATGGTTTTGTGATTATCTTGAGGAATGGACTGAAGACGATTTCCTTCACTTGGTTGTCAGCGATGAATTCTTCGTTTATGTCTCCAGAAAACCAAATTTTCAGAATGATCGGGTTTGGGCAACAACTCCTGATGAAGTCCCAGACGACCAGAAGTATCGAGAAATAGTAAAAAATCCAGCATGTGTGAGTGTTTTCATTATGTTCTCTATTCGGAAGCTCATCTGGGTAATCAAACCAAGAGGAACCAGTTGGGATGGGCCTTATTTTCGAAATGTAATTTTAGCCCAACATGTAATTCCGTTTTTGAAAGACCCCGAGTGTGTTTTGGATGTTGAACAGGCAACCTTTCTTCACGACAAAGCCCCCTGTATGAAAGCACTTGCGACTCAACAACTGCTTAAGGACAATAACATTGATTTTTTCGGAAATAATGAATGGCCTGGCAATTCTCCCGATCTTAATGTCTGTGAACATGTCGGATCCATCATGAAGGATCGGGTGGAGTCCTTAATGCTGGAACAACCCATTCAGAATCGGTATTCAACAGAAATTATGACTGCAAAGATCAACGAAGTCCTTGAAGAAATGAGTCATGATACCGATCTCTTTGAGACACTTCTGGGATCATACCCCCGTCGATTAATGGCCGTCAGAGCTGCAAATGGGGGCAACACCCGATATTGAAACAAGTGTTTTTTATTCAAAATTAAACGCTCTTTCGCGTGGTTTTGTCTGTTTTTTTCTATTCCTTTCAGTTTCTTCTGTACAGGGGGGGGGGCAATCATTTCCTGACACCCTTTACACTTTCTCAACATCCATAAAAGCCACGTATACCTCGCACCTCCTTTTCACGCGCTTTCTCAACCATATGTCTCACTTCAAACACTCGATTTACGCAGCCTCTTCCACCTCGGAAACTTTCTCGCTCATCACTCACCAAGCATCCTGTAATATCAAGAACTCTATCACTATCTCACCATGATTTACTCTTCCATTTTACGAGTGTGGGTGTGTAGCATCGAAAAATTGGTCATGGGCTTGAAAATACTTGACCGAAGCTTCATTTCCAACTTTAATTGACAACTTCCATATATTTTTTTCTCTCAGTTAGCCGTAAATAGGAGGGCCTCCAAAGAAGAAGTGGCTAACCGACAAAAGTAAAAAATAAAAAAGGTATTAGGACGAAATATCTTCAAAAGTTTAAAAGTTTTCAAATTGGTACAACTTTTAACTGTTTTACTGGCCTGGTTTTTTTTTTTTTTTTTTTTTGTTTTTTTTTTTTTGTCGCTTAGCCACTTCTTCCTTGGAGAAGTAGTATTATAAATAGATCACTTATTTATAATTATTTATAAATACTCGTATGAAGTGTTATAAGTACAGTAGATTATTTTTTTTGCTTGGGTTTCTATTTATATACTGTAGAAATTACTTCTGTGCCAATACAATTTTTCATTTTCACTTTTTTACATTTCAGCGAAAAATTTCTGGTGAAATAATTAATACGAAAGTACTTGGAATGAATTATCATTCATTTTCTTCCTATATGTAACTTGGGTTTATACATGGAGGAAGTTATTAGATCAATGGCTATAAGCATTAAAAGATACACGAGTGTGTGTATGTTATAATGTTATAATGTTTCAGACCAACAAAGACCCTAGGATCCACTCATGGCTGGTCTACCTAACTGTGTTCGTAATCGTGTATTGTGTATGTCCTCCGTGGTGGCGGAGGGGACCTACAATTTTACGTGGGTTCCGAACCACAAGAACATAAGAAATTTATGTAAAAACTGCCGGTAAATTGGCAACGACCAATTTTTACGAAACTAAATAATTATCAATTTAAAACTAATTAATTATCGATTTAAAACTAAAGATAGAATCTCTGGATCCAGAGGATCAAGTCATAATAGACTACTATCCACAAATGTTACACTCTATATCTATTTATAACCGACATGCAAATATATCAGATCCAAAGGATCCAGTCAATTTCATTACGGTATCCATCAAGTCACGGTCCATATCGATTGCGGACCAAGTCAAAATTTACAACCATATAAATTACAATATATACACTTACGAGGAAAAGTGTAGGTGTGGCTGTAAAGACTGTACAGTAATGTAGAAATGTGTGTGCACCCATTATGGGTCTCCCATTTAAAGGTGTTTGTGGGGCAAGTGAAGATCATGAGTTTTTCAATACCTCACAGTACTATGGGGGGCACCGCTCGGCAGAGGAATCTCTTTAAATGGTTTCGAACGACGGTTGAGGATCGACCCGCGGTCGACCTCCACTGTAGTAGCATCCCACCTTATTTGTGGGATTTAGTAAAGGAGAGAATTGGTTTTCGCTCTCCTCCTCCCCTTTGTAACCAGCCACGCATGGCTGGTTAGGGAATTTGCGCGAGAACCTGTCCATCTGGTTCGTGAAATTATTCGGGTGTGTTGGGAGTTTCTCGATTCTGTTGGTAGTACATCGAAAAGTTTTGGGCCTCGTATTCTGAGGGTATTTTTCATCCTCGTTTTCATGGCCCCCTGTTCCCCGACAGGTAGAGAATCTGCCTCTTCTCTCATTCCACTTTGTTTCTATTTCATTTTCCATATATATATATATATATATATATATATATATATATATAAGTAGTAAGCAGTTTTGTCTCTAATTGCCTATTCGAAGCACTTTATAAAGCGAGAGGTGAACGCTGCTGGCCGATAGTTCTTAGGCATTGCTCCGTTGCCTCCTTTGAGGCTGAATATTCTCGTATTTGTGATAGAGCCTTAATTACGTCTCCTTCCAAGAACTCTAAATTCATTATTTGGCTACACTATGTTGCCAATTTACTTTTACGCAATAGATTATCACTGTGAATGCACAGGCACTTTACAACCACTACGATGTATGTACACAAATTAAATCGCCGAGTAATGAATGAGTCACTTTTAATTTTGTATCTTATATATATATATATATATATATATGTATATATGTATATATATATATATCAGTGGTGGCTTTTCAGAGGAGGCATGGGAGCCCGGGCCTCCTCTGTTTTTATCACCATAAACTGCGAAAGAGGATTTTATTGATAGTATTAATTCTATACGATCGTGACATGCAGAAAGTAGGGCATCTAACACTTTGTAATGTATTCTATTTATATAGGATATATTATAGACAATTTTGGGTCTCCTTACTCTCCCTGACCACCAGCCGCCACTGATATATATATAATTATATATATATATACCGGGTGGACAGAAAAAACCTGGACACTTTTGTTCTACAAATTTCAAACTAATCAAGCTAATTAATACACCCAAATCTAGTACAAGATGTAGCCAATTGTATGGTTATCATGTGCTGAAAACCTCAGTTAATTATCTTTGGCCGTTTCTTAATTATAAAAAATTTAACTTAACGAATTTTTCATGGCGAACATTCCTGAATTCATAAAAAGTGAAGAATGGACACCAAATTTTCCTGACTTAAATCCTCTGGATTACTTCGTGTGGAATGAGCTGAAGTCATTGGTGTACCATGGTCGCAGGGAACCATTTTCAAACCTGGAAGCACTTAGACAAAGAATTGAGGTTGTTTGGCCGATGGTGTCCCAAGACAAAATCAAGTCATCCATAGATCATTGGAAAAGGAGAGTACTGGCCGTAATTCAAGAAAATGGGGGGGCCAATACAACATCGATTTCAATAGGGTAAGTTTTATATGAGTTCCATTGAAATTTTTAGCACATGATAATTATACTATTAGTTACATCTTGTACTAATTTGGATGTATTAGCTTGACTAGTTTGAAATTTGTAGGAAAAACAAAAGTGTCCAGGTTTTTTCGTCCACCCGGTATACATACATACATACATACAGACAGACAGACAGACAGACATACAGTCAGTGGTTCCCAACCTTTTTGAAGCGATGGCCCACTAGAACTGATTCGAATAACTCATGGCCCATCTCCCATGTTGCTAAGCTGGTATCATGTTTATATAAGGTTTAATAAGCAAATTTTTTTTTATTAACATGATGCTAAAAGACAAGCAAGTGGGACATGGCCCACCGGTTGGGAACCAGTGTAGATACAGGGTGGCGCAAAAAGTCAGGAACCATAGGCACATTTTATTAAATTATAATAAATGTTCGAATTGGTGGCCTTCCACTTGGAGACACTTTTTGACGCGTTGTATGATGTTTGAACATTCCTTAACACATTGGTACTGATTTTGGCACACTCGGATGTGATTTTATCCTTTAGAGAACGTATGGTTGTGGGTCGATCAGCATAGACTACCGATTTGCGATGGCCCCACAAGAAAAAGTCAAGAGGCGTGAGGTCTGGAGACCTAGGTGGCCATTCGGCTCACCGTCCGATCCACTTGCTTGGGAATGTTTCATCTAAAGAGCTCCGGACGATGGTTGCGAAATGTGGTGGTGCACCATCCTGCTGAAACCACATCTCCGCCCGTTCTGCCAATGGAATGTTGTCCAGTGTGGGCATTAGAAATGTTTGCAGCATATGCAGATATGTTTCACCCGTTACATTGCCGTCGAAAAAGTACGGACCAATTAACCAATCCCCCAAGAGCGCGGGCCACGCCATAATTCGTGGATCGAATTGCGCGTGTCCTTCCTCCATCCAGTGGGGGTTCTCATTGGCCCAATAGCGCGCATTATGCCTATTGACACGACCGCCGAGGTGAAATATCGCTTCGTCGCCGAACATGATCCTTCGTTGAAGCTGTCGATGTTGTAGAAACCACTGGCAGAACTCTACACGACGGTCTGCGTCGTCACCGTGCAGTTCCTGAACGAGTTGGACTTTGTCGGGGTGGAAACGATTTGTCGTAAGAATTCGTTGAATGGATCTTCCGGAGACACCCGTTTCCTGGGATAACTTTCTTAAGGACTTACGTGGGCTGCTTTCGAGGTGATTGAGTACCGTTAGTGATGTTGCTGCATCGGTTGAACCTTTTGGCCGGCCACTACTCGGCCGATCATGAACACTTCCCGTTTCTTTGAAGCGAGTGAACAGTTTTCCAACTGATGCCTGAACAACTGGCGGCCTCTCAGGGTGTTTGTCATACTCATTAAAAGCAGTAGCAACTGATCGGTGTGTGTTACCACGCCTCGCACACATTAAAACTATCTCCACCCGTTCATCTATTGTCAATATCTGTGCCATAGGTTCAAATATATATATATATATATATATATATATATATATATATATATATATATACAGGGTATCCCATAAGTCCGGTCTCATAGGCAAATTTATTTAAATTAAATTTACAAAAGTAATAAATCAGAACTGAAACAAATGTTCAAATTGATGTCTTGTTTTGGGACTTTTTTTTTGCGGATAGAATAACACGCAATACGGAAGTGAGTTACAGTCGTGAGGAAAAGGCCTCCGGGTCCATATTAGCTATTGCGTGTTATTGTACCCGCAATAAAAAAAAAATAGGTCCTAAAACGAGACATCAATTCGAACATTTGTTTTAGTTTTAATTTATTACTTTCGTAAATTTAATTTAAAATAAATTTGCCTATGAGACCGGACTTACGGGAGACCCTGTATATATATATATATATATTATATATATACATATCGTCGAGTAAATTATCTTCCATTCTCGGTTACTCGGCTACCCTTTCCTTTATTAGTATGTTAATGTATTTACATTCCCCTCTTGAACTTCCCCGTTCGGATGTACATTACTTATTAGGCGTTTTATAATTGTGTCGAATAGCAAACGTCATTAATGATTTCCGTAATAGTCTGTAAGTGTCTTACATTTTGTTAGGCCATTTTCGCTGACTCTTCTCATGCTTCTCAAATCTTTTGTAATAGCGCAAGTTGGGGAAGGAATGTGGTGATGTTGGTCAAGTTAACTGCAAGAGGTTTAGATTAACCATATGTCATAGCCTATTTATTATTATTATTATTATTATTATTATTATTACTGGAAGGAAATTAACATTGTAATATGTAAGAAATTGTTGTTACTTTCTATACAGAGAATGAACACAATCACATAATAGGCGTAACCTCGTTCTTCTCTCTCTCTCTCTCTCTCTCTCTCAAAAAATACACAATACACATCCGGCTGCTTGCAAACAAGCTCGCGCGCGCACACACATACACACACACGAGCTCAAAGTCTGTTTATCTTTTTTTTTGTGTATCGTATTATTTTATTTTGTTGTATCTCACCTACACAAACAAAATAATTGAGAACGTAAAAAAATCCATATATTATGTAAGGACACGACTTCCAACTCAATTTTTATTTACATTTACAAAGTTCGAATCATTTTAATTTCTTTCTTCGTTTTATTTCTTGTTGATTTACTTTTAAAAGATTTAAAATTTTAGACATTGTTTTATATCCGGTTTGAGATTTATCTAATTTTTATTTATTTATTTCTATCGTTTTCGACAACATTCTGAAGCATATATATATATATATATATATATATATATATATATATATATATATATATATATATATATATATAGATAGTGTCAATTCCTTCTTGTATAGTCGTTATAGTAAAACTAGGTCAGTCTATTTTATGGGTTCTTTAATTATATTTTCCAGGGTGTATAATAAGGTCATGCGCCTTACACCGATCCTTCATCACTAATATACTGTAATAAATAATCTTTGCTCTGCCTCGATTTTCATGTTTCAAGAATAATTTTCTATGTAAAGTATATTTTCCTGGAGAAATGTATCATGGCAGAAATGTTGTGTACACATATTTCGTATAGGATGGAGAGTTTGTACACACACACATACACACGGGCGTATATATATATATATATATATATATATATATATATATATATATATAACTTTCCACTGCACCAATTATACAGTGAATTGAATTTGAAAATCTACATTGAGTTGTATGTTTGAAGACAATATTTACAATTTTCAACGAGTATTTACCTAAAACTCGTCCTTGAAGGCAAATTGTAAAACCTAGAAAAAATTGGTCACTTTTTTGATGCTTCTTTCATCGCCTGTTGATTCAAGTCGATCTTTGTTTACCAAAAAGGTCACCTTCTTCTCGAGTAGAAAACTCTTTAATAAAAATCAGAAACTTAAAAGGATAATCTTTTTTCTCGTTTATTTTTCCAAAAAAAAATATATTACAATGAGTCTTGAAGGTCAAATATTTTGCTTTTTGCGTTACGCGTGTATCAATTTTTTTTTTTTAATGGCAGGTATTTCTTTGGGGCACGTGATATTTCTGACGTTTTTGCATATATATATATATATATATATATATATATATATATATATATAATATATATATATATATAGTGGTTCAAAAAAAATTATACAACGTTAAGAGTTTATAACTTTTTTACTATTTAAGTTATCTTAATGAAACAAATTTCAATTTGTCGAAAAACTTCAGTTTTTTTTTTTTACTGTGTCGCGGGTGGTGAAAAGTAGCGGGTAACCAATAAAGAAAAGGACTTTTATCGTGAACCACTATTTGAAAACAAAATCTTCAACACGGCTGGTGGTGGTTCGAGAGTTTCGGAGACTGTTCCCGGACAGAAGTCCTCGAACGAGGAGGACGATAGATTTAATTGTGAATAAAGTCGATGATAATGGAACGGTTCATAACCAAAATCGTAGACGCGGTGGTCGTTCAGTAACTGCGCGTACGGAGGAGGCGTGAGACTCGATGCACCGAGCGGTAACGCGGAACGGCGAGAGGTCAGAAAAGAAACTTCGCGCGGAACTGTTAATTTCACGATTGACTGACTGTTCACCGTATATGTATTACGAGAAGACCTACGCGCGTTTACGTATAAAATTCAGTGGTTTACAAAAACTGACGGAAAATGACCAGCGAGTACGCGCTGACTTCCGTACAATCGTGGGTGAGATGGTGAACGGGAAAGGATCTGGATTTGAATAACTTTCTTTTTAGTGATGAATGGAACATTTATTTGAATGGTTTCGTCAACAAGCGGAATTACAGATACTGGGGTATGCGGAAACCGGATGTCTTTGAAGAAAAGCTCCCAAGGTTGTTGTACGGTGCGAACTATTAGTAACTGGGAATCAAATTATTATTAGACCACATTTCTTTGAAGATGATAAGGATGATTCCGCAACAGTAAACTCTGAACGTTACGAGACGATGTTGGAGGAGTTTCTCGTGCCGCGTACGCGTCGTATACGTCATGTCAGGAATCAAATTTGGTTCAGCAAGACGGCGCTACAGCGCACAGCCGCACTTTGCACGGATTATCTCCAACAGCAATTTTCCGAAAGACTCATCACCAGAAGTGGAGACATCAACTGGCCATCCAGATCCATCCCTCGATTTTTATTTATGGTGTTATTTGAGTGCGGAAGTCGTTCAAACGAGGCCGCAAAACGTACCAGAACCAAAGCAACCAGTTGAATAAGTAATTCGCTCCATACCAGTGACAGTTCCGCGAGATGTCATTGTAAGCTTTTCCAGAAGGTCCCAATTTTGCTTGAATCATCATGGACTACACTTTGAGCATATTTTGACATAGTTTGGATCACCCGAAGATCAGGGCTCCCAGCCTCAATTAACAAATGATATCTTCGTTAAAACTAACGAAAATATTACGACTTAACCTAACCAATCGTCAAGGGCGTACGGTTGACCTAACCGTTCAATTTAATTTATTATTATATTTGGTAGTGTAAAGCAAAAAACAAGAATACATAGGGGCCCTGATCTTCGGGTGATCCGATAGTTTTAGAACCTACTTATTTTTAAATATTTCTTCTCGTTAAAAGTTGGTTCATTAAGATAACCTAAATAGTAAAAAAGTTATGAGATACTAAAGTTGTATAAGTTTTTTGAACCACCCTGTATACGAAAAAATTGTCCCCTGCTAAGGCTCAAACTCACCACCTCTGGAGTAAAAAGTGAGGGCGCTGGCAACTACACTCCCACAGGATAAAAGTTAACGCGACCGAAGAAACGCCTAACGCTTTCGCGTCCAGAGGTATTTTACGTATCAACCCTCCCGCACTCGATATAATGACCAGCATTTCATTCAAACTATCTGGCGCAACACTCTCATAAGTGGAATATCATGCATGAACACGATTTTTCCTGATGAAAAATTGGACGCGTTCACGCATGATATTCTATATAATTATTTTTATTTGGAATGAACAAATGAAAAATAGAATTATCGCGACCAAATAAATTACCTTTACATGAAACATTAAAAAATATTTTTATTTTTATGTGACACACACACACACACACACACACACACACACACACACACACACACACACACCTATAACCTTCGGCCACTGTATATAAACAAAAACTAATGATGTTAACTCTGAAAAGGACAATATGTAATTCATTCATTATATTTCATTTACTATTTCCTTTAGAGATATAACAATTTTTTCATGTTTATCTCCTTGGGAAGGTTTTAACATAGTAGGGCTCCCTCCATCTCCCTCCCCACCCCTCTCAAAAAAAAAATTGAATAAAAATGATGAACGTGTATTTGGATATAAATAAATCCGACCCTCGCAGAAATTTAGGTCAATGTTAAAAAAAATGCGTTTAAGAACCCTGAATAAAGTTGGTAATGATTTATGATTTAGGATATATCTATCTATCTATCTATTTATCTATTATCTTATTTCATTTCATTTTTAAAAATATTGGCTGATTTTTTTCTTTTAAATCAAGTTAATAATGTATGGCTATTCAAATATGTGTTCATTAGTGATTTTGATTCATTCGTATATGGTTATGGTTAAGTATTACGTGCAGGAAAAGGAAGAAACGTTGCGCTAAAAACCATCTTCAGTTAATTAGAACGCAATATTATGCGTATAGATAGATTGTAAATTGTGAAACTTGGGTGCATGAGTTATCGAGAGCATGTTTATTACCGCAAACCTGTTTCCTTGAGGCCTTACGATTATATATATATATATATATATATATATATATATATATATATACAGGGTGTCCCGTAAGTCTGGACCCATAGGGAAAAATAATAAAATTACAAAATAGTCCAAAAATTTATTACATAATCTGTTCAAAGTGTCCGCCGTTGTGTCGCACACATAGTTGAAGACGTAATCTCCACTGCGACAGCACTTTCTGAATCACAGTCGCAGAAATTTCTTGACACGCCTCCACAATGCGTGCTTTAAGGTGGAAAATGTTCTGAAGTTTGACCTCGTACACTTTGGCTTTCAAGTGGCCCCACAAATAAAACTCCAGCGGAGTAAGATCATAATAAAAATAATAATAAAAATAATAAAAAAAATATATTATAAATAAATTTTTGGACTATTTTGTAATTTATTATTTTTCCCTATGGGTCCAGACTTACGGGACACCCTGTATATATATATATATATATATATAAATCATTAATGGAATATAAATGATAACTCGTAAACTGTACGTATAGAAATAGTATAGAATTAAAAAATGTAAAAAATTCAATGTTTTCATTTGAAGTATAAATGACAGTAATTTAGTTACTCTTAAAATATAAAATAATGCAAGTCTCTAAACGAGATTATAGAGTATGAATTAATGTGTAAATATTATGTTATTACCCCCACCCACCCCCAACTCCGCGCGAGGAGCAGAGTGGAGGTATTGTTTTCTGTTGTGTGTGTGTGTGTGTGTGTGTGTGTGTGTGTGTAGGAAACTGAGTGTAAGCGAGGTCGAGTATGTGATAATTCACAGATATAGTGGGGTAAGTTTTTTGCGAGGTAACGCTTTTGTTACCTCGAAACATTAAAGAATTATTGTCGGGAAAAAGATATATTGGTTCTCATAGCTCATAACGGACTGATGGGGAGAGGAGATGGTTTCTATAGGTATCTTGGTCCGTGGTACTTCTCGGAATCGCGTAAACACCATGGATGATACTATAGTGACCGTGAGGATAAAGTTCCTATCCTGTCTCCACACTCGACAGAAAAATCGCAATTGGTGTTCCGAGTGTGGCCAGGTTCCTCGTGCGAGTTCCTGAATGAAGCGTATTTGCGTAGCTTATTCGTAATAAGAATTCTGCGTATGGACTCGAATTTTCGTGAATTTATATAGCCTATTTATATCGTATTCAGGGGCCACGTTTGTCCGACCTGAGCGCTTTGCTAGTTTCTGGCCCTTCTGATTAATTTTTATTACTAGGCTGTACGAGAATTAGATCTAGTCAATCTGGGCCACGACCATGGTGTGAAACTCGCCAAAATTTTCCGATGGCCCACGGGACCAGAGAGCTTGAAAATCTAGTGGCTCGTAAAGAAAACTAGTGTCCCGCTCTGTTCTCAATGTAAATGCCAAAAAATGAATGTTATGGAGCGATAAAATTTTAAACTTTAAGAGCTAGCTAAGAATCTCAGTGTTGACTGATGAGTAAAATATTTGATAAAGAAGAATTCATGGATTTTATTCAATTAAATTTTATACAAATAAATTGAATTTGAAGGCATCATTCATTTGAGAAATTCCTTCAGTAGTATCGAGTCCATAATATAATAACGTTATTATACCATGATCGAGTCTACTATCGGCATCAAATTTTATTGAATTCGCGTCAGTGAATGCGAGCAACACGGCCATTGGCTGGATACGCGAGGTTAATGGGCCTGGAGCCAATCATTACGCAGTTTACGTAGAGCGTAGTAAATCACGTTTATATTATTGTGGTATTGGTAAAAGATTCGTCCGCTATGCGCCAATTTATTTAGACCTACGCTACATGAAGGTTATATATTGTTGATCTTATGATTAAATAAAGGTAAATTGTGACTTGGTCCGCAATTGATATGGACCGTGACTTATTTTTGGTTGGCAAGGTACTGGTTGTGATGGATACCGTAATGAAATTGACTGGATTCTTTGGATCTGATATATTTGCATGTCGGTTATAAATAGATATAGAGTGTAACATATTTGTGGATAGTAGTCTATTATGACTTGATCCCCTGGATCGAGAGATTCTATCTTTAGTTTTTAATTGATAATTAATTAATTTTAAATTGATAATTATTTAGTTTTGTAAAAATTGGTCGTTGCCAATGTACAGACAGTTTTTACATAGTGGAGCCACCTCGATGGGCCGAAGTGGCCCCTAGTGTGCCCACTATAAAAATTTCTCATGTTCTTGTGGTTCGGAACCCACGTAAAATTGTAGGTTCCCTCCGCCACCACGGTGGACATGCGCAAATACACACTTACGAACGCAGTTAGGTAGACCAGCCATCAGTGGATCCTACGATCTTTGTTGGTCTGAAACATTATAACATTATATAACATATAACAGTTTGGATTTATAATGAGAGCAAACTTTTCTGGTCAATTTTGAGGTGCTTTGCGCGAATCTGCCATTGGTTTTCTGTGCAAATGCGTAGTTTTTGAGATATCGTAACATAAACATATAGTAAATGCAAAAAACTTCACTTTTTTACGTGAAGGTCAAAATATGAGAATAAAAACCCACTCTAATAGACAGAGTTTATTTCCACGACAGTTTCGACGCCCGAGGAGGATGCCAGTGGGCGTCGAAACTGTCGTGGAAATAAACTCTGTCTATTAGAGTGGGTTTTTATTCTCATATAAACATATAGGATATGTTCGTGTTACGAGATCTCGTAAACGACGCATTATAGAATAGAATAACCTTTATTAATAATAATAAATACATTTTTTCAATTTACAATGACGTGAATAATTGTGAAGCTCGACTATTTATTTTATTTAATTTGGCTCTTAAGCTTTAGGCTTTACTGGGCTCTTATTAAAAATAAGCGGCTAGTTGTTATTAATTAATAATAATAAATAAATAAATAAATAAAACATGTATTACAATATTAAACAATATTAGTGGACATTAATCCTAGATTTTTGTTAGTATGTCATTATTAATCGGGATTACAACTTCGTTTTAAACAAATTTACATTCACAATATTTTTTTATATCGGCATACGAGTCATTTCATAGTTTCAATCCAATGAAAATGGGTAGTTTTTGAGATGAAGACAATCTAAATTGAGATACAACGAGCTTTGATCTATTTCTGGTCTGACACGAGTAGATTTCTTGATGTTACAAAATATCTGTTTACCCATTGCAAATTAATGATTTTCTTCTTACACTCGTAAATAAAAGTAAAATGTGCCAGTTTGGTTATATCGTTGAGCTTTAGTAGGTTTAGCTCTTTAAATAATGCACTGGAGATTCCCCAAACAAGGGTGCATGTAGTACGTTATATAAGGAAGAACAAGAGTATGATAAAGAGTCAATAAAACTTGTTTAGGGACTACATTTCTAAGTTTAAACATTATAGCAACGCTCCTTGAAATCTTTTTCGCGATATAAGTTACATGATCACTCCATTGCAAATTCTTATCTAGCATTACACCAATAAATTTTGTTACAGTACACTCCTTTATGGCGATTTCATTAACATTAAGTTCATCAAGATATAAATTTCTTTTATTAGTAAAAATCATTAAATTTGTTTTACTGGTATTTAAGAAGAGTTTATTGGTGGTCAACCATTTCATTACACTGATGAATTCTGAATGAAATATATTCTTAGCTGTACTAACATCTTTGCAAGAAAAAGAGACACTTGTATCATCTGCAAACATTATGAAGTTCAGTACATCAGATGAACGTGGGAGGTCATTTATATATAATAAAAACAACAGTGGACCCAGAACTGAGCCCTGTGGCTAAGTAGAATATTATGGTCTATTACATCAAACGCCTTACTCAAATCCATAAATATTTATATCATTATTTCTTTGTTCTCCTTAGCTATATTTACATTTTCCATAAGATTTAAAATAGCCATTTCCGTTGTTTTATTATTACGGAAACCATATTGATTTGGAGATAATAAATTGTCGGATTCTAAATATCGCTGCATTCTACGCGGCTCCAATAAACCTTAGCCCCTCTTCCCATGGCCTAAACCATTAGAGGTACAGTAAAACTAAACATACCTTACAAAAGAGAATTTAATCCTGCATTTAATGAGAAACAATTAAAACATGGTGTTCCCGCCATTGGTTTCCAGGACAGCCTGAATTCGCTTTGGGTAGCTTGCCAAAAGTGACGTGAATAGATCTTGATCGTTACGCAAATTTGCTAAAACAGTTTCAATGTGTTGCGTCATTGTATCCTTCGAAAATCGATTTGCTGCAGGTTCTTGAAACAAGAGACATTCAACCTTGTCCTTTATAACTGATCCAATGTGTTCACAGACGTTCAGGTCAGGAGAATTTCCTGGCCATTCTTCATTTCCAAAGAAATCGATCTCATGGTTCCGCAACAACTGTTGAGTGGCTAATGCCTTAAAGCAGGGGGCCTTATCGTGCAGAAGTGTGACCTGATCGACATCCATAACATTGTTTGGGTTTATTAGAAAAGGAATGACATGCTGGGATAGAATAATATCACGAAAATACTGTCCATCCCAACTCTGACCATTTGGCTTCAGCACCCACATGAGTTTCTTTGCAGTGAACAAAAGAAACACACCAACACAGTCTGGACTTTTTAATAATTCGCGATAATGTTCATTGTCATCGATTTCATCTGGTGTTGTGGCCCACACTCGATCATTTTGGTAGTTAGGCCGACGTGTTACGTAAACAAAAAATTCATCGGAGACAGCTAAATGCATGAAATCATCTACATCCCAATCTTCAAGATAATGGGCAAACCACATTCTGTCATCGATGTTAAGTTGAGTTTTTCTTGGCTTTGGAAGTTCATGCCAAGGCTTTAAACCTTGCCTATGACGGTACAGTCGAATGATCTCACCACTAACGATCTTTTCTCTCAACACTTCGATCTCTGTAGAAAGTTTAGCACAGCTGTTTTTCCGCTTACGCGTACCGCTTTCAATGATGTCCTTTGTTTCCTGAGAGAGTGGCAAATTTGGGCACCCAGATTTGGTTGTATCCATTTCACATTCATCCAAAGTTTTATTCCAATTTCTTTTGACGAAGTCCTCACTTCTTCGCAACTTTTTGGCAACCCATGAACGTGTTATAAAGGTGGCTCCAGCATCACGAGCTTCCCGAAATGTTATTGCTCGTATGCGATCTATCACACGTTGCCTCTCCAAATCACCAATTAATTGAGAAGCCATTATATTATCACTTTATCCGCTAGAGTAATTTTAATACCTGCAATAAATAATTTTATATATTTTTATAATCACTAAAAACAATTTCGATATAAGTAAACATGTAAGCTGCAAATGGGCGGGCTAAGGTTTTTTGGAACCCCTTACTTTTTACAATTTTTTCAAAAACTTTGCTGAACACAGATAATGAACACACCAGCCTGTAATTTGTTGCTAGTGTAGGATCACCCCCTTTTAAAAGGGGTGTTATACAACCAGTTTTTAGCATTGATGGGAATATTCCTTTGGAAATACTTTGATTGATAATTTTAGCCAAAGTTACAGATACCTTATCTTTAACAAGTTTCAATATAGGTACAGGAATGTTATGAATGTTATTTTTTGTATTTTTTAATTTACCGATAATATTCTGGACCTCAGTAGAGGTAGCAGGAACAAAAGAAAATGAATTTAGTGGGCTGGGTGGCATATATTCTAGAGGTAAGTGATCATTATTTATTAATTGTGAGCGAAGCTTATCCGCTATTGAAGTAAAATATGCATTTAAAGAGTCTGCAATAGCAGTATCATCAGTAATTTCTTTATTATCAACATTTAATTTCTCTATTGAATTTTTCTGAAATTGTTTTCCGAGAAGATTGTTTATGGTTGTCCAAGTGTTTTTCATGTCTCCTTTATGTTTGGAAAATTGATTGTTATAATAGTTATATTTTGCAATTTTGATTATTTTAGTTAATTTGTTTCTGTATTGAGTATATTGTATTTTAGGAATTTTATCTGTAATTGCAATTTGAATAAGTTATCTCTGTTCTTTATTGAAATAATAATTCCTGGAGTGATCCATGGATTTGCGACACTTTTGGGCGAAAGTGTTTTCCTCCTTAAAGGAAAGCGAGTATTAAAAATATGGAATAAGGTGCCATAGAAGCAATGAAACATATGATCTGAGTATTTTCTACAGCCCCAATAAATTTTCTTTTGTTAACCTCTGAGAATATTCTGTAATCAATAGGTGCTTTGTCCGCACAGGAAACGTGCAAAACACCTCAAAATTAACCAGAAAAATTTGCTCTCGTCATTTTCGTTTAAACTAACGAAACTATCACGACTTAACCAATCATCAAGGGCGTACAGTTGACCTAACCGGGCATTCAATTAACCTAACCAGGAATTCAGTTGACCTAACTGGGCATTCAATTAACCTAGCCGGGCATTCAGTTAACCTAACAGGTTAATATTGGTTATTTCACCTAAATATCTTCTGATCTTTTCGTATTAGGCACTCACTGTCACATTTCGGGCAAGTTAAGGATGAGAGAATAACGCCGTAATTGATAAAAACATCCAATGCTTTGTCTTCATCTAGGGCACATGACGAATCAAGTCCTCAAAGTCGAAATCACACGAACGGCACATCATATTTCTATCGCAAACACCACCAAACTGAATCCAATTAGAAAAAAAAAATAGCCAGAACAGAAAACAATAAACTAATTAAGTCGCTCGCTAGAGTAGCGAAAAATAGCCAAATCAGGAAAAATATTTTCTGAAAAAGAAGTACATTATAGCCGAAACAGGAAATATATTTTATTAAAAAAAAGTACATTTGAACAAATTTGCACAAGATAAGATATATATTTTTTTAGTCAGTTTTTAATGGCAATTCAATATATAGTACTTGTTCAACTGCCTGGGATTGGGAGTAAAATCCAATATTGACCTAAATAATGTTTCACGTGTATTATGCTTATCTGTGACTTGTTACTAGGCTTGCCAGCATAGGAGCAGGGTTAAAACATCGCTGGCCACTCTGACCAGCTGTCTTATGAAAATTACTGATCCGATGAGAAAACAACTGGCCTCGGTGGTGTAGTGGTTAGCGCCGCTGACTACGAATCCATCGGCCCCGGGTTCGAGACCCGGTGATGGCAGCCGGCGCGCAGCAAAAACCCAGCTGTTCATCCTTCCACACTAAAAAAAGAAAGTGGTTGGTAGATAGATGGGTACCCTGGGTGGCCTAATGGTTAAGACGCTGGGTTGCTGGTGTGGTGTGGTTCGGATTTCACGTTAAACTGTAGGTCTAAGGTGGAGTGAGAAGCTTGACCGTTAGACTGAACAATTCGGGCGGAAGCTAACCAAAGGTTATATATATATATATATATATGTACAGGGTGGGCGGAAAGTAGCTCCCTATTTTGGATTGGTAAAAAAATACGTATATTATCCATTTATTTCAGAAGAAATAATATGAAAAGGTAGGCATACATGGTAGGTTTTCTCTAAAATTCAATGTGGGCTCCAACTCTTTCCACCAGCTTCTGGAGCCGCCCAGGAATGGCGTCCACTGACTTTAGCAGGAACTCCGGCGGGATGGAGGACATGACTTCCCGAATTCGGTCCTCCAGTTCTTCCAATGTCCTCGGTTTGGTGCGGTAGACTTCTTCCTTTACCCACCCCCAAAGAAAGAAGTCGCACGGTGTCAAGTCGGGGCTCCTGGCTGGCCATTGATGTGGACCACGACGACCCATCCAACGCCCAGGGAAGTGGGCATCCAGCCACTCACGGACAACAAGAGCGAAGTGCGGAGGGGCGCCATCTTGCATAAATATCAGATCGTCGATGTTCTCCCATGGGCTGACAACCGGCCAGACCTCGTTTCGCAACATAGCAAGGTACCGCTCAGCATTCATGGTGTTGCGCAGAAGGAAGGACCACACCTGATCTGAGGTCATACCACACCACACCGTTACACTGAACCGATTCTGCCGTTTTTCAGCGGTAACCATGGGATCCTCTCCTGCCCAGTAGTGGCAATTGTGGCGGTTGACAAAGCCTCCGACGTGGAACACCGCCTCGTCGCTCCAGAGGATGTTGCGGAAGAGATGGGGCCAGTCTTCATGCCAAGCTAGCATGATTTCCCCGAACTCCATGCGAATGTCGCAGTCCTCGTCCGAGAGAGATTGGCAGTAATGCGGCTTCCACGCACGCCAGTTCAGCTCCTTCTTCAGCACAGTTCGCACTGAGTAGCGGGAGAGTCCACTTTCCCGAGCTGCCTGGCGAGTTGACTTTCGTGGACTCCGTGCGAACATTTCCTGAACTGCCTGCACCGTCTCCTGGGCCCTGGATGTCGAAGGGCGACCACATCTTCGAACATCTGCCACAGACCCCGTGGTCATGAGCTTCGAGTGGCAGTTCTTGATTGTTTTCGGGTCCACTTGGGCACGTGGTCCGTGAATGGCCCGCCACCATCTTTGAACTCGAACGACAGATTGCCAAACTTCGTACCGTGCCGCCAACTGGGCACGCTCCTGCAGTGTTAAACGCTCAGCCATGTTACCCTTCAATCTGAAATGAAAAAAAAAAAATGAACGTTACAATTGTACCACTTTAGAGAAAAAAAGATTACCGTTACAATTGTACCACTTTAGAGAACACACCATAACAATATAACAATACAATCACAATTTATACATAATTTATATGTAATTTAAATTAGGGAGCTACTTTCCGCCCACCCTGTATATATATACACTGTGTCCGTAAAGTCATGGTGGGATTTTAAATAGCTATATTATTGCAACGAAACATGATAATGAGATGAAAAAAAGGCAAATTGAAGAACAACTCTAAAAGAATAACTTTATTTAACGTAGTTCGATATGGGCTCCTCTGGTAGCCCTGCAGACATCTAGGCGGTGATTCAATTCCAGCCACACACGCCCAAGAACATCAGGAGTGACGGATGCGATAGCTTCCGTGATTCGCTCGTGCAAGTGATGAATATCCCTAATGGGTACACTGTACACGCTTTGCTTGACGTAACCCCACAAATAAAAGTCCAAAGGTGTCAGGTCCGGAGAGCGTGGAGGCCACGGCTTCCATCCTCCTCTTCCTATCCATCTCTGTGGAAATTTTTCATTAAGGAATTCTCGAACAACGTTGGCATAGTGCGGAGGAGCACCATCTTGCTGAAAGATGACATTATTGTCAATAAATTGGGGTACTGCAAAATGTTCCAACATAGCGAGGTAGTTGTGTGACGTCACAGTGGGTTCCGCGAAGAAAAATGGGCCAATCACTCGATCTCGTGCTAGAGCACACCACACATTAACTTTCGGGCTATTACGCTCATGTTCAACATAGGCATGTGGACAGCCTAGACTAACTACGAGATAAAGGTTAAGCTTAGCCTAGACTAACTACAAGATACAACTTTGAGAGTTGTTCTTAAATTTGGCATTGTTTCATCTCATTATCATGTTTCGTTGCAATAATATAGCTATTTAAAATCCCACCATGACTTTACGGACGACACACTGTGTATATGTATATATATATATATATATATATATTAGGGTGACAACTTCTTATAGGGATAAAATTTGAAATTCAAAAAAATTTGCCGGCCATTTGTCCAATGCTGCCACCCTATGAGGAAACACCGTAGACGAAATCTCATGGAATTCGGAAAGCATTTAGGGGTGCCTCGAGTCACATGAATGAAACTGTCGCGCGGAAGAAATTTCAAGAATGAACGAGTTTCGACCGCTTCAAAAACAAAAATGTTTCGAGAATGCAAGTGTATTATATAATTTAATAGAATTGTTTCCTTTATTTCATACTATAGATTATGCAAATCGATTAATTTATTTCATTAAATTAAAATTTTCATAAATAAATCGTTAAATAATATGATGTGTATCAATCTTTGGATGATCAGCTTTTGCTGCTTCAAGTTCATTTTGCATACGACTGCCTGACTGAAAACAACGCTTAGAAGTTCTCTCCCGATTCTTTTAAGATATCTAAGGTAATATTTTTTATTTTGATACATTGATTATATTATTATTGGAAATTGTTCTAGAAAAGTTTCATTAATTGTTGGCAAAGTTGGCATAGAACTGATCGCTTGCTGGAATCTATATCTGACAAAACATCAGCCGAGGGATGATTACCGTGAATTCTTGGAGTTGTCGATTACAATCCTTGGAGGTAATTTACCTAACTTTAGGTTTCGGCGACCTGGAGCACTTCACCGAGCACGTTGGATGGCAAAAGTAATTTATTCATTAAAAATCCTGCTGCTTTCCCATCAGTTCAGACTTACAACTCGTGAAATGTCTGGCTTAAAACGATTTGTATTTTTTGCCCTGGAGTTATATGTCAGCGCGTGGTTCACGGCCAGCAGTCCTTCATCTGCTCCCGCGAACGATTTGAAGCTTCTTCAAGACCTAGCAAAGTACCACGATGAAAAGATCTCAGCATCCTGCCTTAGTGTCCTCGGTCGTCACTTATGGTACCTCAGCGAGTACTTGATTGGTCTCGCACTCTTTGATAAAGGTATCAATGCAACGACGAAAAAGAATATCGCTCGATCAATCCTCGAAAAAGAAGCTGCTGAAGATCCTCCAAAGCGAGCCCCAATACCTGCTGTTTCTTCATTTCAACAAAGCAGCTCTCGGACTTTGCCTCGAAAGGATCAAAGCTTCTCTTTGAACTTCTAAAAATTAATGATGGTTTCTTGTCCAAGGAACCAGAGACCTGGCCGGACGACAAAGATTTCAAGACTGGTTTGACTATAGTTGAAGGACTAAAAGTCGTCAATGACATGGCAGAGGGGAATTGCCTTGATCCAGGCCTTCAATACAAAGATTACGAAGAATGAAGAACAGCGCCAACATCTCTTGCAGGTTGTTGAGGATCATAGGAAGTCTCAGCCTGGTACATTGAAAAAGGGGTATGGCTTGAGGAAAAGCAAGAATTAATGGGTGGTCTACAATTGAATGAAAGGGCGCTAGGACAGTTTGCCTACGGACAATTTGCCTACGGACAGTTTGCCTACGGACAGTTTGCCTACTGGACATTATGCCTATGGACACCATGCCTATGTGGTATATTTATCCTTACCTTATTTAACTTATTTAACTTATTTAACTTCAGATTCATGCAAAAGAATTAATTCAAAATTAAAATGTGTTGTTGCCCTTAATAGCATAAATGTCTGAAAATATATCAAGTAAGAAAGGGAAACAGAAGTTTTCACATAATGGATATTTGTATGTGTTTGATAAATGTAGCAAGCGATACATTGATTATATTATTATTGGAAATTGTTCTAGAAAAGTTTCATTAATTGTTGGCATAGTTGGCATAGAACTGATCGCTTGCTGGAATCTATATCTGACAAAACATCAGCCGAGGGATGATTACCGTGAATTCTTGGCGTTGTCGATTACAATCCTTGGAGGTAATTTACCTAACTTTAGGTTTCGGCGACCTGGAGCACTTCACCGAGCACGTTGGATGGCAAAAGTAATTTATTCATTAAAAATCCTGCTGCTTTCCCATCAGTTCAGACTTACAACTCGTGAAATGTCTGGCTTAAAACGATTTGTATTTTTTGCCCTGGAGTTATATGTCAGCGCGTGGTTCACGGCCAGCAGTCCTTCATCTGCTCCCGCGAACGATTTGAAGCTTCTTCAAGACCTAGCAAAGTACCACGATGAAAAGATCTCAGCATCCTGCCTTAGTGTCCTCGGTCGTCACTTATGGTACCTCAGCGAGTACTTGATTGGTCTCGCACTCTTTGATAAAGGTATCAATGCAACGACGAAAAAGAATATCGCTCGATCAATCCTCGAAAAAGAAGCTGCTGAAGATCCTCCAAAGCGAGCCCCAATACCTGCTGTTTCTTCCATTTCAACAAAGCAGCTCTCGGACTTTGCCTCGAAAGGATCAAAGCTTCTCTTTGAACTTCTAAAAATTAATGATGGTTTCTTGTCCAAGGAACCAGAGACCTGGCCGGACGACAAAGATTTCAAGACTGGTTTGACTATAGTTGAAGGACTAAAAGTCGTCAATGACATGGCAGAGGGGAATTGCCTTGATCCAGGCCTTCAATACAAAGATTACGAAGAATGAAGAACAGCGCCAACATCTCTTGCAGGTTGTTGAGGATCATAGGAAGTCTCAGCCTGGTACATTGAAAAAGGGGTATGGCTTGAGGAAAAGCAAGAATTAATGGGTGGTCTACAATTGAATGAAAGGGCGCTAGGACAATTTGCCTACGGACAATTTGCCTACGGACAATTTGCCTACGGACAGTTTGCCTACTGGACATTATGCCTATGGACACCATGCCTATGTGGTATATTTATCCTTACCTTATTTAACTTATTTAACTTATTTAACTTCAGATTCATGCAAAAGAATTAATTCAAAATTAAAATGTGTTGTTGCCCTTAATAGCATAAATGTCTGAAAATATATCAAGTAAGAAAGGGAAACAGAAGTTTTCACATAATGGATATTTGTATGTGTTTGATAAATGTAGCAAGCGCGACCCTTCGTTACTTTTTTGGCGGTGCGAGCAAAAGAGTCAGTGTATTATAAGGTGTGTATATATAATATGGGTACTTTTCCGTTATCTGCCCCCTTGACGATTGGTTAGGTTAAGTCGTGATATTTTCGTTAAAACTAACGAAAATATCACGACTTAACCTAACCAATCGTCAAGGGCGTACAGTTGACCTAACCGGGCAGTGACGATTGGTTAGGTTAAGTTGTGATATTTTTGATAGTTTTAATGAAAATATCATGACTGAACCTAACCAATCGTCAATGGGGCAGATAACGGAAAAGTACCCATATTATATATGCACCTTATAATACACTGACTCTTTTGCTCGCACCGCCAAAAAAGTAACGAAGGGTCGCGCTTGCTACATTTATCAAACACATACAAATATCCATTATGTGAAAACTTCTGTTTCCCTTTCTTACTTGATATATTTTCAGACATTTATGCTATTAAGGGCAACAACACATTTTAATTTTGAATTAATTCTTTTGCATGAATCTGAAGTTAAATAAGTTAAATAAGTTAAATAAGGTAAGGATAAATATACCACATAGGCATGGTGTCCATAGGCATAATGTCCAATAGGCATAATGTCCAGTAGGCAAACTGTCCAGTAGGCAAACTGTCCGTAGGCAAACTGTCCCTAGGCAAACTGTCCCTAGGCAAACTGTCCGGCCACGGAATGGAAGACACCCTGGAATATATTTAGTAAATATATTATTTACTTATTACGATTGGAGTACGCCTGCACTTAAACCTTATGAACTAAAACTAACGTATGGAAAACTGATGAGTGGGTAGTTGGGAGGTAACGAAAATGGTTCACTGAGTAGGTAGGTAGTTAATCTAACAATTATTAAATTCCTTTTATGTCAATAACTGGGTGGATGAAACCAATTGGTTGCTCACCAGAGTTATTCTCCACACTAGTATTTAAATACTGTGTGAGAAGAGCGTGCTCGGTAATAGATACATTACCGCTCAACCAACCGAGGAAAAAACCAAGACTACGCTGGTGGAAAAAGCCCCGCGAAGAGGAGAACAGAGAACGAAAACGAACAACGGGGCGAGAGGACGCAACGGTGAAGGGACGAGAACAGACAACGAAAAAGAGCCCACCAGCAAGTGCGCTCTCGACAATTACACAACCGGAGAACAGAGACTCCAATAACTAACAGTAAGTGACTAATTGAGTTTTTAACCCAGTAATTTAATCACATTAAATTAAGCTGGGTCAGACAAGTTAGGCCTACATTGTGGCCTAAGACCCAGCATCAACTCATAGCTTAACAAAGGTGAAGGTAGATTGCCCTAACCTAATTTGGTGAGGAATCCTACTGTGGACCTCAATTTATCTGCCCGCTCTGGACCATTTCCGGAATCTCTAGGCTGACCCCTCTAGGCTAGACTTGATCTACTCTATAGTTAGACTGGAGATATAAGGGGTGGGTTAATTGTGGACCAATTCATACAGAGCATTTTTCGCATTGGTGGTCCGTGTGTGGGGAATTCACAAACCTTAACCTTACTTAACAAAAATTGCAGAATTAGGCTAAATGGTCTAGCCTAAGCCTAGCCTAAGCCTAAGCCTAAGCCTAAGCCTAACCTAATCAAGCCTAATTAGGTCTACAACCTAGGGCCTAACTAGGAAACATTTACATTTAAGGAGTCTCATTCTCTTATAAGCTTAGACCTGAGTGACACACAAGTACTTGGGGGGATTAAACCAAATTTAAACTTGACTGTTTTGTCTGTGCTCTCTCTTCTCTGGTAATTTCTTCTTGTCCTCTATTTCATTACGATCCCCAGTTAAACAATTTTGACTTAGACATGGACAGTGCGGAATTGAAAAAGTTAAAAAAGAAAAGGGGGGCAAAGTTGGGAGCTGTTACAAAGGCTGTGAACACTTTTAACAATATTACACAACCAGGTAAGGAAGATTTAGAGTGTGTAATTCTTAAATTGGAAACTAAAAAGGAGGAAATAATAGCCATTAATGAGAGTATTTCAGAGTTAGTTGAATCCGAAATGGCTGAAGAACAATTGATAGACCTTTACGCTGATGATGATGATCAGGTAATCTCAATTGAACAGCAAATAAGGAGACTACGGTCTCGTTTGACTGACTTAACACCAAAAGAACCTAATTCTGATTTTAATCAAAGTAGAGCTAACCTTCAACAAAATTTAAGTGGCATGCTAAATCCTGAGTCACAAGAATTGAGGGCTCAGTTACCCATTTTGCTAGTACCAACATTTGAAGGGGACACGGTACAATTCCCATCTTTCATTGACAAATTTGAGAATTTAATAGGTAATAAACCTTATATTTCAACTGTTGAAAAGTTTAGCTACTTAACTAGTTTCCTTAAAGGCCCAGCCTATAACCTGATAGCCTATTTACCAGCCGTAGGGAATTCATATGAAGTAGCTATTGATCTCTTAAAACGTAATTACATTAATAAAGATGAGATTGTATATGAATTATCTCAACAAATTTTTGAATTTGCACCCATAAAAGATAACCATAGTGATATGGAAAATTTTTATACAAAATTAGAAACTATTATAGGACAACTGGTTAGCAATGAGATAGATATTAAAGCTTCATCTTGGATTATACAAGGCATAGTTCTTAGGTGCCTTCCTTTGAGGGTTAAAGATATTTTAATTCTAAAGACGGGAGAAAATTATCCTAATCTGGAAGATATAAGAAAACACTTCCCCAATATCCTAACTAATTACAAATTGAGAGATTTTCCAACACAAAATAAGACCCAGACTATGGATAAACCAAAGACTGTTCCCAGAGACCAACTAGCTACAGCCAAACAGATAAAACTTGATACTGTAGAATCATATGTGACCAACTGTAATACACGAACACCTACATTACAGAACTTTAATGTAACTGCTGCCTCAACTTACACACCACATTGCAAATTTTGTGCAAGTAATGAACACAGTAGTACTGGGTGTGACAAATATTCAGACTTTAACCAAAGAGCTAAAAGATGTGAACAGTTGAACCTGTGTAAAAAGTGTACTGGCCAGGGACATTATAAGAAAGACTGTAAATCTAGGTTAAGATTCAAGTGTAAGTTTTGTAAAAGTTTACGACATGTCTCATCAATGTGTGATTCACCAAAGTGTCCAAACAATAGTACTCAAACTCAAAAGATACCTCCCCCAAACAAAGGTAACAAAGAAAATGCCACTTTCATGGGACATTCTGTTTGTTCAAACAACGTAACAAGAAACACTGAGATTCTTTTACCAACTATTACTTTGGACTTAGTGAATAGTGAGGGTAGCACTACTCCAGTGAGATGTCTTATAGACTGTTGTTCTCAACAAACATTTGTTTCACAAAATGTAATTAATAAATTGGGTTTGACACCAAGCCCGAATGAACAAAACCTCAATATTGCATCCTTTGTTAAGGATAACTCGGACAAAAATAGCTATAAGACAATTGACCTGGAACTACATTTAGAAAGTAAATTAGAGAAAATTGAAGCAGTTATTATTTCTAAAGTAGGACAAAACAAACTGGTTATACCCAAACTAGAACAAACCATAAATCATTTGGGAAAACACTACAAAATAGCTGATAGACATATCACTAACAACACAGTAGCTAACATTGAAATGTTAATAGGGGCAGATTATATTAATCTTATTCATAAGGGCATAGTAGAGATAGGTAATGGTATAGCTATTCAGACTCCATCAGGGATAGCCCCTTTGGGTGATCTATCCAAATACAACCTAGACCTAAACCAAAATAGTTCATGACCAACAAATACTATGTGCCTCAACACAGTCCTACATAACACCTGTAAGAATAGCAACACGATGAATAATATTATCTCAACTGAGAACATTAATTCATCATTATCAAATGAAACTTTGGATGAGGCAATTCAAACTTTATGGTTGCTAGAATCTGTGGGTATACATGACACAAATCAAACTTCAGAAGATCAGTTAATGGTAGAAAGATTTGAAGACACCATTCAGTGCAAAGACAATAGTTATTTTGTTGAGTTGCCTTGGAAAATAAATTGTCCAACTTTAAGAGACAATCTCAAAGTAGCTAAAGGACATTTATATAAAGTAATGAAAAAACTCAAACAAGATAATAATATTAAAAAGTATAGTGATGTCTTCAAAGAACAGCTACAGAAAGGCTTCATTGAAGAAGTAACAAATAACCCTTTTAAAAAAGATGGTTGTCATTATTTAACCCACAGGGGGGTCTATCGACAAGATGCCCCAACAACAAAACTCAGAGTAGTATATAACTGTAGCCTCAAAGACAGTGATAAACACAGTTTGAATGATTGCCTGATTGAGGGTCCTAATCTCATTTCTGACCTTGTGAAGATCTTACTGAGGTTCAGGTTAGACAAATATGCCGTACAAAGTGACATTTCAAAGGCATTTTTGAGAATAAATCTTAAAAATGAATATGATAAGAACCAACTTAGGTTCTTATGGTTCAAGGATCCATTTGATTTGAATAAAGGGTTCATAACCTATAGATTTAATGTTGTGTTGTTTGGAGCCAATTGCTCACCTAGCCTATTAGCATTGACAATTAGACATCATTTAAACCAGTTTAATAACTCTTTAACATTGAACTTCCTTAAGGAACATTTTTACGTAGACAATCTAATAGGCTCAACAACAACAAAATCTGAATTATCTGAAGTCTATGAACACTCTCAAAACATTATGCAACAAGGTAACTTTGAACTTAGAGAGTGGATTTCAAATGATGAGGATTTAAACAAAAAGATTTTAAAGGATAATAATGGTCTTACTGAGCCATCAGAAAGAGTTAAAACTTTAGGTATGAACTGGTATTTGGATGCAACTTCTAACAGTCATGATTCAATCTGTACTAAAGGTTTTAAACTTGATGAGGAAGCAAATACTAAAAGACAAATATTATCAGAGACTTCCAAAATTTTTGATCCCATGGGTCTATTCCTGCCTTCAACAATAAAATCAAAGATTCTCCTCCAAGAAATTTGGAGGACAAATGTTGGGTGGGATGATCCAATAACAAATGAAAATCAAAAATCTTGGAAGAAGTTAGCTGCTGATTTAACAAAAGTGCAGAACATTAAAATTCAAAGGTGCTGTGGCTTTAGGGATAAGCCCCAGAGACTTCATGTGTTTGCTGATGCAAGCACACAAGCTTATGGGTGCTGTGCGTATCTTGTAAGCCGTACAGAAAGTCATCTAATTTATGCAAAAGGGAAAGTTGCACCTCTCAAACCTACCCGAACCATACCTCAATTGGAACTATTGGCTGCTGCATCAGCCATTAAAACCATTTCATTGCTTAAGGATGCTTACCATGATGTGAACATAACTCACATCCACATCTGGCTTGACAGTCAGATTTGTCTTGCCTGGATACGGAATGATAGCATTAATAGTAAGAATATCTTTGTAAGAAATAGGCTAAAAGAAATAGCTGAAGCTAATGAAAGCCTACAAGTAAACTTTCACTATGTTTCAACTAAACAAAATCCAGCAGACTTTCTGACCAGAGGTTTATCCTACAAGTTGTTGAAGTCAAACAAAACTTGGTTTATGGGACCTAAGTGGCTCTGTAATACAGACCAATGGCCTGTGGAACAAGTTAACTTGACATTAAATTTAATCTTTTCAAATGAAAAGGTTGAACCAATCACTAATTATGAACAGTATTCTGATTTCAGTAAACTTGTCAGGGTCACAGCCTACTGTTTGAGGTTTGCTCACAACTGTTTAACTACAATTAACAAACAGCTAAATAAAAACAATCATAATTATACAGAAGTTGCAACCAAATACTGGATAGGCCATGCACAACAAAAAGAGTACAACAAAGAGTTAGAATTCTTAACTAATGGGAAACAAACAAAAGAACCTGTACCATCAGTAGTTGTGGATCTAAACTTGTTCAGAGATGAGGAAGGCCTTCTAAGGTGTAAAGGGAGATTAGACAAATCAAAACTGTCATACAAAAGCAAACATCCAATCCTTTTACCTAGATTTAGCTATTTGACAACATTAATCATCAGAAAAACACACAATGATGTATATCATATGGGGGTACCACAGACACTAACTACATTAAGAAAAACTTATTGGATACCCAAGGGAAGGATCACTGTTAAAACAGTCCTGAGTGAGTGTGTCACATGTAGGCGTATTCATGCTAGGCCCTATAGGAAACCAAATCCTCCTGCTTTGCCAGAGGAGAGAGTTACTCTCAACAGACCCTTTGAGACTGTAGGCATTGACTGTAGGGGTGGGTGACACTGAACAAAAAATGTACATTGTACTGTTTACATGTGCTGCCTCACGAGCTGGTTATTTGGATGTTGTGGAGGACCTTACAGCAGAATCTTTTGTTGCTGTCTTTAAGAGATTCTGTGCACGACATTCAGTACCCAAGACAGTTTGGACTGACAATGCTACATATTTCAAGGCTGGTGAACAAGTCATCCACGACTTGTTAAGCGATGAAATCACACAATTATATATACAAAATTCAAACATAAAGTGGAAGTATATTCCGGTTGCCTCTCCTTGGTATGGTTCTATCTGGGAGAGGAATATACAAACAGTAAAGAATTGCTTGAAGAAAGCAATTGGCAAAAAACAGATACACTTATTTGGGTTGCTCACTCTCCTGGCTGAGATTGAGAACATCATTAACAATAGACCACTCACTTATGTGAGTGACAACATTAATGACCCGGAACCATTAACTCCAAATCATTTGATTCGAGGAGAACAAGTTAGTCTCCTGCCGGACTACAATATAGACTCTTCAGAAGACCCAAACTGGACTCAACGACATGATGAGCTCCAGACTAAGTTACAACATTTAACTAGAGTTAAAGCTCATTTCATTAAACAGTGGAAAACTGAGTACTTGATGGGTCTAAGGGAGAGACATAAACAAATGACTAAGAAGGATTGGTCTGACACAATTAAGGTAGGGGACCTTGTTCTTATACATGACAGTACTCCAAGACAATACTGGCCTCTGGCTAGAGTTTCAGAACTCAGACCAGGGGCAGATGGGGTAACAAGAGTGGTCAAATTAAGGACTTCAACGGGTGACACAACAAGAGACATTTCTCTTTTGTACCCTTTAGAGTCTGGACCCAAAACAATGGACTTTGGAGAACCTTCTCCACTGACAGTAACAACTGGAGACACTGAACTTCCAGTAACTATTCCTTTGACAGTAGGAGTGGTAACGCATCCTACTACAACATTGACAGACACAAGACCTCAGCGACAAACAGCATTAAAGGCGCGACTATTTTTACAACAAAAAATAGATGCTGGGGAATTGTAATTTTATCTTCTAACTTTCACTTTTTCTTTTCTTATGGTAAAGACCATAGACAGTTTCATCCTATGGATGTATATTTTCTCTTCTAATTAAATGCTACACCTTCTCCATGAGAAGGTGAGGATAAGCACTGTTAATCAGATTAACAGGCATTTACAGTCAAATAGTTAGCTAGTCTACACTCAGACATAAAAATTGGTGACAATGACACCAAAATTTTTATCTCCCGGGGCCCCCAGTATATGGAAAACTGATGAGTGGGTAGTTGGGAGGTAACGAAAATGGTTCACTGAGTAGGTAGGTAGTTAATCTAACAATTATTAAATTCCTTTTATGTCAATAACTGGGTGGATGAAACCAATTGGTTGCTCACCAGAGTTATTCTCCACACTAGTATTTAAATACTGTGTGAGAAGAGCGTGCTCGGTAATAGATTCATTACCGCTCAACCAACCGAGGAAAAAACCAAGACTACGCTGGTGGAAAGAGCCCCGCGAAGAGGAGAACAGAGAACGAAAACGAACAACGGGGCGAGAGGACGCAACGGTGAAGGGACGAGAACAGACAACGAAAAAGAGCCCACCAGCAAGTGCGCTCTCGACAATTACACAACCGGAGAACAGAGACTCCAATAACTAACAGTAAGTGACTAATTGAGTTTTTAACCCAGTAATTTAATCACATTAAATTAAGCTGGGTCAGACAAGTTAGGCCTACATTGTGGCCTAAGACCCAGCATCAACTCATAGCTTAACAAAGGTGAAGGTAGATTGCCCTAACCTAATTTGGTGAGGAATCCTACTGTGGACCTCAATTTATCTGCCCGCTCTGGACCATTTCCGGAATCTCTAGGCTAGACTTGATCTACTCTATAGTTAGACTGGAGATATAAGGGGTGGGTTAATTGTGGACCAATTCATACAGAGCATTTTTCGCAAACGTTTATTTACATTAATTAAAAAAAATATTAATTTATTCTTACTAGGTAATGAATAATTAATTTTTGTTATAAGAAGAATTATTTACCTCACATGAGACACCCTTAAATATTATCTGAATGACCTAATATTTACAGTACATTGTTTTCTCATGTAGTAGCAGCATTGAACAAATGGCCAATAAAAAACTCCAACTTTCGATTTTTATTGTCACCCTAATATATATATATATATATATATATATATATATATATATATATATATATATATTTTTACGTACCCACTGGAGGGTTTGGGAGTTAGAAACCCCCAAAGGACCTTAAAGTAGCAAACACTTATTCATGGTCTTTTACGATGACCCTCAATTATTTTCAAAATTAAGTGAATTAATTAGAAACCAGAAGAAGCGATATAAATTCAGAGGTGCATATAGTTTTACGCTTGATATCTACAAGGTGAACTTTGAAGACGCTAGTTTGCATATCGCGTATAAGTACAGAGTATAGCAGAAACTACTTAGTTAACGCTGGAAACATTGTGTTAGCCTTTTTAAGAGCTAAGCATTACTCAACATCTACCGAGATATTCATGTCAGCACAGAAGATATGTATACTATCTCACTTAGCAAAAAAACCATGTCGGTTCAGTTTCCGCTTGCAGTAATTATGCTCTATAAGATACGCTGTTTGGATGTTTACACATTAGTTCGCTGTTTAAATGTATATATTTATGTTTAGATGTTTACAAATCTAGGTTCCTGTACTGCATCCGGGATGTAACGTATATGTACATTATCATTATTGGTTTTGCGGGCTTTTAATAAATACATAGTAGTTAGTACATTGCAAAATGGCGAGAATTAAAAACAAAAAATCAATACACAACAAAGTATTATTTGTCCAACATACACATGTATAGTCTTTTTTTAATCCACATGCTGAATTGAAATGAGTGTATTCATCACCGTAGTGTAGATATAGAATTGAAAATTTGTTGAATACTATTTCAGGTGTAATCCACCCATTACAAATTTCTGGCTAAACCGTTGTGTGTGTATATATATATATATTATTAGTGATGTAGCGGTTGTCCGCAACCGCACATATTCTCAGCTTCGCAACTGCACTTATCAGTGCGGTTATTGCGGTTGTTTGAGGATATCTTCTTACTAGGGTAACCAAATGTTATAAATGCTGTGTAATGGCTATAAATGCTATAAACGTCGCCAAATGCTGTTCCTGTCATGCCTCATGCCTTCACTCAAGGGTGCAAAAAAGTAAAAGTTTGCCTAGAATTGCTACTTGGACTGGATGGATAGATATGTCCCGTAGTGTAAATCCTTACGGTACAAACGAGTTCGTCTCCGACGAATTGCATTCTAAACCTTGAACCCAAAATTCCTTTGTTCTGACATCACAGAGTGTGCATTCTTTCATACGCGGAGAAATCCCATGTAATCCACAGAAATCCCAGTAATCCCATGTAATCCGTAGAAATCCAAGAAATCCCAAGTAATCCACATAAATCCCAGTAATCCCAATCTAAATTGTTAGATGCGAGGTGCATATGAAAATATGCACATCGCATGAATTCTTCTATCCCTCCGCGTCTCTATTATTGTCAGCATCACGTGATGCAAGGCAAGCGTCTATAAACATCTCAGTTTTTATTTTTTATTATTAATTTTTCTAAAATCTTGACCTATTCCCATAGATAAAGCATAATTGTGTCAACCTATAGCCCACCTGATTTCCCCTAGCTCGACCTACTCGCATACCAAATTTCAGCTCTCCCTAACCCCTATTTCTCTTTTTCAAAGAATCACGCAAAAGTGGTTATCTCGAATATGAAATTCATTTGCGCTCTATAGATTCCTTCCAAATCAGTTCCCTTTTGTACGGGTTCGACCCTCCTTTCATGCCGCCCCTCTGGCGCCTCTCGATCCTACAATTATGCTTTATTATCAAAAGAAAAATGTAAATTCCGCGAAACCTATTTCGATCATGATTGGTTCGCCCCCGGAACTCTCCCGAAGTTCAAACTCCCAATCGAGGCAGTCAACTAAAGTCGCCTCCGCCTAAATTCGTATATCGAAAACTATTATAGGCGCTTGCTGTTAGGCTCCGCCCGTAAGAGGGTGACCCTTAGTTTACCTCGTCTCCGCCTACCCCGAGGTTATAAAAACCCCGAGAGCGTCGGTAACGAGGTTCTTTGCTTTCTGACCATCTTCATACTACGTAAACTCTGTGACTTAATTCTGTAATTATTCCTGCAGTGGCACTACCCCTCCGAATCAATTTAGCTTCCATTTGATAATGGAACTTAACTTCAAAAATATAGAAATTGTTCATTGAGCTTTAGTTAACTTGTTCCCGATTAATCTGTCTTAAGTCTCACCTTAAGAGCTGTATATATAATCGTCATTTTTACGTAACTAAAGTTAATTTATTAATTAATTTAATTTAATTAATTTAATTTCATTTAATTTAATTAAATATTATTTTTACTATAAAAAGAATTCTGTACCCAAAGTGAATTAATAAAAACTCTGTTAAATTGAGTTAGTCGTTTCCATTCACCGCATAAAACTCGATACAACCTCCGTACGGAAACACTCGAAGGTGATCTTCCGAAACTTTACAACCAATTGAGGTAAGAGTGGTCAGTGACATCCACACACATTTTTTTACAAGGCGCGAGCGCCGAGTGCATCCACTGGTAACCCGAGAGTGACGTTGTCTATTATCCTTCGGATACAATTCCGACTCCAACCAAGGGGACCACCCCCGGAATTCATCGTCCTTAGTCGTCTTCTACAATCGAGTGGCCCGTTTAGGGACATACCCCTCGACAGATACATTATGTAATAACTTACATTTATCAACGCTAGGTCGATAGAAAAGCAATATTTTAATTATATTTAATAAAGCAATGATGATGTATAATCACTGTTGGTAAAAAAAGACAAAAAACACTCGATTTTTTTTTATTAGAAATTAGGCAACCTTCACTAACAAGTTACAAACTAAACTAAAGCACCAGCTTCAGTATCTGTTCAGACACGATTGAGGGAGGGTGGTTGTGTTGCGCTAGCTCTCCGTCGCTACCTTTGTAACGTTAGGTGCTTCAACGCATTAGTAAAGTGTTAGACTGTGGTACAACCATCATGGAGCGATCTACGAGTGCAGTGTGGAAGTACTTCTCGAGAGTGTCAAATGATGTAGGGAAGTGTGTCGTATGTAGTAAGAACTATTCACGAAAGGGAACGAGTACCACTAACTTAAAATTTATCTGCGTTCAATGCACAAGAAGGAATATAATGAAGTGATATCTAGTGAAAATGAAGCTAATGAGCAGTCAAAGAAGAAAAAGGAATCAAAAGTGTCTCTTACACCCCTACAGGAAATGAAGTGTGCAGTGAAAAAAAAAGAATCAGACGATTGAAAGTTGCTTCGAAAAAGTAAAAATTTGGGATGCGAATCATTCCAAATCAAAATCATTGGACTATCGCATAGCCGAAATGATGATAATGGATGACTTGCCATTCAGCCATTGAGGACTTAGGTTTCATGAGACTCATGGCTGAAACAGCTCCACAGTATAAAGTGAAACAGCGTCAGTTCTACACTGATCTTGTGTGCAATGATATCTATAACTTTGTTTCAAAGAAAGTGTTCAAAATTCTTAGCCTCTAAAAGATTCGAAAGTATCATTGACAACGGATGCATGGTCAGACACGTCTGCTGGAGTGTCTTTACTCTCTTTGACATGCCATGCAATGAATCAAGACTTCAAGAGAACCAATTCGGTGTTCAGCGTAATGCCACACTGGAGAATATTTGTCAGGAAAATTTGAGCAGTTGCTTCAGAAGTGTGATATTGCCCATTCATCTATCCATTGTGTAATGCGCAACTCAGGAGCAAACATGATAAAAACTTTGTTTCTCACTGGTCCATAATATCGATTGCACTATTCATAAACTGCAACTTGCAATCAAAAGTGGATTATCCTCACAAAAATCTCTGTGACTTGTTAGCTAAACTTCGATCCATCGCTACTCATTTCAACCATTCTACGATGGCGCAGGATGAGTTAAAAAAAATTCAGAAACGCTTAGATCAACCTGAACTTAGTCATTCATGATGTCGCCACACGGTGGAACAGCACTTATCACATGATGCAGAGAACACTGAAGTTGAAGGAACCACTGAATCTATATAGCACTGCTAACTCCAAAATGCAACAACTCACTAACGTCGACTTCACTCTTTTGTCAACTGTGTGGCTGTGCTGGAACCATTCGATTATATCACGAAAAGATTGAGTAGTTCCACCTCTTCCATATCTGAGATTATTCTCCTCATCGTTTCCTTGAAAAATGTGCTGCAACCTCGAAGTGGTGATTCTGAAGCTGATCGTGGAATCAAAACAATGAAGGAGATAATGTGCACAGAGCTACCAAGGAGATTTAATGGCCTAGAAGCAAATGACGTATTCTTTGTCTACCTATTTGGATCCAAGGTACAAAGCAAAATTTTTTTCCGGTTCACATGTTACAAAAGGTGTTCAGGAAAAATTGGGATATCTTTGTGATGAAATGGACAAGATGTTGTGCGCAACCCTTTCATTTATGTGGTGCGCACCTTTTTTCAATTTCACTTATATCTTACGCGCGTGTTCGTTTATTTCAGGATGACTCTGCCTATCCACTCGGATGGCCCTTTATTTTTATACGCGTATTTTCCCTCGGCTTACTTGAAGCCCACTTTGAATTTTAAACTTTCAATGTTAATTTACCCTCAGCTTACAAGAGAGACCTATTGCAAGGTAGCATAAAAACGACACACTCCCTCTTATAAAGTTTATTTCATTTCACTCCAATTAGTACATAAATTCAAAGAAATAAGCTGATGTACGATTACAAATTTTGTTAAAAAGAAAAAAGAAAATTATTCATTTAAAGAAAATGTTTACAAATATTTAAGTCTCAAAAATCATTTATACAGAGGGTTTTTTTATTTGCGTGTAATTTTAAAAAACCACTAAATTCAAATTTTGTAATCTAAGAAGAGGTTGGAAAAATGGTTTACTTACAAAAATTTTGGAAAGTTACTCTCGACAGTTCTGCGCGAGTTCCGCAGATTTGTTTCCAGGAAAAAAAAAGATATCCATCAAATAAATTAGATTTCTTCACATAATAACTGAATGGTCATGCACTAACTTCCCGGGTTTCCTCGGGAACCAACTTCAACACAAGATATTGACTCTTCCCTGAGGAAACATAATATGTCGCAAACTTACAGTTTAACATTTAATTTGAACAAAATTAAATTAATTGAAATTTCACAAAATTCTTTGTCTGTCGGCTAACATTAATTAAAATCTTCCAACTAAGTTCGCACCAAACAAAAGCAATTCAAATTTTAAGTACAACGTGAGACAATTTTAACTCAACTTAGGAATTTTTTCAATCACACCACAGATTTTAAGGAGTTATTCTTGCGAGCCACTTTTAACTTTCGAAGGACGAAGCTACAACTGACTTAAAAATCTAAACTACACCTTAAAGTTCCAAGGACTCCGCCTTCCAATATTCTGAATGACCTATCAAAAACATTTTCATTACATAAGGTCGTCCCTACGAAAGCTTTCTTCCATACATAAGGAAAGAAGGAGCTTTTCTCTTCCCGTATTGGTTGTTCCACGAATCATTGTCCTTTGATTGGACATTGACATTCCCTTCCAAAGATAAAACTCCTCCTTTTCCTCAAACTAACAAAATAAAGTTCTTTTCTTCGAAGCCACTTGGTTTCCCAAATTTATGACCAACGTCATGGTCCAATTTAACAAGTGGATTCGAAGTCTGTCTCCCAAAAGTTTAACTACGAAGCGAAGCGAAAACAAACCATTTTACATCTGAACTCGGCCAGCTTGTTTTCTCTTCTCTTTGTAGCTATGGCCGCTTTCCGACCCTGCCATAAATCTCCCGCACGGTTGCTTTGGGTTATACCATTCACGTGAGAACACAAAAATAAAAATCGAACGAACGTTAAACATTCTGAAACATTTTTATTTATTTATTTATTATTAACCATAACCCAAACCACCTTGCTTTAGAGATCTAAATAACAAAATCTTAAAACTGAAATTCCTGCTCTTATTCTCTTAAAAGATTTCGGCATGCAAATTTACCGTCACAACAAAGACTCAAACATCATCGGACTCGGAGACAGCCAGTGAACCACCGGCAAAGAAACCACTGATTGATTTAGGCCAGGCATCAGCTTCTACGAGTAAATCAATAACAATAATGGACTCAATGAATGCTCTATTGGCTTCCAGTAGTGATGACGAGACCGAAACTGAGTCAAGCAGAGACTCTCAAAAAATGATCGAGAAATATCACAAAGAGAAAAGGATTGGACAAGAAGATGATGCTTTGGTTTGGTGGAGGTCAAATCAAAAGAAATAAAAAAATTTGAGCAAACTGGCTCGGACATACCTTGGATGTCCTCCCTCAAGTGTTCCTAGTGAACAATTATTTAGTGCAGCAGGGATCATCTACGATGAAAAAAGAATAGGCTGAAGGGGGACAAAGCTGAAAAACTTTTATTTTTGAAATACAGTTTCCCAGCAATTCAATTAAAATATAAGGATTAACTATATATATATATATAATATATATATATACACACACACACACCACTTTCGAATGGGCGGTGGTTGGGAAAAGTGGTTGGTGGGATGCAAAATGAGTTGGGTCCTCGTCCCGCATCCTGGAAACACACTTTACAGTTTAGATTATAGTCATTATATTGTAGACTGAAAAGTGTGGCTAAAACGTGATATTTTATTGTGTTGTGTATTCTTAGGTAATATTATGATGTTATAGGGTACATAACCGCAACCGCGCGGAGCTCTATTTGTAAGCTCCGCAACCGCAGAGCTATGAATCATGACAACCACTACATCACTAATATATATAACCTTGGTTAAGCTTCCGCCTGAATTATTCATTCTGACGAAGGTCAAGCCCGGATATCTTTAAAGTGAGGAATGTTTGCTTCATTTGAAGTACAGTACTGCGTTACTTGTCTGTTGGTTGCGTTTAACTTTTTCTTATCTAATTGTTTGTATATTTACTATTAACTCCGTAAAAGTGCCGAAGGTTTCCTGACTATTACATTGGCCAAGATTTAATGTATTACTGCTAACACACTTCATTCCTCTTGTCAACTATGAACAAGTTCGTTCGTTCGTGTGTCCTAAAAAATTACCAAATACATAACTATAAACCTCGCGTTATTCTATGTAATCATGATCATAAATGATTATATTTATATTATATTTCAGAATCATAAGTACAGAATTTTTATATAATGTATAATCATATATTTATGCTACCAAATCGTAACTAATTCTATATATGAAATATTTTTAATTTATAATTAATTTGAAGGCCCAGTAAAGCCTAAAGTTTAATTAAGGAGCACCGTACTACATACTCGGGTAGAAATAAATAATTATACTCTGTAAAGCAAAAATTATTGTAGTATTGTAATATTTATTTTTACCAATAAAGATTTATTATTATTACTAGCAAAAATACCGCCCTACGGGCGGTTTTTGCTATTTCCTGCGGAAGGCTTGGAGCCCTCGGCCAATTACTTCATCTGGGAAATGAATTTTCTTACCTCAAGGTATTATTTCCTGTTATAAAATACTAGTACAGTTCCCGTCGCTTCGCTGACGGTTAGACAGGCTAAACTACAGAAAAGAACGCAGCCGTGAAAATTTTGAGCTTCACATTGTGTCAACATTTCTGAATCTGGTATCTCCCAAAACCTCCTCACCCCCATTCATGCAACTTGGGGGCTAACCCCCTCACCCCCATTCATGCAACTTGGGGGCTAACCCCCTCCCCCATTACCCCCACACACCACCCTTCCCCATTACTGCCCGGGATAAATTTCACAAACAGACAAACAGACAGGCTAAACTACAGAAAAGAACACAGTCATGAAAATCTTGAGCTTCACATTGCTGCCCGTAATTTCTGAAAGTGTGACGGACAGACAGACGGACAGACGGACAGCTCTCTTATTATAGTATAGATAAAAAAAGAACACTTCATCATAAACTTATCTTTATTTCATTACTGAAGAATCTCCTTGTAGACATAATTGTCAACAAATACTCCCTTTTCATTTCTTTCTGTCAGGACTTTCAGCAAAAGATCGGCGCTACGCCCCGATTTCGCTAGATCTGCGGTACTTGGGCATTCGGCCCAAACCGAATCGAATTGTGGGCCTACGGCGTATTTTATTTTGAATATCATTCCTATCCCTCTCACCTTGGGCCTCAGTAATTGGGGTGCCTGTGGCGCCCCAATTACTGTCGGTTCAATTATTTTGTCAATAAAACTATAGTCATGAAAATCTTAAGCTTCACAAATCTTCTTGACACAATGTGAAGCTCAAGATTTCCATGGCTGCCTTCCCAATTACTGTCGGTTCAATTATTTGGTCAATAAAACTATAGAAAAGAACGCAGCCATGAAAATCTAAAGCTTCTCAAATCTTGATACAATGAGCTCAAATGTGAAGCTTAAGATTTTCATGATTGCGTTCTTTTCTATAGTTTTTTTTTGGTTACATATACTGTATATATCGCACTTACCTCCATTATAATATAGATTATTATTTCTACATTTTCAGTTACTTATTTTTTGCCATTTTCCTGAAATTTCGGTGCACCCCGTTCGGAAAGCACTGATGTCGGCCAAAGTTTTGCTAGTGATTTCATAGTTTATGGGATACTTTATACAGAGTGGCCCAAAATAAAGTAGCCCCATTATTTCTTTCATCAAACCTCACTGAGGCTATTTTATCTCGGGCCACCCTGTAGTTTATCGTAAATTTATAATTTGCGATACGAAGACAACGATGGACGTTCTTCTTTTTTAACTCTGAACGTTACAGTCTTGTTAACTGTGGCGCACGATTCCAAATATTTATATCGAAGCTGATTGTCGGTTGGGGATCTTACCGCAAGTTTAGCCAGGATGAATATTTGTTAGATACACCACAGCCCCTTCCTTCTCTGAGTGTCTGTGGTTGCTTGAGAAAGAGGCTATTGTATATACAGTATTAAGTTAACCAATTAAAGCTTAATTTAAACATAGGCTTCCGATAGTTTCTGTATACGAGATTCTCGAATAGGAAAAAATTATAAGTTAAACTTGTAGGCTTATAATGTACGAGTAATATCGAAGTCATTGTTTTTCGTTTATTTCAACCCAAATGAGAATCTGGTGTTAATTAAAGTTTTCTTTTTTGTTTTTTTTCTTTTCTTTTTACTTGTCACTTTATCAGTACGAGTTAAGTTCTTTTCAAGCACCATGAAAACTGTATTATTGTCCGACCAACATTATGTATACAGTATATTAGCCAGAGCTGGGCACCGCAAACTCAAAATCACTTCCGCAATCGCAAATCCGCAAACTCAAACCTTACCTTCCGCAACCGCAAATCCGCAAACTGCTTGCCATTTTTGGTGCCGCAAACGCAAATCCGCAAACGCAAACCATATTTCCAATTTTTACAGTGCTGGGCACTTCCGCAAACACTTCCGCAAACCGCAAATTCCGCAATCGCAATTTTAACTATAAAAAGTATCCAAAACATTAGAGGTATAAAAAGTTTTTATATCTTTTTAATGTTTAATGTTTTAGCCTTGTTTTTATTAAAAACAAGGCTAAATAATTTATTACAATAAATCACTATTGTAGAAGAAATAAAAATACTACATATATTGATATATTATATTGAACAAAAACACCTCCTGCAAGTAAATAGTAAATAAATTAAATAATAAATTTAATCATTTGAATTTCATAAATTTTGAGTCTTAGACACGTTGGCGGCCAGTGACAGCAGCGTCACAGCACTAGCGGGCTTGGCCAGTGGCCACGTGGGAAATTTGCGGAAAGATTTGCGTTTGCGGTCTTAGTTCCGCAACGCAAATTCACTAATTTGCGATGACTTTGCCGCAAACGCAAATCCGCAAACGAAAAACATACTTCCGCAATTGCGGAATTTGCGGTTTGCGGAAGTGTTTGCGGAAGTGCCCAGCTCTGATATTAGCCTCAGATTGTGATTGGAACGGGTACATTTGCGTGGCTTGGGGAGGAAATACAAAGTTAGGATGTATCATGCTCGTGATGAATCTTGTTCTTGAAATTATCAAACCAGGAGTGCCAGCAATACAAATTATAACGACGCAAGCGTGGAAATGATTAAAGACTAGGCTGTTTATTGGAATATGATAAATGAAACCATTGTTGCTTTCACTGGAGCTGAACCACTTACGGAAGCCTCTTTTGTACGCTGACCCTCTATGTACTTGGCAATGATGATGATGATGATGATGCGAGTTGCACGTACCCCGAAAGGATATATGGGCTGAGCGGTGCTTTTGTACATAAACAATGAAGCCTTTCTTCTACTTATTTCTTAATCTATTAACGTACGTGTCAGTGATATACAAAGGTTTGGCAAAAATAAATAGACACCTTTTGGTTTTTCCATAGTTTTTATTTGATGATAAAATTCCACAAATAATGACAGAGTTATGGAATCGATATATTTAGAATCGTGTTGCCTTTCCTCTTTCCATTATGTTAAAGGTGACGCACGTTCTGGCCTTCCACTGATGAACTTTCCCATTTGTTCTTAAGGACAATCATTATGGTGTGTAGCCCATTATTATTAAAGTGCGTAATTTCCTCAACAATCAACGACCAATTTCCAGTTTGGATTGGGTGAGGAGGAGGAGGAGGAACGCTCAACTGGCCTCCTAGAAGTCCCCACCTCACAACTGCTGATAACTAGTTGTGGTCTTTTGTGAAGACCAAACTTAGCTACATCCGCATACACTCTGTTGAAGAGTTAAAAATGGAAATTCTTCACATATTCTCCGCCATTGCACCCGAAATGCTTCGAAAAGCTTCACGGCGCACTTAGCGTCGAATGCAATTATGCATTGATCACAACGGTATCCATACAGACCAATTGGACGTATAAGCAGCGAGATATATTTTTATTTAATTTTAATTTCATTTACCGCGACTTTTGGCCATCCCTGTATATATGCAGTATATGAAAACCAGAGAGAGAACAGAGAACCTACAACTTTACATGAAATCCGAACTATGTATAGGTCACTACATCATCTGAACGCGGAATAGGGTCACCCATCGAATTACTGAACTGACCCTACGTTTCTTAACCTCACTGATATAATGGGAAGCGATTATAATAGATTTTATTTTATTATAAGAACATCATAACGTGAATAACCAGGATCACCTGAAGATCGGGGCCCCCAGCCTTCTCTAGTTAACCTTATAAGGCTAACTAACGAAAATATCACGACCGAACGTAACCAGTCGTTAGGTCAACTGTACGCCCTTGACGATTGGTTAGGTTAGGTCGTGATATTTTCGTTAATTGGCCTTATAACTAAAGAAGGCTGGGGGCCCTGATCTTCGGGTGATTCAATAACTGCAGTAACATTACGATAATATTAGGAATAATAATAATTATAATAATAACAACAAACTTTGTAACCCAAACACGCGCTCAATTTTGTTGAATTTGAGTAAATAAAGAAATTACGTTGTATTCAAATGATTCATGAATGGTAAAGAAATTACTCAATACTCAATAAATAACAGGAGAGAGAGAGAGAGAGAGAGAGAGAGAGAGAGAGAGAGAGAGAGAGAGAGAGAGAGAGAGAGAGAGAGAGAGAGAGAGAGAGAGAGAGAGAGAGAACCTTAACTAATTTATATTATCGTGTACACCGTACACCCACGATACAGTTTGTTTTTCGTCTATAAAACTACATGTATTATAGCTTACTTTACATAACTTCACGTACTGCGTAAGAGGGTATTTTTTTTGCAACACCCAAAATTCCAGGAACAAACAACGCGGAAGAAAATAGGAAGTTTTTTATAAAGATCCGTAGAGGGAAATTTTTGGGTATTTAAATTTTGTCATTATCGTCATTTTTATCTTTAGCATTAGGGAAAATAGTAAATATTATCCTAAGATTCCTAACTCGCTTAAAACTCGTTTTAACTATAAATGGTGTCTAGTTTTTTAGATTGATAACCATCATCAGTGCAGATACATAGGTATATATATATATATATATATATATATATATATATATATATATATATGGGATGAATTTCACAATTAAACACGTGAAATAAATGAATGATGCAAAGCCGGAATCGTTTTTCTTTTTCCTTGTGGGTTTGCATCATATTATATATATATATATGATGAATAAAACCACGAAGGAAAGGAAACACAAAATGGTGCTCAAGCGCTTTCGTCTAATTAGACGAAAGCGCTTGAGCACCATTTTGTTTCCTTTCCTTCGTGGTTTTATTCATCATAAATTTTTTCACGTGTTAACTTTCGTGAAATAATTTTCATATATATATATATATATATATATATATATATATATTACGAAACATTGTTCTCTGTTATGGTATTGAATTTTATATATACGCCGTAACTTTCGTAAGCTAATCTCGGCGTATTATGACTACTTCTAACCTATTTTCATTGATAGTATTTAGTTATAACTCAATATACAAAGGATTTTCAACCGTAATTGCTCGCAGTGAGCTTCTCCACTGAATGCGAATAATATTCGTATCACCTCGACACAGAAACTAACTTTTTAAATGAATTATCATCAAGGTTCACTTATTTTCACAAAATACGTTGACATTATAATAATATCGGTAATATACTAAAATTTCACAATGAGCCAAAACAATAATTTTGTTGGTAAAAATGGTTCTACCGTTAAAAATTTCCATTATCTACAATTGAATAAAATAGAGCGTAATAAAAGTTCACAAACTCATTGACATTTATGTAAATGGATTTTATTTTCAATTGTCACCTTTCGCGTTTAATCATATAATTATTTGTACTAATTATCGTACATCTAACGAGTAGATTTCGGCCTGTAAAGTGTGTGTGTGTGTGTGTGTGTGTGTGTGTGTGTGTGTGTGTGTGTCTTTGCTTTTGAAGGCAGTTTACGACTGTATGGAACGTCTATATTTTATAATAAAATTATACTCATTTATATAATCTCTGTATATATAAAAATAAATAAAATAAAATAAATAAAAAAAATATCAATTCAAAATTGTTGTAAAAAAAAAATTTCTGTAATATAGAGCGTGTCACGGGAAAGACCCTCTATCTACGTTGTGGCTATGTGGTTAAACCGCTTCCCGTTAGATAAGCAAAGTTAAGCGACGTCGGGTCTATTCGTTAGTTGGATGGATTATTATTATTTTCCACTCAGTGTCATTTGTATTCCCATTTACTGTCCGCAAGGGAGAATATTCGAAGTGAAACTTCCACATTTAATGATAGAGTTTCTTCAGAGTTTCGCCTCGGTGGTGTAATGGTTAGCATCGCTGACTGCGAATCCATCGACCCCGGGATCGAGACCCGGTGACGGCAGGTGGCGCGCGGCAAAACGCGGTTGTTTCCTTCCACGCAATAAAAAAATTGTTTGGTCGATAAATGGGTACCCTGGATAGCCTAGTGGTTAAGATTCCACGTTAAACTGTAGGTCTAAGGTGGAGTGACGAGCCTGACCTTCGTCAGAATGAACAATTCGGGCGGAAGTTAAATCGAGGTTAACCGAGGTTATTTCAGAAAGAATGTCGCTCTTATTCGCACTCGCGGTAAAGGCGCCAAATGACTGGATAATATTTCCGTACCTAACTTAACCTAATGCTAAATTAACAACCTAACACTAACCTAAACTAACAACCTAACGTAACCAGGACCAAAGTTGGAAATCCGTGGATTGGGATGAAACGGGACCAGATCTATTTGAAAATTGCTTCCTTTGAGATTTTCTTACTCGAGAATTTCTCACTTTTGGGGGCACGGCATAAATGACATTGAGTGGGATGATGCCATTCAATAGATGACAGTGCTCCGCGTTCAGACGATACAGTGACCCTAGTTAGTTTGGATTCCGCGTTAATCCGTAATATGGACCTGCCTGTTAGCACGGGGCAGTGACGGCGGAACGTCAGCGCGCGAGGGGGAACCAAGTAGGATTGATTGGCATACTACTAGACTATATTCACGAGATTGCGTGAACATGCTAAAGTGATACAGTTACAAAGTTACAATTTACGAAATATGTTACATAGCCCAAACACAAAGTAAATGTTTACTTAGTCTTTACTTTGAAAGACTTGTTTTTCAAAGTTTAAAATGTCAAAATATCTTCGCTGGCAAGGGGGCTCCCCCCACCTGTTCCGCCGCTTATGGTACGAAGATAAAAAAAAAATCGCAAAATTAAAAAACGGTGGATAATATAATTGCTCGGTGCCAGAAATATCAGCAGTTTCTGTAATAAATGAGAAGCCAGTGGAGTTGTTGACTTTGGAGACAATACTTTCCCTTAACACGTCTTCACAACTCGATAAGGATATTTTGTTTGCACAGAAGTATAGCGAGCATTCTTCAGGGCACTTTCCAAATGATTGCTCAAAACCAGATCACCTGCCTGTGCTCGAAATTGGTACCGATCATGCGCATCGCCTGATGTGCTATATTTTCCACGTAAAGTAATATCACCTGTCCAACAAAATACTGTAGCTGACAAAATAGATATAGGCGTAGGAAGCAACTGAATTTTTTCGGCAATTACATCCGAAAATTTGGACAAAAGTCCAGTACACATATTTTCAATCACCACGATTTCACCCGAAACTTTTTATGATTTCCATAAAGGATATCATCTCTTTGCCTGAAATGTAGATCTTCAGATCTTGAACCATGCGATATATGATTATAAAAAGGAAAACCTGTCTCGAAACGTTAGTATTTAAGTACCTTATTTGATATAACTTGTTACAACTTACGGTGTTGTTGTAACTTGTCTGGTGCCCAGTCTTTTTGCAGTTGTGTACCTACAAATAGTCTTTAATAAAAATATGACTTAAAAATCTATTTTCGGTTTCGCTTATTTTTTTTCGGCCAAACTTGCTTGCACCCCCCCTGAACAAAACCGGGCTTGGAACGATTTTCCTCAACCAATCGTCGGACTGAGAGTCTGACACAGCCATTCTACAAACTAAATTTAGTTCCTGTTAGCATCTTGCAGTGCATTTTTGTGCCAGGAGGATTTTATACGATTTCTGGAACTGTCGTGAAAGTCTTTATACTTGGTGAAGGGCTTTGTAATAAAAGCTCCCTACAAACAACGATGGACGGCCTGTGGAAACACCACACAGTATTTACATAATGCCCATTTCATTTGAGATGAATAAGCAAGCCATGGGGAATACATATTGAGCCATGGATGGATGTTGAAAGCATCGTGAACTGGTTATGTCTGCCGTGTCTGCCTTGAAATCATATTCAAGATAACAGGAGTGTTTGTTTTTGTTAGCGGATCATATTTTGTTATCTCAGAGCCCTGGCCCAACTAATGTAGACCCCACTATCCATATGATGATATGGCGTTTGTTGAACAGTTAGTACCAATGTGACTTTTGACTTGATCTACAGCCGATGTTAATGTTGACATCGTTGGGACGTGCTTTGAATCAGAAGATTTCTTTCTGATTTCTCCCTATCACTTTCCGGTTTTGGTTTTTTAATAAACTTCCGTATATCCGTTATTTCTGGGATATGGTTGTAGAGGGTGTTCATAAAGTCACGCAAGTGACTATACATGTACATTTGTACATTTCACCATGTACCAGTACAGATCTGTTAAACACTGTCAAATTATACTGATCAATGACTTAAGTTAAATTATTATTATTCTAATGCAAAACCAACAAGAATGCAATTGCTAAATTAACCCTTTATGATCTCCTTCATAATAATGCTTCCTGCATGCGATCAACCTCATCAGTGGAGGCTGACGATTCCTATTTCCCACCAGTGTTGCCAGATTTCAAGATGAGAATTATCGTACACATACCCCCAGATTATCGTTTTTTCAACAATATTATCGATTAATACTCTGCATTATCGTACATTTCCATACTCTGAGATGAATTAAAATCCAAATATATTTACTAAACCATGACTGATGTTTCGAAATAAAGATTAAAAGCTCATATTATGATGCTTTTAAAGGAGGTAATAGGTAATATGCACAGCTTTTTGAGAAATAGTATCTTAAGATCAGTGGCAAAGTAAGGAAAAATATAAACACAAATGTCATAATGCAAACATATATTTGTAACGTTTTATTACAAACATATTGCAAATTATTTACAAATTTTATTACAAATTATTAAATTTTATTACAAACATATATTTGATACGTTTTCATACAATTGTGCACTAGACATGCGAGCCAGCATATCATTAGATGGGACAAAATTTACACATGACCCTGACCTCTTTAAACACTCAGATGAGAGGATAGCTCCGTTAACAGTAACAGTTTTCAATTTATTTCTTTGCTTAGTTTTGAAGAGATTAACTTTGCTGAATACTCTCTCACACTCGGCATTTGAATGTGGTAAACTGAGTGTGGTCAATGCAAACTTTGCCAGATCTACTAAATATGGCTCTTTACGCAACACTGCAGCCCAGAATTTATCAGGTGACTCTACTTCATCAAAGGTTAATTTCTCACAATACATTGGCATCATTCGCCACTGGTTATCTAACTTCTGCATTAATGACATATCATTTGGTGACACGATCAAAGGAAGTTCAGCAGTGAGGGACAATAAAGAAGGTGATGCTTTCCTAAAATCTGATGACATAGCATTTTTGGTGTAAGATAGCAGCACAGTTTTGAGATTACGCTGTCACTGAAATCATATATTTTCTTTATTTCACTACATCCTACTACTACTAGGAGGTTTCGACATTGCTGAAAAAAATCCCGTAGCTGAGTTTTGTTGTCATTTACACTAGGGTATTTAAGTGTTCGTAACACTTTAACACCTAAGTACATTTCATTGTCCCTTAGATGTTTATCATGCCTAGCAGGATCTATACCACTGAGTTCTGTCTTTATTACATAGTCTCTTTCCATGAATGAAAGGAGGTCTTGAAAAAGGAGACTGACCTTTTCATGGAGTACTGTGATTACTGCCTTATCTGACTGGAAATACTTGTTAAAATCAGTAAATGCATCCACACTTCATCCACACTTCACACCTCCCAACTGGATAATGAACCAAGGAAATTATGTGAATATATATTAACACTGCTACAACTGCACATGCTACAACATTAGGGTTGGCAGATTTTTATTTTTATTTTTTAAAATATATATTATTACAAAATATAAATTTTATTTTTACAAATTTACTATAGTTTTATAATATATAAACAAAATAAGGGGAGAATTATTATAATTATTATTATTATTATTATTATTATTATTATTTAATTAATTAATTAATTTAAAAATATTAGTTTTTTAGAATATCAAGTTGACAAATTTCCAACCCAAAATTATCGTACAAACCGTACGATAATAGAAAATGGTATCGTACATCGATTTGAGGGTGAAATTATCGTACATGTACGATAATTATCGTACGTCTGGCAACGCTGTTTCTCACCCCAGTGGGTTCCAATTTTGTGTAAAGTTTAATATTGCTCTAATAAATTGTCTATTCTATTCCAAAAACTAAGTATCAGTTCTCTGCCAAACGTAAGTTTCCCCTTACTTTCCTGAGCCAAGAACAAAGATTGGTGCTGCCAAAAAAATTAAATAGTTGTCGTACAGTTAAGGTATATTAATTAATTCTTGAGGTTATTTATATTCACATTATATACAATATTTTCGACATAATTTAATAATATATATACTGTATATATATGGAGCAAGTGGGGCCTAGTGCAGGGCCGGATTAAGACCTTTAGAGGCCCTAAGCACTTAAAAGATTTTGGTGCCCCATATATATGTAATTCAAAATATAAACAAAAATAAACCATAAAATAAAATTTTATTTTTTGAAATGAAACAAAACTTACAGTAAGATGGAAAATAATGTTTATTTTTGTATACTTCCACTTCATTTATATTTGAAAAGTTTTCTCCTACTTTTTTTAATTGCAAAGTCTTTGATCAGATCCTCAAAACTAATCTTACGTAACACATCTGCTTCTATACTTAGTAGAGATAAGGCATCCAGCCTGCCTTGTTGCATAGTTGTTCTGTTGGTATTTTTAATATACTTCAACTGAGAAAATGAACGCTCAGCTGAGCAATTTGTGACCATTAATGTTAAAAATATACGAAAGGCAATTTCTACATTTGGGAAGGCACACTCAATATTGTCTTCTACAATTATTTTATAAAGTTCAGCATGACTGAATCTTGTTTTTACATTTTTTTTTGCACTGAACTTATGGCACACATATGAGTGAAACTGCTGAAGCTCAGCAGAGAAATTAGTGTTCAAGTCCTCTGGGTAAGCATCAATCATCTTTTTACAACCCTGAGAATACCTTTCAATTTCAGTAGATGATGAAGTGGTGACATTATGTGGCACATCACTTAGAAAAGAAAATCTCTCTGCTATTTCTTTGTATATCTCTCCTCTTCTTCTCATCTCAGTTTCAAGTTTGTCAACAATTGTGTAAAAGGTGGTGATAAGAAATTTATCTCTGGCATTCAGATATACTTCTGGTGCATCTCCGTCATTGGGTACCTTCTTTCTGATACGTTTGCGAGTTTGAGCTGCCTTGTAATCAACATCTGGTAGCATTTCCTTTGTAGCTGCTTCATATCTTTCAAATTCATCTCGTGAAGTGCACAGTTGGTCAGCTAATGATCCATACAGATCTGCACATGTTTTTAAGTTCACATCCTTATTCTGTAGAACTTTGCTTACTCTATGAAAATTTTGCAAAATCTCATCCCAAAAATTCAACATAAAAACGAATTCTAGCTCTTGCATCTTATTTGCAATATTATTTGCTTCTCTTCTAGTGTCCCCTTTTGTGACTGGTCTTCAGCTATACATTCTAACGCTTCTAAAGTTTTAAGGAAGATTTCAAAATTGCTGCTGTTGCCATAGCATGTGCCTCCCATCTGGTATCAGAGAGGGATTTTAAGACACTTTCATTTCCATACAACCTTTAAGAATTTCCCACCTGCTGGTTGAGGCTAAAAAAAAGGTATAGAGCAACTGCACTGTAGAGAAGAAATTAACCGCCTCTTGGCAGCAGTCAACAGCACTTCGGCCTACCAGATTTAGTGAATGGGCTGCACAGGGCACATATATAGCAAACTTGTTTGTTTCATTTTTTGCTGCATCCCCTTATAACGCCAGACATGTTGGCAGCGTTGTCGTAAGATTGACCCCTACATTTTGAAAAGTTTAGCTTACAAACTTCACGTAAGTACTGCAACACCTGATTTGCCATTTCCTCACCAGTATGGCTTTTCATTTTCAGAAAGGTTAAAAAGCGTTCAATAGGCTGTCCATCTTTTAAGTACCTAAGTACAACACTTAACTGATCGATATGTGATAGATCTGGTGTTGAATCAACTGACAAACTAAAAAACCAGAAGATTTTACTTCGTCAACAATGAGTGCGTGGACCTTTTGAGCCATTAGTTGAATGAGTTCCTCACAGGTGGTTTTGGACAGGTAAGAAGGATTTCCTTTGCCAGAATTTCCATATTTCAAATGTGACCTGCTAAAAATGGATCAAACCGGCTTATGAGCTCAAGCAGCCCTAAAAAATTCCCATTCTGCAATGATCCAAATCTTTCTTCTGTTCCTCGAAAAGACAAGCCACGTTCGGCTAGCGTACAAATAACAGCTATGACACGCCTCAAGACATGTTCCCAGTAATCACACACTTCCTGAATTTGTTTTTCCAACTGTTGTCCCAACCCCGCACCTTGTCTGCGAGTTAAGTATGTTAGCATAGAGTCTCGGTGAGTAGTGCTTTTTTCATGATGATTAATTAAAATAGTATTTCGCCAGTCACTGAACCCTTCTCTTATAACAAAATGTGAGACATTTTTAGGAGCAAACAGTTTACAAACATAACAGTAAACTGGTCCTGTTGATGGTGAATACAATAACCACTCTCTCTTGTATTTCTCACCATTGGCTTTTGTCCCAACGAAAAGTTTTTGTGAACAGTATCTTGCTGGTTTGCCACTACTGAAATGCCGGTAAGACTTGTCAAATGGCCCATTGTGGTGTTGACAGTCACTGGGTCCACAAGCAATCCAATAAGCCACATCATCAGCAGAGAAATCAAGCCACAACCCTGGATCTTTTGCTATATTTACTTCATCTTCTGCAGACTGATTCATTTCACCACCATCACCATGGTCCACTAAACTTTCATTTTCAGCAATTATTTCAACCCCAGAATGTCTTGTAAAGCAACTTGAATCAACATTTGCAGTAGAGGTATCAAGAAAATTTACAGGCAAAGTGAGATCAGTAGTGAGACATGTGGTAGATGAACCTGCTTGTGACACCTCGGTGATTCCAACGTCATCATATTTTGGTTTTGAAGTGATCAAAGTGGTATTTGTGTCCACTTCTGATGACGGAGATTGGTTTTGATTCAGAATCGGTATATCATGTTGACGTTGTGGTCGTGGAACTTGTGTGAAGAAATCAGTCAGCTTTGCAGTCTTGGACTCTAAATCCAAAGTTTTCTCTTGTTTCTCTTTTGATAGTTTTCGCTTTTGTGCACCACTTAACTGAACACGTTTCATCTTGGTTCTTGGGGTCTGTAAAATACAGAAATAAAAGAATATTTTATTTGTATATTATGTGGCAATCAACACAGTTACACATATCACAATCTTGGCTTTGTTCTTTTATTCTCAGAAAGACAAAATGGGAACCGTACACAACCAAAGTGGCAATTTAAATATAAGTGGCAATTAAATATAACTCAACCGAAATATCAACTCGAAATGTTGAATACAAATCAAATCGAAAGAAGGAACCGAAAGAAGGAACCGAAACCTATAAAATAAAATACTTAACATTAGAATTAATAATACGCAATCTATAAAATATCAAAATTAACATTTCACTATTAACGAGCCACATTTTATATTTACATTTATTTATTTATTTAAAACACAATATTTAATTATAGGAAATATGAACATTTGCTTAGGGCCTAAATTGTCCTAACTACGTTTGATGTTATATATACATTACAAATTATTCACTCTGGTTATTACAATCTAAATTCTTTTATACTGTTGTTATATATACAAATAAAGTACACTTCATAGACTTACCCTAGAGAAGAAGAGAGAGCAACAGATAAACTTCTTCAACGCTAATTAACTTAGGTCAGTATATCTTATTATTATATGGCCGTGATAAACATCACTTGATACAACAGCAATATAAAGAGTTTATAGTTTCTTTATTTTAATATTAATTTATATTACAATTCTATAAACCTAAATCTTTCTGTAAAACAATACCAAATGATTATGTAAAAATATATATTTAATATTATATGCACAAATCACACGTTCAGAATAACTTCCTATAGCACACGAAAATATTTAATCTATATGTATTTTTAATATGGCGCTCAAAGATTGATATAAACAAAATAATAACGCAAAGCGTAAAGTGTGTGATTACAACGAAATATATTTATTCTCTCAAAGGGTTGTTGTTCACTACAAATTCAAACAATGAAAAAAATAAATACTATATGAATATATTAATTCAGTTTTCAACAGCTTATAGGCTATAAGCCGCGATTATAATAGTATAATAAGTCCATGGTAAATCCGACAATGGAAAATTTCTGTGGTGCCCCCCTTCCCTTGATGCCCTAAGCACGGGCTTATTTTGCTTAATGGTTAATCCGGCCCTGGCCTAGTGTAGTTTACGTTTCCCTACATTATCCTAATGGAGGCTGCGTTCCCCAACTTTGTCCGCGTATACCTAATCAAATAAAACGTTAAAATTAACAAAAATATTACGACTTAACCCAGAGCTTTCCAAACTGGTGTGTCGCGACACATTAGTGTTTTTTGTATTTTGAAAATTTTGATTTTTCTATCAACAAAATCGGCTTCAAGATAAACCACCTACTGAAAAATTATCTGATATTTGATATTTGATAACAAAAATTAAGGACCTTTTCCAGTTTGTGTACCGTTTTTCATATAATTTATTTGAGAATATTTTTGTTAAAACTAACGAAAATATCACGACTTAACCTAACCAATTATCAAGCGTACAGTTGATCTATTAGTAAATAGTAAATACTATTCCAGAAACAAACAATGTTATAATTAATAATAGATCAACTGTACGCCCTTGATAATTGGTTAGGTTAAGTCGTGATATTTTCGTTAGTTTTAACAAAAATATTCTCAAAAATAAATTATATGAAAAACGGTACACAAACTGGAAAAGGTCCAAAATTAATTAATGTGTCGTGAAAATTGTTATGCTTAAATAGTTGTCGCCAACGTTAAAAGTTTGGAAAGCTCTGACTTAACCTAACCAATCGTCAATATATATATATATATATATATATATATATTGGTTAGGTTTAGTCATGATTGTATGTTCACTGAATGTTTGACGGTTTTTATAAAAAAAAAAAAAAAACCTGTAACTAGTTAATCACATGTCGTGACTTGGTACGAAGAACTATCAAAAACACGCATATTTTTGATTGGTTGTAGGAGGGAGAGTAAGTGGGCATATAAATATATACGGCGCTCAGGCCAACTATAAATGCGGCCCGTTGTTCTAACTCTCGTATTATTATTATTATTACCAGCATCGTCGGGATTTGAACCCCCGACCTCGACCTCAGTGTCTTGACTTCGCTTATAGGAAAACGGTGTTACTGATTCCAAATCATGTCAAATATCGAACTGAATGTTAAAAGTTTGTTAACCTTGACATGAAAATTAACGAAGTGAGACACTTTTGACACGCATACTCGGAACCTTGACTTCAAATGCTGGTTTTTTTTTTGTTTTTGTTTTTTAGTTCATCCAAATATTTGTCACTTGAAAAATTATCACTATCTCCATGTGTCTGTTTTTCTTGGTGATAAGAACTGCCAATGCAGTTTCTCATAGAGAGTGTATGTCGAGTTAACCGTAATTTACTAATTGTAATCATCGTGCATTTATCCGTGATTATGACTGAGTTAACCGGGATTTAGTGTGGTGTTTACACCCGCGGCTCGCCTCCCGTCATCCCACCACATTGCTCCTCAGTCAGTGTCACTCTACGCTTCACGCAGTATACACGCGCGCTCGTGGCTTCGTACATCTTAGCGTCTTGTGGTGAGTACAACACCACGATATTATTATATTAAAGTATATTAATTATACTGTAATATAATAATACTGCGTGTGGTGGCGCGCGAGGTGGTGGGAAGCCAGTCAATAGTGGTGGGCATCAGCGGCTGCACCACCCATCCACCGGCGGATGTGATCTGTAGAGTTTTACACTTTGCCCACTTGACTCAGAAATAAATGGCTGCTGTTTATAAAATCAGTAAAATTCATTAACATACGAACAGCAAATTCGTTATAATAGTTAACAAGAAGAAGCAGGAATTTGTAACACATTTTTCGTAAGGCTATAATACATTTTTTTTAAAATGTGTGTGTGTATACTCATATAAACTCGTATATACAGGGTGGGCCGAAAGTCTGGATCCATAGGAAAATATTTATTTTAATACATAAATTACAACAAATGGTAAATACTTAAAATTAATATCAACTTTAACTCGTAAATGCGTATCCGTGATACTGTACAGTGGTTCGTACTCCAGTATAAACAACAAATTATAACAAATGCTCAAATTGGCGGCCTCTGATATCGAGACATTTAGGGATGGAATTTATGATTTTTAATAATTCTTCGAATTGACGTTCTCGAGATGCGTGTTTCATTTGATAATCTTCTTGTTGACTTTACTGGACTATTCGTTAAGTTTCACATACCATTGCAGAGGTATTTTCATCAGTTGCAGTTTTTGGACGACCAGAACGCCGTCGATCATGTACACTTCCTGTTTCTTTGAAACGTTTAAACAACTTGCCAACAGTCGCATGTGTTACTGGATGCTTATCAGGATGATTTCTATTTAATTCGGTAGCAACTTCTCTGTGTGTAGCGCCCTGTCTTGCGTACATGAGCACAAGTTCTACCCGGTCTTCTGTTGTTAGATTCGAAGCCATTTCTGGGCTGAAATAAAAAAGTATTTGAGTATTTATACTGGAGTACGAACTACTGTACAGTATCACGGATACGCATTTACGAGTTAACGTTGATATTCATTTTAAGTATTTACCATTTGTTGTAATTTATGTATTAAAATAAATATTTTCCTGTGGATCCAGACTTTCGGCCCACCCTGTATATAATATATATATATTTTTTTTTTTTTTTTGCATTGGGGCGTTTACCGCCACTTCCCGCTATATGGTAGCGGATATCATGGCGAGGCGGAATACGAGAAAGAGAAACGGAGACGGAGAAAAGGCACTAGAAAAGGAGAAAGCGGACTACAGGTGAGAAGTCACCTAAAGCTCAGATAGATGCGAGATTGGGAGAGGAAGAGGAAAAGACGGTCAAGCGAGAAGAGAGGGCTCTCAGCGAGCATAAGGCGTAAACGTCGGGGAGGGGGAAATCAGAAAGAGGAACGGGAAGGCGCGACGACGTACTGACGACAGGGTGGGGCATTCCACAAGGATGTGAGAGACGGTGAGGGGCGACTGGCAGGAGGCGCAACGAGGAGCCTCCTGCCGGAACATAAGATAGCCGTGCGTGAGGCGCGTATGGCCGATGCGAAGCCGCGCAAGGACGACCTCTTTGTGTCTGGAGCGGTGGAAAGAGGACACCCAATATGACAGACGGGGGCGGATGGACCAGAGTTTATTTCCGGTGGCATCGTCCCAGGACTGTTGCCACATGCGGTCGTAAAAGGAACGAAAGACCTGCACATAGTCTGAGAAGGGGAGCGGGCGGGGGAGGGGAGGCAGCGAGGCGGCGGACCGGGCTATGCGGTCCGCCGCCTCATTACCGGAAACACCAACATGGGCAGGAACCCAGCAGAAGGTGACCCGGATCCGGTGAACGGTGTGCAGGACATGGTACTCCTGTTGAATACGGCGTACGAGGGGGTCCGGGGAATCATAGCGCTCGAGCACCTGAAGGGCGCTCAGCGAGTCCGAAAAAATGGTACAGGAGGACCGCGAACAACCCGATACCAGACGGAGGGCTTCCAGAAGGGCAAAGAGCTCCGCGGAAAAGATGGAGGCCTGAACCGGCAGGGGGATACCCCGGGAGGTAGGTGACAATGACGGAGAGAAGACGGCGGCCGCGACACCTGCAGGGGAGCGCGAGCCGTCGGTGTAGACGGGAACGTCGTCCGAATGGACGGGAAGATGGGCCAGAAAAGAAGACCGGAGGACGGCAGGAGGAGACTCCTTACGCAGGCCACGGAGCGCCTGGCAACGGCAGATAGGGGGTGGTCCGCCAGGGGGGCGACAGATCGAAGGAGAACGGCAGAATAGAGGGTGGGGGGATCCCAGGGACGAGAAAATCTCGGCCAGAGAGGCAGCGAAATGCCACGTGTCAGGCCGGGGTAGCGCCTGGGAGATCGTGGAGAAGAGTAGGGACATCGGAAGGCGGCAGATGCGAAGGTAACATTTCGCCATGAGAAGGCCCCGGCGAAGGGGCAGGGGGGGGTGTCCACAGTCCACCTGAAGACTAGCGACAGGGGACGAGCGGAAGGCACCCGACGCCAGGCGAAGGCCACGGTGGAGAAGAGGATCCAGCATACGGAGTGCCGGAGAGGAGGCGGAGCTGTAGACCACACAGCCGTAGTCGACACGGGATTGCACCAGGGAGGTGTACAGGCGCAGCAGAGTACGCCTGTCCGCCCCCCAGGTCGTTGGGACAGATGACCCAAAAGGGAGAGGGTGCGGCGAGATGTTTGCCGCAACCGCCTAAGGTGTGGAACCCAACCGAAAAATCCGTCGAGGGTCATACCCAGGAATCTAACGGATGGGACGAGGGGAAGAGGAGTGCCGGCAAGGGTAAGGGCGAAGGTATGCGACAGACGGAGGCGCCGAGGACGGAAAAGCATACTGGAAGACTTAGAGGGTGAAAAAGCATAGCCAACCGAGGACGCCCAGCGAACCACCGCGTTGATGGCTAGCTGGAGCCGACGTTCAGCCAAAGACGGGAGGCGGCCAGAGCAATAGATAGCCAGGTTATCGGCATAGAGGGAGCTACAAACGGATGTAGGCAGGACCGTAGCGATTGTGTTCATCACGAGTGAGAAACACAAGACGCTAAGGACACTACCCTGAGGGACACCCTCCTCCAACGGAAAGCGGTCAGAGAGGGTAGAACCGATGCGGACGCGGAAAGAACGGGCGGACAAGAAGTTATAAATAAAGGAAGAGAGAAAGCCTACGAAACCCAGGGAGCGTAAGCAGTCGAAGACCGCGCTCCGCCGGGTAGTATCGTAGGCCTTCTGGAGTCGAAAAAGACGGCGAGTACAAATTGACGCCGGGAGAAAGCCTCCTGCACGTCATGGCTAAGGAGAAGGAGGGGGTCGGTGGTAGACCGGAAGCGCCGGAAACCAGCCTGGGTAGCAGGGTACTGGTCACTCGCCTCCAAGTAAAGGACAGCCGCGAGGCGACCATCGCCTCCATCACCTTGCAGGCACAGCATGTTAGGGAAATGGGGCGATAGTTCGACGGGAGTGAGGGGTCTTTATCGGGCTTCGGGATGGGGACGACGATGGACTCACGCCACCGGTCCGGAAATGAACCCTCCAACCAAATCCGGTTATAGAGGTCCAGTAGAAAGCTGAGAGCAGAGGGGTGGAGGTGCCGTAACAAGTCATAGGGGATATTATCGGGGTCGGGGGCGGAGGAGCGTCGGGGGCGGAGGGCCTCCCGAAGCTCTGTCATGTGGAAGAGGTGATTATAGGGGTCATCCCTATGAGGTGGAAATTCCGGTGGGTCGCGGCGGGAGTGGGGGGAATCGGAACCGGAGATGGCTGTGAAGTGCGCCGCGAGTGCGTTCGCGACGGCCTCCGGATCGGACACGAACTCGTCGTCCCCGACCCGAAGCACCGGGGGTCGAGGGGGGACACGGGTCCCCTCAAAGCTACGCACCTTGCGCCAAACAGTCGAGGGGGCGGTCGAGGAGGAGATCCCGGACACGTAACTCCGCCAGGAGGTACGCCGGGCTAATTTCAAGACCCGACGGGCCACTGCCTTCAGGCGCTGAAACGCCATCTTATGCTCCGGCTGGCGGGTCCGGTAGAAGCGACGGCCAGCACGGCGCCGCTCCTGAACGGCACGGGAGCACTCTGGGGTCCACCATGGGACGCTGCGCGGCCTGGGGGAGCCTGAGGTACGGGGGATGCAACTGGTGGCAGCCGAGAGGATCTTGCTTTCGAGAAGGGCGAGGGCCTCACTAACGGAGGGAAAGGCAGGAATGGACGGCGAGATCGCCGTGCACCTCGTGTATGAGGCCCATTTCGCTCGGGCGAACAGCCAGCGCGGGCGGACAGAGGTGGGGGGGAGGAGACGGGTTGGGGTCAGTGGCGGATTTAGGGGGGGGCCGAGTAGGCCATGGCCTACGGCCCCGCGCCTGTGAGGGCCCCGCGCCCTCACATATAATTATAATGTTGGATTCCACTATAAATAATACAATTGATTAATGATTAGTGATAATTATGGTATCACTCTCTTTGCTGGCGGGAGTTTAGTTCTATTCAGGCCGCTGTGGAGTGCACATGTGAGTGTGTTTAGTGGTAAGTAATGGTAAAAGTCGTATCTCGAAAAAGTCGCCAGTCAATAAATGGGGATGGGGGAGTTTTAGTCAGCTTTATAATAACATAAATAAGTTGAAAAATGTTAAATTAATGTAATTAATTTTTTTATATGAAACGTACTTAGGCTAGGTTAGGTCAGTTTAGCTTAGATTTCATAATAAATACATTTTTATACATATTTAAGGAAAAAGTCGCCATGGTGGGGGCTGGCGACTTTTCCCATAAAGCGACTTTTTCACCCGAACAACTGTTTAGTGTCTGTATTTAATTAATTAATTAAACTGTATTAATTAATACTAAACCGAGGGTCAAGTGTAAATAGTTTGTTTTTTATGTTTTTATGTTTCAGGATAAGGCAGTGAGGCTGCACTGAGGCACAATGGAGAAATCAACAAGTCGTGATCGTGATCAAGGGAAGAAGTATAAAGCTGGCTCTGTTAAACGACAAGAAAAGGCAGACGTAAACCAAAGAGTAAAAAAACTACCAAAAATAACTCAATGGTTGACATATCCAACAGTATCTGAATCTGCAAAATCACAAACTCAAACTGAATCCGGTCAAACTGAATCTGAATCAGTAGAGACACCAATTACGCCTGAAACAACTGGAGAAGCCACAACTAGTACTGAACCTAGTGTAGTTAGCGCAATTGAACCTGAACACAGTGACAGTGAGGAGACAAGAGGAAGTGAAAGTTATGAATACCGGTACTGAACAAGGATTTGAAACGGATCTTGGATTATGGCCTAAAATAATTACTGAAAATGTGTGTGACTATTGGTTGAAAAAGGGAAGCGCAGAATGTCGACACTGTGATGGTGACTTCAAAGAGTCAGCTGTGAAAGAGCTAAACAGAACCCGTCATTGTACAAAGACATTATTCACTCGAACTCATTCATTATCTGGCCAAGAAATTAATCTTAAATGGCTCTGTTACTCTAAAACAACTGGTAAAGTGTATTGTTTTGCTTGCAAGCTTATGTCAAAGGTGGAAAGCTCATTCACAACTGGCTTCAATGGTTGGAAGAACGCTAGGTATGTCATAGAATCTCACAGTAGGTCAGATCAGCACAGGAAAAGTATGGTCGAAATGATATATCGAAAGACTGCGGGTGCCCGTATTGACTAATCTAGTACAACAATATGAAAGTGAATGCGAGTACTGGCAAGCAGTATTGAGGAGGTGTGTAGATGTTTTAAAGCTACTTTGCGAACGCGGGCTAGCCATTCGAGGTAAAGATGAAGTAATTGGATCAGTACACAATGGAAACTATCTTGGGATTCTAGAGCTGCTGAGCACATACGACAGTTTCTTGGCAGCACATATCAAGAAACACGCAAACAAAGGTAGTGGTCATACTTCCTACTTATCCCATGTCATTTGAGGAAGTCATTGGAATAATGGCAGAAAAGGTTATGTCCTCAATAACAGATGAAGTAAAAACAGCAAAGTACTTCTCAATTTCTGTTGACTCCACACCTGATATTTCACACATGGATCAACTTACTTTTACAATCCGCTATGTACTGCCTACTACAGGTCCAGTTGAAAGGTTTTTGCAGTTTATTCCCATGCTAAGCCACACTGGCAGAGATATTACTACAACTGTTCTTGATTTTCTTAAAGAGAAGAACATTCCAGTTATCGACTGCCGAGGACAGTCCTATGACAATGCCAGCAACATGTCTGGTAAATATCTGGGGACCCAACAGATAATTAAGAATGAGTGTAGTGAAGCTGAGTACATACCATGTATGGCTCATTCCTTAAACTTGGTGGCTAAGTGTGCTGCAGAAAGCTGTCCTGCTGCAGTGTCATTGTTTGCTCTGGTACAAAATATGTACTCCTTTCTTGTTGCATCTACTTATCGTTGGAGGACACCGTGAGGTACTAGAGACTAATAAAGATAAGAAGTTGAAAGTTGATAAAATACTTTCAGACACTCGTTGGTCAGCACGAGCAGATGCTGTAGCTGCTCTCAGTAGAGCACACAAAGAAAACATCATTGTTCTGGAAGAGTTATTCTCAGATCAGAATCAGCCAGCTGAAACAAGAGCTGAAGCAAGTGGTCTTCTCAAAGGTTTGAAAAAACTTGAAACAGTGATTCTTCTTGAAGTTTGGGATACAGTATTGGAAAGGTTTCAGAGTAGCAGTATCCAGCTGCAAAAATCTGGGCTCTCCCTCAACACAGCTGTCACACTGCTAGAGTCTCTTTTACAATTTGCTAAAGACCTGAGATCCCAGTTCGATGACTTTGAAGCAAAAGCTATGGCTAAGTGTGATCCCTGTGATGTGACGAGTAATGATGCATACTACGCCGACACGCAGCGTATTAGGAAGCGCAAGCGTCACCACGATGAACTAGACTCCGCGGAGGATGTTATGCTGACAGGGAGAGACAAGTTTAGAGTGACTGCATTCTTGCCCATCATTGACAAGCTCTGTGCTGCCCTACAACAACGCATTGCTGCTTACAGCGATCTTCGAGAGAAATTTGGGTTTTTATCAGAAATCTCAAACAACACCTGAGCTTAAAGCATCTGCTGAAAAGCTTGTGTCTTCATATCCTAAGGACTTGGAGGCTGGATTGGAGTCGGAGCTTTTGCAGTTTGCACACCATATGAAATCCATTCCAAGAGATTCACCTGAAAGTGCTCCTTCATCAGGTGGTGCAAAGGCTGCAAAAAGTCCTGAACTAGAAATGTATGAGATAATTCACAGACATGACATGGTAGAAAATTTGCTAATGTTGAAATTGTATTACGACTCTATCTCTGCATGTTTGTCACAAACTGCACTGGAGAGCGAATCATTCTCCAAGATGAAACTAGTCAAGATTATCTAAGAAACACCATGGGGCAGGACCGTTTGTCTTCACTCACCCTGTTGAGCATTGAGCATGAGAAATTAAGGGTGCTTGATTTTACTGATGTCATCAAACAGTTTGCAAGTAAGAAGGCTAGAAAAAAATCTTTTTTGACTGAGAAATAGTTAAGTGTACCGTACAAATTGCCTGCAATAAACAAAACCCACTCATTGCATCATTTGCATGTCAGTCAAGTGGTATTCTCTTTAGTTAATGGTGTATTATTATAGTTATTTTTTGTTAATGGTGTATTATTATAGTTATTTTTATTGTTAAGCTTCAAAAAAACAAATGTGTAATGTTCAACTATGAAATGGTCATTTGGCTAATTAATTATCAATAAATTGAATATTGTTTAAAAAGTAAATTTATTTTAACGCTTCGCTCGCCCATTGATTTGAGGGCCCCGTAAGGTCACCACTGGGGGATGGGGGTGTAAATCTTCATTTCAGTTAATTAAGCTAGCTTTGCGTAGTTTGGGGCCCCGCACTCCAACCGGCCTAGGGCCCCGCGCACCTTAAATCCGCCACTGGTTGGGGTAAGACACACAGGGAAATGGTCACTGCCGGAAGAATCCGGCAGGACCTCCCAGGTGAACTCCGTCACGATATCGAGGGAAACCAGGGAAAGATCAATACAGGTGAAACTGTCATGGGCCGAGTGGAGGCAGGTTGGGGAGCCATCGTTCAGAAAGGTGAACTCTAGCTCGTCCATAAGGGAGAGAAGGGTCCCGGAGAGAAAGGTGGAGCAAACGTCCCCCCAGGCCGGGTCCCGACTGTTGAAGTCCCCGAGAAGCAGGAAAGGGCGGGGAAGCTGCAGAATTAGGTCACGGAGAGAATCGGGTGGAGGGCGTACGTTAGGGAGAGGTAAAGAGAGCAGACCGTGAGCTGACGCCACAAAGAAAGGCGCACGGCCACAGCTTGCAAGACAGTACGGAGCGGGAGGGGGCGGAAAGGGACGGAGCGGTGCACGAAGACCGCGGTGCCCCCCTACCCGCCCCATCGAGAGGCGGGGAGGGAGCCCGCAGTAGCCGGACACTCGAGGGAGGGAACGGGAGCCCAGTATCGTCTCCTGAAGGCAGAAACACGCCGGACACCTGGAGGCCAGGAGAGAAGAGAGACTCTCGAGGCCTACCAGGAGCCCGCGGATGTTCCACTGCAGGAGCGAAGTATATGGAGGGGTAGGAAAGTCTGCGAAACGGATGGTTATGGGGTGGGTGGGCCGATCGGGCGGCCCGAGATTAACAAGGGGATTGGAAAGCCCCGGGGCCCAACGGGGGACGCCGAACGTGGGCGAAGGCGAGGGTCACCCGACGGGGGGTCGATGTGGAACTTGACGCCGGCAAATCCTCCTGAAGAGGAGTCACCGGACGCCCGGGGGAGAGCGATGCAGAGAAGGGGACGTGAGGGGTATCCAGAAGGCCCCTCCCTTCACCGGAGGTGCAGGGGAGGCTGGACTACAAGGGGGAGTGGAAAAGGATACCTCACCCGGATGCATAGGCAGGTCAAGGAGAGAGGTGGGGCAGGTCACGCGCGGGGGCGTGCACATCCCACCCACTCCGACCAGGCGGGCGAGTTCCCCCTCCAGTGGGTCCATCGACCGAACCGGTGAGGGATGTATCCGCCCCCACCACGAGGGTCGTCGGGGACCCCAGGGGGGAGCGTCCATAACGGTTGCGCAGCAGGGACGGTGAGGACACCGGGATGGTAGGGCGAAGGGGGCGTTTGTGTCTGGGAGAGGAAGGTGATGCGAGGCCTATGGCCTCGAACCTTTCGGGGTCACTATTGGCGCGGCGCTTGCGGCCCGTTCCCCTCCGTCGTGCGGCCCGCATGGGTGACGGCGGGTCACGGTCCGGAATGGGGGTGGCCGAAAGCGCCGGTGGAGAGGGCGTAGAAGGGGCAGGGGGGGTTGCCGACGAAGCATCGGCGTTCGCGGAGGGAGCACGTGGGGACGCGCTGGTAGTACAGGGAGCCGCGGCGGAAGTCCGCTGGGCGGCAGAGGATAGACAGGGAGTAGCGGACACGGTGGGTGGAGGCGCGTCGGGAACCGCCAGTGAGGACGGGGTCTGGGCCGGCGGCGGCCGGGGACGGAGAGCTCGGCGTACGAGGTACCACGCCGGGCCTCGCGGCCACGCAACCGGTCCCGCGCCTCCCGAGCGCTGAGAAATTCTGATGAACAGAGGCCCGAACCTCCCTCTCAAAGAGGAAGACGGGCAAGAGCGGGATGAAGCAGGGTGCGGTCCATGACAGTTGGTGCAGGAAGGCGGAGCAGTACAGGGCAAAGGGTGGGGAGGGCCGCCGCAGCGGACACACAACGGCGCCGGCTGACGGCAGGAACTGCTCACGTGGCCAAACCTATTGCACTGAAAACAGCGCGTAGGATCTGGCACGTATGGCCGAACCGAGAATTCGCATGCTCGTCTCTCACCAAAGCCCCGAATACCGAAATGGGGGCACCAGTGAGTCAAAAGTAAGGAGAAGGCGAGGAGAAGGGACGGATGGGGATCGCGATCTGTCGGGAAAACGGTATATTCTCACCACACCCTGGGAGGCGAGGTCAGTCTGGAGGTCCTCCACCGGGATGGGTAGAAGACGAGCAGCGTAGATCGTGCCCTGGCACTGATTGAGGCGGGGGTGGGGAGTCACCGTGATCCCGCAGCCAGGACATCGGGGATAGCGAGCAGAGAGGAGGTTTCGGCAGAGGAACGCGACCTTATCAAAATGGAGCCATCCCTCTGAGGCCGAAGGTCAAAACGCGCCGTCCCCGTCTTCCCATGGATCGCTCGAAAGAGGCGTTCGTGGTTTAGTGGGGAGGGGCTTGGAGGAGGAGGGGCGGAGGACGAGGAACTTGTCCATCGTCCTAAGGCCGAGTGAAGCCGTCTGGCCAAACACCACCGGAACTTCGAGGGGGCGGGAAGACGAGAAAGGCGGACGGCGACGTCGGGTCCCGTCCCCCAGGGGCCGAGGGGGCCGGGGGCGATGAGGCCCGACCGGAGTGGAGGCGACCGGGGCCGCGGGCTTCCCACCTGAGGGCGAAAAAGCAGGTGGGTCCCTATCGGGACGTGGAATATGGGGGATCCAGGGGTCGGGGGGTCCACTGCAGGTCCATCCGCTACTGGCGGGTCGGGCAGCGGCGCCACGAGCCTGGGAAGAGAGGGAGAGGAGATGTCGGCAAGAAGAGCAGACGGGGTGGGCGAGGGCTGCCGACTGCCCTTACCAGACCCACGGTCCAAAGAGGTAGTCAGAGGGAGGTCATATGCACAAGCCGGTCGTCAACGAGGTCCATTAGATTTGTAAATGTTTCCATACAAAAAATTTTATTGTTGTTTCGCGCCCGGGGCCGCGGGGAACCGATTACCCGGGGCCCAAGGGGACCAAGCGCACGCCGGCAGGGGGTGGGTGCCTCGTCCCATGCGGGTACCCCCGTTTCAAAAGGGGCCCTTGCAGCATCGAGAGTTCTCCCCCGCCGGCAGCAAAGACCAAGGCCCCCCAGGGTCCCAGGCCCGGGCACCCTACCAGCCAACTTAGTCCGGCCCCGGCCATGGGAGCGAGACCCCCAGCGACCAGCCCCGGCAGCCCACGGGGCGCGCGAAGTGAAGAGAGAAAGCAGAAAAAAAACAGAGGGGGCAAGGAAGAGGAGAAGACAGGAAAGAGGGGGCTGTAGGATAGCAGGGTATGTTAAAAGTCCACTTCGCAACCGGGCGGGGGACCCGGCAGGGCCCCCAGCCGCGGCTGACCCCCCTCGCCACATGGAGGCAGGAGCCCGCGGGCGATCCACCCCAGAAAGACCGCCCGCGGGGAGGGGGCCTGTATATATATATATTATGCAGGAAGGAGGGGCCAAGGGCAAATGTCCGCAAAAGCGCCCCTCTCATAGAGAAGAGAGCCAAAATCAAGGTCCGGGGTTTTCGAGATGCCTAGACACTGTGTTTGAAAGATGGGAGGTCATAGACAGGAGGAAAGATGGATTGAGGAAGATTGTTCCAGAGTTGACCGTTTGAGCGGGTGAAAGACAAAATACCGATTAACCCTTGCATTAGGTAGTTGGATAGAAAAGAGATGAGAAAGTGTGGAAAGTCTGGTACTGCGTACTCTCCTTGAAGGAGGAGGCATGCAGTTAGAGAGTTCAGAAGAACAATGTTCTTTATGATAGCGATAGTAAAGAGAGTGTGAGGCAACATTGCGGCGAAGAGAGAGAGATTGAAGACAATCAGTAAGAGGCGGGGAATTGATGAGACGAAAAGACTTTGATTCCACCCCGTCAAGTACGGCTGTGTGGGTTGAGCCACCCGACACACGAGAAACGTACTCCATACAGGGGCGAACGAGACCCCTGTACAGAGACAGCAACTGAATGGGGGTGAAGAAACCACGGAGGCGGTACGGCACACCTAACCTCTTAGAAGCTGTTTTAGAAGGAGAGTATATGTGATCTTTCCAGGAAAGATCACGAGAAAAGGAAACGCCAAGAATGTTAAGAGAAGAGGAAGGATTGAGTTGTGTGTTGTTGAAGGTAAGGGATAGTCGTGTGGAAGATCGTGACGAGTAGACGGATGGAGGAACTGAATTTTTGAGGCATTGAAAGCTACGAGGTTTTCTCTGCCCCAATCATATATAGCAGAAAGATCGGAGGTCAGGTGTCCCATAGCCGTCCTACGCGAATCATGAAGCGACTGCTGTAAGGGATGCTTTGGGAAGCGGGTGGAGAGGTGAAGAGTGGAATCATCGGCATACGAGTGAATAGGACAGGGAGTGCGACTTTAAAGATCATTAATAAATAAAAGGTAAAGAGTGGGTGACAGGACAGAACCCTGAGGAACACCACTATTAATAGCTTTAGGAGAAGAACATTGGTCATCTACAACTGCAGCTATAGATCAGCCAGAAAGGAAATGTTCCGTACGATGATTCCTTATTTCACGAAGGTCGAGCTTCTTGCCCCTCCTCTTGAGTTGGCCTGGTGAAGTAAAGAGTTGGTTTCTTGTGCCCTTCACTTTACATAGTCAGGTACTCCTAGCTCATCTGGAAATGTTCTGAGCCAAGCGTCTAGTCTTCTTTTGAAGAAATCCACCGCTACACCACTCGTGTTCCTTAGTACCTGGGTAGCTGGTTGAACAGTCTTGATCCTCTCACAACAAAACTATTTTCCTTTAGGGTTGAGGATGTTCCCTGTCTAGCCTTAATTTGGGACCAAAGACATTCTTCCTTTTTTACTTTCCACAGTAGTTTGGACTTTGGAGGGTTATAGGGTTCAAAGTAAGATTAGATTAGTTTCTCCATTATTTTCCATATGTAAATAATGGTGTACCTCTTTCTTCTGGGTGTACCGCCTCTTCCAGTGAATATAAATTTAATTCACGTAACCGTTCCCAGTAATTTAGTTATAATGTTATAATGTTATAATGTTTCAGACCAACAAGACCCTAGGATCCACTCATGGCTGGTCTACCTAACTGTGTTCGTAATCGTGTATTGTGTATGTCCTCCGTGGTGGCGGAGGGGACCTACAATTTTACGTGGGTTCCGAACCACAAGAATAAGAAACTTATTTAAAACTGCCGTAAATTGGCAACGACCAATTTTTACGAAACTAAATAATTATCAATTTAAAAATAATTAATTATCGGTTTAAAACTAAAGATAGAATCTCTCGGTCCAGAGGAGCAAGTCATAATAGACTACTATCCACAAATATGTTACATTCTATATCTATTTATAAACGGACATGCAAATATATCAGATCCAAAGAATCCGTCAATTTCATTACGGTATCCATCAAGTCACGGTCCATATCGATTGCGGACCAAGTCAAAATTTACAAACCATATACATTATCAATTTAAAAATAATTAATTATCGATTTAAAAACTAAAGATAGAATCTCTCGATCCAGAGGATCAAGTCATAATAGACTACTATCCACAAATATGTTACACTCTATATCTATTATATAACGGACATGCAAATATATCAGATCCAAAGAATCCAGTCAATTTCATTACGGTATCCATCAAGTCACGGTTCATATCGATTGCGGACCAAGTCAAATTTACAACTATATACATTACAATATATACACATACGAGGAAAAGTGTAGGTGTGGCTGTAAGACTGTACAGTAATGTAGAAATGTGTGTGCACCCATTATGGGTCTCCCATTTAAAGGTGTTTGTGGGGCAAGTGAAGATCATGAGTTTTTCAATACCTCCAGTCTATGGGGGCACCGCTCGGCAGAGGAATCTCTTTAAATGGGGTGTGTAAGGACAGAGAGTATCCCTAACCCAAGACGCTGCCTCCCTATATCCCACAACACGTGTGTTGAGCTGTGGGATCTATCCCACAAAGCCTTAATTTTACTACCTTAAACTATACCCTTTCTATCAACATGCGCGTCCAATCGATTCTTAAACATGTTTATAGACGTGCTACTAATTACTTCTACCGGCAAACTATTCCAACTATTTACTATTCTATGCGTAAAAACGTTTTTCGCAACTGCTGTCTCGAACCTTCTACTTGTCAACTTACACCCGTTATTTCTAGTCCTATTATATTGAGATATTTCGAAAAAGCTATCTCTCTCTACGTTATCAAACCCATTCATAATTTTGAAAACCTGGATTAGATCACCCCTTAACCTCCTAGTCTCGAGTGTAGTCAATTTTAACTCTTTAAGCCTTAGCTTGGCTGTGAAGCTTCTCTAAATCCCTTCTAGTTGATTAATGTCTTCTTTTTTATATGGGGATGTTAAGACCGAACAGTATTCCAACTTGGGTATAATCAGCGTTTTCAATAGAGGAATCATTATATTCCTATCCATTCTTTTAAAGGTTTTTATTATCCGTTCAGCTATTCTCTTTGTTCTGTTTACTGTTATCTTACTTTGCGTTTCAAATTTCGCGTCATCAGTCATTACAACTCCTAAATCTTTTGCTTTAGAGTTTCTCCGAATCTCCTTTTCATTTGGAGTATAGTATTTCATGGATTTTAGGTCCTCTTTTCTTCCGTACCTTAATAGTTGAAAATCTTCAGTGTTAAATTTCATATTATTGCCTTCAGACCAATTGTAGATTTTGTTCATGTCTGTTTGTAGAGATCCTACATCCTCTGAGTTTCTCAATTTTAGACATACTAATTTGTGTGTCATCCGCAAAGGATGTTACTGTGCTGTCACGGGTAACTTCCTCATCTTTATCAGTTAGTAGGTCCGTGCGTTGGTCTCTTTTCACACGAAGGTCAAGCTGGTGGACCCACCTCTAAGCCTGGCCTGATGGAGGAATGAGTTGCTTTCTTGCGCTGTCCACCGCGCATAACCAGGCCTCTAGTCTTTTTTTGAAGAATTCTACGTTGATACCAGTAATGTTCCTGATCTTCGGGAGTTGGTTGAATAGTCTTGACCCCATGACAAACAAGCTATTTTCCTTCAGGGTTGAGGGGGGTGTCCTTTGTCCGGCCTTTAGTTTGGGAACACTACACATTCTACCTTTCCTATTTTCCACTGTTGTTTGGGTAGTTACTGGGTTCAGTTTGAATTTAGGTACCAGTTTTTCTATTATTTTCCACGCGTAAATGATGGTGTATATCTCTCTCTATTCTTCTTTCCAGTAAATATAGATTAAATTTACGAAGTCTTTCTTAGTAGTTGACTTCTTCGCATGAAATTTCTTTGAATTTCTTTTAGTTTATTAGTTTCTTCTTTTTTATATGGGGACGTCAAGAGTCAAGACTGAGCAATATTCAAGTTTAGGTACGATCAGCGTTTTCAGCACGGGAATCATTACTTTCTTCTTTCTTTTATAGGTTTGTATTACCTATCCCTCTACCCGTTTTGTTTATCGTTATCTGATTTTGTGTCTCAAGTAGTGTGTGTATATATATATAATATAATATATATATATACACGGTCTAAACAAAAAGGCCATAAAATGACAAACTTTCTAAGAACCCTCCCCCAAAACCCTTACCGACCCCCCTTTTGAACGTAAATCCCAAAGCCTTAATATGAAAATGCAGTTCAAGGTTAGAGCTAAATTTTTCTGGAGAGAGAGAGAGAGAGACTTCCTTCCTTATGGATTCTTTCGTGCTGTGAAAGTAAAATTTTGTAGGAGAGAAGCTATTCGAACTTATAGTATTTATTTTTAATAATTCAAATTATAATTTTCTTTTAAGGAAATATTACAAATTGCTCATCAAAGATCTTGAGACTTTTTATTATTTTTTTTTCAAGGAAATGTTAGAAATAGTTCATCAAAGATCTTGAGGCAAAATTTATATATTTTTTTTATTACCTTTTAATTAATTTCGGAGTTGTTTATGTGTTTACACCATTATTAGCTTATTTACACACACACACACACACACACACACACACACGGAATACATACTTATATATGGTATCAAAATTTGGATCAATGAAAGAATGCCACCCCCAGCCTTCTTTAGTTAGCTTTTTAAAGCTAACTAACGAAATATCACGACCTAACCTAACCAATCGTTATGGTCAACTGTACGCCCTTGATGATTGGTTAGGTCAGGTCGTGATATTTTCGTTAGTTAGCCGTATAAAGCTAACTAAAGAAGGCTGGGGGTGGCTTTCTTTCATTGATCCCAAAAAAATTTTTAAATCTACTGGAATCAGAAGTTTTACTCAGAAAAAAAGAAGAATAAAAAAAATGTATATGTATATATAAATAATTATATGACTGTACAAATTTATTTGCACATTCTGATTTAATTGATTGATAGCATGACACAAAGTTTGTTGACGTTTTTAACTTAATTCAGTTTGATTGATTGATTTCATACGTAGATGCCGCCGAGTGACCTTTGACTTTCAAGCAAAATTTAATCATTCAAGGTTTCACCCCGATTTGGAGAAACGACCTCTCTATATTTTGTCGACGGAAAAATTGGATCAGCACCCTAATAACCTAACCTAATATAACGAGCCTAACATAAGTTAACGATCTAATATCCCCTTCCCCGGCGAACAAGACTCGTGAAGAATACCGCTTGTATCTTTTTGTTATGCACAAAATCAAACCACACACACACACACACACACACACACACACACACACACATATATATATATATATATATATATATATATATATACAGGGTGTCCAAAAGGTATGGCCTAAAAATAAACTTTTAAATTTTTTTATTATAAATGATAGAGTTAAAGAACAATGATAAAAACAGGCATGAATGCTTTAAGTTTTATTTAATATAGTTAGTAAACCTCCACATGATATCCACCGTTCACAACAACTAGTCTAATTCTACGTTCAAATTCTAAAAAAGCTGAACGTATGAAATTTGGTGTAAGTGATGCGCATACATACCGTATGTCATAAAAAGGCGGTTAGCAACAAGGTGTTTAACTTAACTTAGCGTAGCTCCTTGGCCTAACACATCAAATAGCCTCGTACTGTAGTTGATGCCGGAAGTTAAGTGCCGTAAACTGTTTAAATGATGAATTTTGAAATCAGTGAGTAATTTTCCTCTCTGAAATTTAGAATTTGAACGTAGAATTAGACGTTGTTGTGAACGGTGGATATCATGTGGAGGTTTACTAACTATATTAAATAAAACTTAAAGCATTCATGCCTGTTTTTATCATTGTTCTTTAACTCTATCATTTATACTAAAAAAATTGTAAAAGTTATTTTTAGGCCATATCTTTTGGGACACCCTGTATATATATATATATATATATTTTTTTTTTTTAACTGCAAACAACACACAGTTGGTTACCTCATTTTTAATTTGTTCGTGCTCCCTCCTCATCTTGTGCGGAACGTTCTTCTATACAAGCGTCGTTCTTTACATATATATATATATGGCCGAAAGCCAGAAGACACGTGTCTCTTTTTTTTCATGCGTGTAAGGTCAAATCCAGAGGTTTTCAACCCCGTCTCCACCGCATACCCTTTTGAGAAGTCAAGGTGCCTTCGTGTACCCCTATACAATATATATATATATATATATCTGACCGGCAATCGGAAGATCCCGGTTCGATTCCCGGGTGGTTACCTCATTTTTTCATTTGTTTCGTTCTCTCTCTCTCATCTTGCGCGGAATATCTCCTATACAAGCGTCGTTCTTTACGTTAATTATACTGCGTGTTTGCAGTTATATATATATATATATATATATATTATATAACTCGCATTGTTAAAATGTATAAAAATACATTTATAAAAGAAAAAGATAATGAGGAAAATACATTTTGTCAGCTTACTGTGTACCGCAAGGGGTACATTTACCTTCCCGGTTGAAATCCCATGGTCTAACCCTCAAATCTCACTCTTTTTAAAGACGAGAAGAAATTAAAAGGATAATCTCGTAGTTTAACGTCGTAAATTTGATAGGTGAACTTTTAAATTGTGTTTAAACGTCTGAAATTAATTTTGTTTTTATTTTTATTGTTGAGGTCGTTTTAAATATGGCACGACCTCCCCAATTTTCTAGAGGTCGTAATAAACACGAGTATAAATAGAAACGATTCAATCATCCGGTTATTATTTGCGTTATTCGACAATATGTGGTCTTAATAAAATTAGTTTTATTGGTTTTTTATTTCAATAATTAGCTAAAATGTAGTAATGAACACCCGTTTAAATATAGAAAATAAAAATGTTAAAAATTCCGTTCTAATTATTTTTGCCTTTCTTCTTCAGGAGCCGCACGCGTCTCACGAGCCGAGGTCTGGTTACGCAAATGTTTGATTTATAACCACATTTAGTTCCAACTCGTTTTCTAATTTCTTGCTGTAACCAGTGTCTAATTGGTTGGTTGGTTGTTACTCGAAATGTTGTCTCGTTTTATAACATAAGAAACAAGAAATATTAAAATAAGAAACAAGAAATATTAAAATTAATTAATTTAAGAAAAATATTAAAGTGTGAAATTATACATATTTGTTCCTCTCTTTCTGAAGAGACGAATGACAATATTGTAATAGAGCTAAAATAATAGGAAAAGTATATATATATATATATTGGCGGATCGTGGATCAGATTTCACGTTAAGTTGTAGGTCGAAGTTGCGGTGGAAAAGCTTGACCTTCGTCAGAATAAACAATTCGGGCGGAAGCAATGTATATATATATATATATATATATATATACTCTCGATGTTCGAGACACGCAGGCGTATGTAAGCGGAAAGAAAAGTTTCATCGCTTACGTATGTTGGTCCCAGTTTGATTCTTGTACGGGCGTTTTATAGGCTCTCTCATTTATATATTCAGGAATAGATGGATTGAACCCGAAGACCTACAGAGTAGTAGTAGTTCGCTCGAGTTCGTTCAAGGTCAAAATTCGAGGACAAATGTTTCTATTTCCGATTTTGCGTTTTTCCTTCTTTCTTACTTCCGTTTTCGAGATATTTGTATTAGTTCCGGTTTTTTTATCTCTCTCTCTCTCTCTCTCTCTCTCTCTCTCTCTCTCTCTATATATATATATATATATATATATATATATATATATATTTAGGAGAAATCCAATGACAAGGAGAAATGTAAATGCCATGAAAAGTCTTCTTTATTGCGCAACGTTTCGAGCAATACGCTCATCTTCAGGCTGTTTAATAACAATGTGAAATTAAAATCAATATTGAATGAAAAACAAAACAGAAAATTTCTATAACCTATTCGTAAAGACAAATTTTAAAAGACTGAGAAAAGAGGGTTAAATTCTAAGTTATACAGATTTACATATAAAAATTAAGAAGTTATTTTTAAATACATGTAGTAAATGTGAAATTAATACACTGGAAAAATTACCAATAGTACACTGGAACAATGGAGCTATCTACCTTACACTGCAGTATCCGAGGCTGGCTAATTTGAGCAGAGGCAAAGAACGGGAAACACGAAGGATGGCGAGGGCGATAGGGGAAGGAGGGATTATAAGGAATTGGGGAAGGAGGAGGGATCATAGCAATTGAGAGGGACGGCCGATGAGTCAACATTCAGACTAGGGGACAATGCTTTAATGAAAAGGGATTCTAAAATTCTTAGTGAGTTGGGACAAGTATTACAACCAAGAATTTTAAAATTGTCTAAAGTGACATCAATTTTGCATTTAATGCTGTGTTCACGAATACTCGAGGCTTCCTTAGTTTTTAAAATTTTACCTGTTCGGCCACTTATTCCCATATGCGAATAAAATCTAGCCCTGAGAGAGCGAACAGTGCTGCCGATGTAATTCCCAAGGAGACACCTGGGGCAGGTAAATAAATATACAACACCGCTACGCAACGAGTCAGGGGTTCGATCCTTCGCTGAGAAAAAGCTACCTAAAGACGTTTTATTAATAAATATGATGCGGAAATCAGTATGATAAAAAAATTTCCTTAACAATTTTGTAAATTTAAGCTTAAATTCCTTATTCAAAGGACCCATTTCAGGTACCAAGAAATATTTTATATCCTTCGGCACTGTAATACATGGAAGTTGAGGGCTATAAACATTATTTAAGAAGGATCTAATTAGTTTGTCTACATATTGAACAGGAAAACTATTATTAGTAAAGTATGATCTTAGATTATTAAATTCATCATTAAGTTAAGGTAAAATTAGAGGTCAAATTATATCCTCTGAACAGGAGAGTTTTTAATACAAGACATCTTATAGTTGAAATCAGTAAAACTAAAAAAATTCATGCCCAAACCAGTGAAAGTGGGTTTCCTGTAAACTGATGTAGTAATAGAATCACCGTTTTTCGAAATTAAAAGATCTAAGAAGGGGAGGGAGCCATTTTGCTCAGTTTCCATTGTATACGTTATATTGGGGTGCAAAGAATTTAGGAAGTTAAAGAATTGTTGCGCTTGTACCGCATTATCAAAGACTGCTATCGAATCATCAACGAAGCGTCGATAGAAAATTGGCTTGAGATGAGTGGGAGATTGTCTAAAAATTACACTTTCTAAATGAGTCATAAAAAAGTCAGCTGCTAACGGTCCGACTGGTGATCCCATCCCTACCCCATCAATTTGTTGGTAAACCTTATTGTTGAAAGTGAAATAGCATTGTTTGAAGACCAATTCTAAAAGTTCCTTCAAATGAGACAATGAAAAACATGAAAATTATCAACTGAGCTAAAAACCCTATCTAAAATAATGGCAATAGTTTCAGATACAGGTACATTTGTGAAAAGTGACTTTACATCAAAACTGACAAAAACTTTTTTGAATCGAAGTTTTTACCCATGAGGTCTTTTTGGAATTCAAACGAGTTATTTATAGTGTAAGCATTTTTCGCAAAGGGGGACAGGAGACGAACAACAAATTTTGCCAATTGAAAGGTGGGTAAGTTATACGAAGCTAAAATAGGACGGAGAGGTGTTCCAGCTTTATGGATTTTAGGCAGACAGTATAATTGAGCAAGATTAGCACCAGATGCGAACAACTGAGAGTAAGTATCATTTTTTATTATCTTTAAGGACTTTAGTCGTGACAGAAATCTATTAACCTGGTCTTCTAACCTTACAATGACTTTATTTACAGGTTCTAGAATTTGTTTGAATTTAGTAAGATCACTTAGGATTTCATTAGTTTTGTTTATGTAGTCCGATTTATTCAAAATAACCACTCCGTTACCCTTGTCTGGTCTAGTCACAACAATCTCCTGGTTCTTTGCCAAATTCTTAATACACTGCAAATCACTCTTCCTAAATATGAAAGATTGAAATTTAAGATTTCTAAGTTTAAGAAAAAATTCTTGAGTTAAATTTGAGAACTGACATTTGAAATTATTGAAATCCCCCACATGGGGAACATTTTTCAAGCCATTGAAAATTTTTCAAAGTAAAGAAAAACGAAGGCTTATATTTTGAAACAACGGAAGCTTAAATTGCAATTTAAGCTTCCGTTGTTTCAAATATATAAGCCTTCGTTTTTTATTTACTTTGAAAAATTTTTCAATGGCTTGAAAAATGTTCCCCATGTGGGGGATTTCAATAATTTCAAATGTCAGTTCTCAAATTTAACTCAAGAATTTTTTCTTAAACTTAGAAATCTTAAATTTCAATCTTTCATATTTAGGAAGAGTGATTTGCAGTGTATTAAGAATTTGGCAAAGAACCAGGAGATTGTTGTGACTAGACCAGACAAGGGTAACGGAGTGGTTATTTTGAATAAATCGGACTACATAAACAAACTAATGAAATCCTAAGTGATCTTACTAAATTCAAACAAATTCTAGAACCTGTAAATAAAGTCATTGTAAGGTTAGAAGACCAGGTTAATAGATTTCTGTCACGACTAAAGTCCTTAAAGATAATAAAAAATGATACTTACTCTCAGTTGTTCGCATCTGGTGCTAATCTTGCTCAATTATACTGTCTGCCTAAAATCCATAAAGCTGGAACACCTCTCCGTCCTATTTTAGCTTCGTATAACTTACCCACCTTTCAATTGGCAAAATTTGTTGTTCGTCTCCTGTCCCCCTTTGCGAAAAATGCTTACACTATAAATAACTCGTTTGAATTCCAAAAAGACCTCCTGGGTAAAAACTTCGATTCAAAAAAGTTTTTTGTCAGTTTTGATGTAAAGTCACTTTTCACAAATGTACCTGTATCTGAAACTATTGCCATTATTTTGATAGGGTTTTTAGCTCAGTTGATAATTTTCATGGTTTTTCATTGTCTCATTTGAAGGAACTTTTAGAATTGGTCTTCAAACAATGCTATTTCACTTTCAACAATAAGGTTTACCAACAAATTGATGGGGTAGGGATGGGATCACCAGTCGGACCGTTAGCAGCTGACTTTTTTATGACTCATTTAGAAAGTGTAATTTTTAGACAATCTCCCACTCATCTCAAGCCAATTTTCTATCGACGCTTCGTTGATGATTCGATAGCAGTCTTTGATAATGCGGTACAAGCGCAACAATTCTTTAACTTCCTAAATTCTTTGCACCCCAATATAACGTATACAATGGAAACTGAGCAAAATGGCTCCCTCCCCTTCTTAGATCTTTAATTTCGAAAAACGGTGATTCTATTACTACATCAGTTTACAGGAAACCCACTTTCACTGGTTTGGGCATGAATTTTTTAGTTTTACTGATTTCAACTATAAGATGTCTTGTATTAAAACTCTCCTGTTCAGAGGATATAATTTGACCTCTAATTTTACCTTACTTAATGATGAATTTAATAATCTAAGATCATACTTTACTAATAATAGTTTTCCTGTTCAATATGTAGACAAACTAATTAGATCCTTATAGTGGAGCTAGTTTTAGTTAGCCGTTTAAGGTGATAATGATTTAATTGTATGCAACGATTGATTTAGGCAATGACTGATTGCTTTATAATGATAGGCTGGGTTAATAATTTATGATGTAATACAGTATCACCGATTGGAATGAATGGTTATTTGATTAGGTCCACCATACTATTGGAAGTGACCGAAATGGCAGCGAGGTCACCAGCTTTGGTTTACGGCCAAAGCAAATTAATATTAAGGTTATGAAAGACACCTTACTTTTGTAGTTTATTATGAAAATAAATCCGTTATTTTATTCACTGTGATATAACAAAGAATTGACAGTAATTAATTGGTAGTTTTACGTTATGCTTATGGCATAGGCTTAGCTAATAAGATGAAATGTTAATAGCTTAATTGACACGTAATAAATAATGTAATACTCATCGATGGTATGTAAATGGCATGCAACATAGAACATTGAATAGGCCTAGTTAATGATATAAAGAATGCACGTGCGTTTGGTACATTGAATGGAAAACATGACACTGATTAAGTAGGCTAAATGATTGCATGGATGCACATAGAATAATTGATGTGGCCTAATAATAATGGATTGAAATGCTTGCACAATATCATTTATATAAAGGACATTATGTGATGTTAAGTGATTACGTCAAGAGAACATTTATTTAAACACACATTTATATGACTTGAACATAATGACGGATGGTACGCGGAATAAACGGTATTGAATTGACACTTGAATTGGATGATAGGCCTACTGCGTTATTAACGGGAGTCAATGGACGCGTGATTACACACTTTGGGAGTATAGCCTACCGTTCGGCGGTAGGCTAATGTAGGTTTCAAGAGTACTTACGAATATGATGTACTTAGCTTAGGGCGATGTAAAAACTTGAAGACGGGCTGAAGACAGAACCTATTACGCAGATTCGAGCTGTCGTTGTTCGTTAAGCCTCTTGAGATGATGGATGTAGGCTTCGTGGGCCTGAGCTGATGTTACTTCTCGAGTGCAGGCTGATTATGATCAGCCTGTGGTGCTGAATAATCTCGAGGAATGTAGAGAAACTTGAAGCCGACCCGGCAAACCGCAGGCCCGAAGTGATTCCGGTTGGGCCTCGTTGGATTGCTTCTGCAGGTGGTCTTTAGATCTTACGTGAAACAAATTGTAGGCCCTGAAGAAAGTAGCGGCCACGGCCCCGCGGCCAGGGGGCCGGAAAGCGGTTGGTGGACGCGCTGCTCACGTGATGACGTGCGTCCGAGTGTGAGAGTGAGAATGAAAGCAAATGGAAGCTCGCTTTTATACCCTGGTGACGTAGGACTATACCAAATCGTAAGACGCTTGGTCCGCTGTCCTTTAGTTTACAAAGGCTTCATTCGCGCCTTTCTTGGGAAGACACAGACTTTCCATTGTTTGATTGCCCACGTGTGTTTTCCAAGTTCTTTGATGATAGCGTGGAAGTAAAGTATTTTCTGTCGATTTGTTGGTCTATTTCTTGTCGATCCGCTACAGTAGTTCCCTCTCAGAGACGAAGGAACGATACTGAGAAAATACCATTCTGTTGGGAGACCTGATGAGGCCACTCCGAGATTTGACGCTTGGCCTGGTATATCGTGGAATTCCTGACGCAGGAAGGAGTGAAAGGTCGTCAGATGCTCGGAAGAGGAAACGCTGTGTATGGGTGGGGTTCCGCAGGGGGTGGGGTTGGGGTACGGCAGGAATGGGGGACAGTGAGGAGCGAACGGAGGAAACGAGAGGGGCGGGGGGACTGTGTTGGTGGTCGAATGCTGTGCCCGTAACTCGTCGCGTGGTTGTTCTCGTTGAGGTCGCTCCTGCCGCAGGGGTTGGGCTTCGGCAGGAATGTGGAGCAATGAAGAGCGGACGAAGGAAACGAGAGGGGCCGGGGGAACTGTGTGTTTGAGTTCGAATGCTGTACCCGTAACTCGTCGTGTGGTTGTTGTCGTCGAGGTCGCTCCTGCCGAAGGGAGAAAAAGAAACGTCGTTCAAGTCCACGAGCAGCAGGAATTAATCCACGGAATGATGCAAAGAGACAGTTGATGAAGGCAGGGGATCGCCAACCCTGTGCCTGAAGTGTCTGTTTTGCAGTTTGCTTGTTGCGTGGAGGCATGTGTGCACTCTGCTCGTTGATTGAAGAATGCTTTCTTTTTAGGCCTTCCCGTAGGGAATGGGGAAGGGAAAACCCGTCGTGCTTACGGAAAAAAAAAAAAAAAATTCGCTGATCAATGAGGCGCGTCACCAGATTTATCGCCAAATGATTTACCGTACAACGCCGAGACGGGACCGTTGAATATTTTGGACGAGGTGGTGACGAAAGAATGCGCCGTTTGAAACGAATTTGGGACTGACTGCAGCGCTGGGGGGTGGGGGGTGAGTGTTGTCCTGAGGCGTTAGATGGTGAATTTCGTGAGTCCCTCCACGATCCGTTTGACGACGGAGCAGGACCCAATGCCAGTGGTGGCTTCTCCAAGGGGTCGCCGCGCCCCTGCCGTCAGGAGGCAGTGAGACTCGACTCAGGGGGACGCACTCGGGAATTTGAAAGTTGCGGTGATTGTGCGACGGCACATGACCGCGAGACAGTAAGGCATTAAAGTACCGCGCGGAACGAATATCACTGTTTGCAGTAGGCCTAGTTAATTTCACTGAATTTATGAAACCGTACGTACATAGAAATTTGATATGTCTGCAGAAAATCACATTGAATTTATGAATACCGTATTTACATAGAAATTATTTAATGTGGCTGCAAAAAATGAAATGGTCAATAATAGCTAAGCACAAGGATCGCTGTGAATAAATAACGTAACATAATTCGAGTCACTCCGGGGTTACACCAATTTATAGTGGAGCTAGTTTTAGCCGTTTAAGGTGATAATGATTTAATTGTATGCAACGATTGATTTAGGCAATGACTGATTGCTTTATAATGATAGGCTGGGTTAATTATTTATATTGTAATACACTATCACCAATTGGAATGAATGGCTATTTGATTAGGTCCACCATACTATTGGAAGTGACCGAAATGGCAGCGAGGTCACCAGCTTTGGTTTACGGCCAAAGCAAATTAATATTAAGGTTATGAAAGACACCTTACTTTTGTAGTTTATTATGAAAATAAATCCGTTATTTTATTCACTGTGATATAACAAAGAATTGACAGTAATTAATTGGTAGTTTTACGTTATGCTTATGGCATAGGCTTAGCTAATAAGATGAAATGTTAATAGCTTAATTGACACGTAATAAATAATGTAATACTCATCGATGGTATGTAAATGGCATGCAACATAGAACATTGAATAAGCCTAGTTAATGATATAAAGAATGCACGTGCGTTTGGTACATTGAATGGAAAACATGACACTGATTAAGTAGGCTAAATGATTGCATGGATGCACATAGAATAATTGATGTGGCCTAATAATAATGGATTGAAATGCTTGCACAGTATCATTTATATAAAGGACATTATGTGATGTTAAGTGATTCGTCAGAGAACATTTATTTAAACACCATTTATATGACTTGAACATAATGACGGATGGTACGCGAAATAAACGGTATTGAATTGACACTTGAATTGGATGATAGGCCTACTGCGTTATTAACGGGAGTCAATGGACGCGTGATTACACACTTTGGGAGTATAGCCTACCGTTCGGCGGTAGGCTAATGTAGGTTTCAAGAGTACTTACGAATATGATGCACTTAGCTTAGGGCAATGTAAAAACTTGAAGACGGGCTGAAGACAGAACCATTACGCAGATTCGAGCTGTCGTTGTCCGTTAAGCCTCTTGAGATGATGGATGTAGCTTCGTGGAGGCCTGAGCTGATGTTACTTCTCGAGGTGCAGGCTGGCCTTATGATCAGCCTGTGGTGCTGAATAATCTCGAGGAATGTAGAGAAACTTGAAGGCCGACCCGGCAAACCGCAGGCCCGAAGTGATTCCGGTTGGGCCTCGTTGGATTGCTTCTGCAGGTGGTCTTTAGATCTTACGTGAAGACAAATTGTAGGCCCTGAAGAAAGTAGCGGCCAGGGGGCCGGAAAGCGGTTGGTGGACGCGCTGCTCACGTGATGACGTGCGTCCGAGTGTGAGAGTGAGAATGAAAGCAAATGGAAGCTCGCTTTTATACCCTGGTGACGTAGGACTATACCAAATCGTAAGACGCTTGGTCCGCGTGTCCTTTAGTTTACAAAGGCTTCATTCGCGCCTTTCTTGGGAAGACACAGACTTTCCATTGTTTGATTGCCCACGTGTGTTTTCCAAGTTCTTTGATGATAGCGTGGAAGTAAAGTATTTCTGTCGATTTGTTGGTCTATTTCTTGTCGATCCGCTACATCCTTCTTAAATAATGTTTATAGCCCTCAACTTCCATGTATTACAGTGCCGAAGGATATAAAATATTTCTTGGTACCTGAAATGGGTCCTTTGAATAAGGAATTTAAGCTTAAATTTACAAAATTGTTAAGGAAATTTTTTATCATACTGATTTCCGCATCATATTTATTATAAAACGTCTTTAGGTAGCTTTTTCTCAGCGAAGGATCGAACCCCTGACTCGTTGCGTAGCGGTGTTGTATATTTATTTACCTGCCCCAGGTGTCTCCTTGGGAATTACATCGGCAGCACTGTTCGCTCTCTCAGGGCTAGATTTTATTCGCATATGGGAATAAGTGGCCGAACAGGTAAAATTTTAAAAACTAAGGAAGCCTCGAGTATTCGTGAACACAGCATTAAATGCAAAATTGATGTCACTTTAGACAATTTTAAAATTCTTGGTTGTAATACTTGTCCCAACTCACTAAGAATTTTAGAATCCCTTTTCATTAAAGCATTGTCCCCTAGTCTGAATGTTGACTCATCGGCCCGTCCCTCTCAATTTGCTATGATCCCTCCTCCTTCCCCAATTCCTTATAATCCCTCCTTCCCCTATCGCCCTCGCCATCCTTCGTGTTTCCCGTTCTTTGCCTCTGCTCAAATTAGTCAGCCTCGGATACTGCAGTGTAAGGTAGATAGCTCATTGTTCCAGTGTACTATTGGTAATTTTTCCAGTGTATTAATTTCACATTTACTACATGTATTTAAAAATAACTTCTTAATTTTTATATGTAAATCTGTATAACTTAGAATTTAACCCTCTTTTCTCAGTCTTTTAAAATTTGTCTTTACGAATAGGTTATAGAAATTTTCTGTTTTGTTTTCATTCAATATGATTTTAATTTCACATTGTTATTAAACAGCCTGAAGATGAGCGTATTGCTCGAAACGTTGCGCAATAAAGAAGACTTTTCATGGCATTTACATTTCTCCTTGTCATTGGATTTCTCCTAAATATTAAATTGAAGCTCTGTAGAAGCAACCCGCATAATTATATATATATATATATATATACACAAACTCAGAATGGTCCCCTGAGAAACTTATATGTTAAACACAGACCATGCATGGAACAAGGAACTCTTCTGGGAAAATTAAATCCACTATAGTCCGAATAAGTAATGGTAAATGACAAATACCATAGTTTTTCTTTTTCATGATGCTAGCCGACGTGGGCAACGGGTCTCTCGCAAAGAGGTTCCCTCACCAGCTATCTGCAAAGCAGACAGGATCCAGGATCCTGTCTGCTTTGCAGATAGCTGGTGAGGGAAGCTATATTTTATTTATGGGACCTCTTTGCGAGAGACCCGTTGCCCACGTCGGGCTAGCATCATGAAAAAAGAAAAACTATGGTATTTGTCATTTACCATTACTTATTCGGACTATAGTGGATTTAATTTTCCCAGAAGAGTTCCTTGTTCCATGCATGGTCTGTGTTTAACATATATATATATATATATATATATATATATATTATATATATAATATATATATATATATATACACAGGGTGTCCGAGAATTATCTGTACAATTTTTGGCTGTTAATAAAGTCAACCATGAAGTGTAGAAATGCCAGTGTTGCCCCATTTTACAGAGAATCTCATTAAGTTTTTTCTGATACCACTTTTGACAAGTTTTTTAGAAATGTACGGGTGACAGACATTGATGATTTAAAAGCAAGAATCACAGCTGCTATTGAGCGAATTGATGTGGATATGCTGCAGCGTACATGGCAACATTTGGAGTATCGATTGGATGTTTTGCGAATCACTAATGGTGCACATATCGAATGTTTGTAACAACGTTACTTAATAAAAGAAACTTGAAAATACAGATTCTAAATAATCTTGTTTAAGAATTTTACGTGTGTTATCAAGAATTTTATTAAAAGATGAAATTGTACAGATAATGTTCGGACACACTGGAATTTCTAAAAAACTTGTCAAAACTTTTGGTATCAGAAAAAACTTAATGAGATTCTCTGTAAAATGGGACAACACTGGAATTTCTACACTTCATGGTTGACTTTTAATAACAGCCAAAAATTGTACAGATAATTCTCGGACACCCTGTATATATATATATATATATATATATATATATATATATATATATTTTTTTTTTTGCCAGATGGTAAAAAATGAATGCTAAGAAATGAACATGTTTAATTTGTAAATAATTTTTTTAAATTGTGTATGAGCACTCTTATAAAACACATTTTGTCGTAATACAGTTAAATTACTTAATATTTAGCTGTCAATGAAGTAGTTCACAGGATATCTTTCGGATCACCTGAAGATCAGGGCCCCCAACCTTCTTTAGTTAGCTTTATAAGGCTAACTAACGAAAATATCACGACCTAACCGAACCAATCGTCAAGGGCGTACACTGTACGCCCTTGACGATTGGTCGACGATTGGTTTTCAATTTTTTTTGAAAAGTATAGGTGATCGTGGTTTTTCCCATTATTTGGCACTATACTAGCACATTGGTACCATTTTTACAAAAATTGATCAATATTTAGGGGTCTCGCATCGACCTTGAAATTACGTTGTTTTTTTAAATGCGTACTTTTTAACGTTTTACTGAATCAAGATAAACCATTAGGTAGGGATGTTTTCTGAATCCTCTTAATGAGAGAAGTCGTTTGGTGTGCCTGCCAATGCCATACGACTAACGGTTTAAAGGTTGTGCCTGTATACAGGTAATACCAATGTGCTAGTATAGTGCCAAATAATGGGAAAAACCACGATCACCTATACTTTTCAAAAAAATGAGTCACCATACCCGGGCGGAATGTATAATGTATATAGGTAATTAGAAAATGCACTATGCCTGTGCCAGGTACCTAACCTATTTCTTTTTTGCAGATCATAACATTTTGAAATTCTGTCTGAGTTCCTCATCCTTTGTCATGGACAAATCGATGGCAACCATAACTGGAAGAACTCTTGAAGCTACAAATAGAGAGTCATCAAAAGGAAAGGCGAAAATAACATCGCTACCTTCTCTAAGATCGGCCTCGGAAATTTTTTTAGTTGGCCAACCGTCGTCCGCCATCAGTGGTAGCAAATTGCCAACAACACGGCAGGTTTTGCAATACTTCTTCAGTGTTATCCAGTACACTGCTAACAGGAAAGACGCATTCAAAGGAACCGTAAAAACGTCTTAAAGTTTTGGAACATGGCCCGCATTAAAACAATCACAAAGCTCAACTGCGAACGGAAGCTAGAGGCATTGTGGAAAGAGTGGCACTTACTCCAAAAGAACAGAAAACGAGAAACTGACGCCGGAGGAAAACGGCAGAAGTTTTCGGACAGTGTGGACAAGCTGTGGGATATCGGAGCATCTGACGCTGTCGAAGATATAAAGAAGAATCGACTGCTGTCCGACAAAGACAAGAAAGAAGACATTGACTTCTACCTCGATCAACGTGGTCCTCGGGTGGCAACGATGAGCGGGAACGATAAAGTTTTCGCTGTAAAAAGAAAGCTACAGGAAGGAAGAAAACGTCCTCGCCAGGAGCCGCAAACCTCAAAGTGTGCATACGAAACCGGAGATGAGGCCATGGAGAATGATGATACTGGCATGTCAGGAGAGTCGGAGACAGAACTAGCGAGGTGGCAGAAGCGTCACTGGCAGTGATGAGGCGGCACTTCTGGTATCTGAGGCCTCAGACCGTCATCTTCGCTCTATGCAGCAACAAGGTGGATGGCACTGTGAAGCAACAGATGGCAGAGAAGCTGTTCCACCTCCCTGTACCCAAAGACTTCACATACGAGAACGTCTCAGTCGACGAGATGACGCTACTCCCCGACCTGATCGACGAGTCTTCCTGGTTCTTATTTGCAGGTCTGAAGATGTATGGGTCTTCGTGGCTCACCCTGCCAACTGATAAGTGGGACGAGAACGAGGACTTTTGTCGTCTGAAGGATGTGATCTCTAATCTCCAGGTCACCAATGACGTCACTGAAAGAGGAGTCCAACTGATACAAGACTATGCGAACACGGTCACAAAGGACGAGGCACAGCTGCAGGATCTTCTGCAAGTGGTGGAAAAGAACCGGAAAGAGCTCGGCGACTTCAAGAAGTCATCACTCGCCACGATGACATAGCACAGAGGGACAACGTTGCAGCCAGTGACGTGTGATAGTGGTCAATACAATGCAAAAGTGATTGTTTAAGTTATTGTTTCTTTCTTCCTTATTTGTCTGCTATTTGCTGATTTTTTTGAAAAGTATAGGTGATCGTGGTTTTTTCCCATTATTTGGCACTATACTAGCACATTGGTATTACCTGTATACAGGCACAACTTTTAAACCGTTAGTCGTATGACATTGGAAGGCACACCAAACGACTTCTCTCATCAAGAGGATTCAGAAAACATCCCTACTTAATGATTTATCTTGATTCAGTAAAACGTTAAAAAGTACGCATTTTTAAAAAAAACTCGTAATTTCAAGGTCGATGCGAGACCCCTAAATATTGATCAATTTTTGTAAAAATGGTACCAATGTGCTAGTATAGTGCCAAATAATGGGAAAAACTACGATAACCCATACTTTAAAAAAAAAATTGAAAAGTGGGCCACCCTAGCGTACAGTTTACCTAACGATTGGTTACGTTAGGTCGTGATATTTTCGTAAGTTAGCCTTGTAAGGCTAACTAAAGAAGGCTGGGGGCCCTGATCTTCAGGTGATCCTATCTTTCTTTCACAAAGTTCAATATGTAGTGAATAATTTCCTTTCAGAAATTTAGCTTTTTGAAATTAATTTATATATATATATATATATGAATGAAAAAATCGCTCCTACCAGGGTTAGAACCAAGACCACCTCGTTCGAACCCACCACCTCTTGAATAGAAGATTTTTCATGATAACAAAAATCGCCATGGAAAATCGTGCGTGTTCATGTATGACATTCCATTTATGGAACCCCAGCGTTGCACCAGATTGTGTGAATTAAATGCTGGTCATTATCTCGAGTGCGGGAGTGTTAACACGTAGAATACCTCTGGACTGGACGCAAAAGCGTTATGCGTTTCCTTGGTTGTTTAAATGTATGATAGGTTTTATTAACTTTTATCCCGTCGTAGTGTAGTGGCTTGCGGCCTCACTTTCTACTCAAGAGGTGGTGGGTTGGAAACCCGAGTGAGGCCATTTTTTTCATCATGAAAAGTTAAGTTGTGCATAGTCATACATTATATATATATATATATATATATATGCATATAACTGCAATGACCGCGCAGTATATAAATGAATATATATATATATATATATATATATATATATATATATATATATAATATATATATATATATATATATATATATAAGAGCGACACAATGATAAGTATATCAAAATTAACTCATTACCACACTTCCTATAAGAGCTATTTTATTGGTTCTTTCTACAAAAACCATAAAAATAAGAAGAATATAGGGCAATATTTCCGCTTTACAAAAACGTGAAACAATAGAGATTTCCTGTTCATTTGTACTTCATATCGGGAATATTTCACTGTTTTGAACGACATACCGGAAAAGACCAAATTTGGTTTTGTTAAGTAAGATTTAAGTGCAGAATTTAGAAATTTTTTGCATTATTTCGATTAAAAACCGGCGCTTATATCTCGACACTTCCCTCCATCGATCGAAACTTTTGTCTCGCGAATTGTCGGATAGGGCTTTGAAATTTTTCCCTTTTCCCGTCGATAAGCGAATTTAATCGACATTCGGTCTGGGTAGTAGTAGTAGTTGAATAGGTGACCATCCTCCGCGTCCGGATGATGTAGCGACCCGTAGTTCGGATTCCACGTAACGCTGTAGAATCCCTCCGTCGTATGGCCAGAGCTATTACGAAAGAAGTCGAACAACCCCCTATCATTAATTACTAAAATCTTTCCATTCATATCATGTGCCATCGTACATTATATATATATATACACACACACACACACAAGGAGTTACAAGGAAAAGCAGTACATCAAAAGGCCTTGCGGCCCATACCGAGGAGGTACCAATGGCAACGGGTGCCAGGGAAAATTTCCTCCACCTTCAAATAGTGTGCAAGATTCGGTCTAACCTTTTCTTGAACTGATCCACAGAGGAACTGTTCACAACTTCTGAAGGTAACTTGTTCCACGTGTCACAGATCTTATACATAAAGTAATTCCCACACACATTAGTCCTAAACCGTTTCAAATCCAACTTCCAACCATTGTTGTGAGTTGGGTTATCATTTAAACTGAACATGCTTCTAAAATCGACATCGTTGAACCCGCGTAAGAGCTTGAAAACCTCGATGAGTTGACCGCGCAGCCTCCGAGTTTCCAGCGAAAACAAGTTCAGGGCGCGTAAGCGTCGATTGTAGCCCATGTGCCTAACGGAAGGGATTAACTTTGTGGCCCTCGTCTGCACTCGCCCCAGCCTGTCAATATCTTTCCTGAGGGTGGGCGACCAGAACTGCACTGCATACTCCAGGTGCGGCCGAACCAGGGAATTGTACAGAGAGAGCACAATCTCCTTGTTCCGAAACTGAAATTGCCTCCTGATATAACCCAACAGCTTCTGGGCTTTCTTTTACACTTCTACGCACTGTTTCGTAAACTTAAGGTCGCTGCTAATTAGCACACCCAAGTCCTTTTCCAAATCAGTCACCTCGATATTACTCCCCAACATCGAGTAGTCCGACTTGGGATTGGCGTAGCCACTGTGCATCACTTTGCATTTACCCAAGTTAAACGGCATTTGCCATTTTTCGGACCACTCTCCTATCCTACGTAGGTCCGCACGCAGTTGCTCGATCGCTTCGGACGTCCCAACATTGGCCCCAAGCTTGGTGTCATCAGCGAATTTGGCGATCCGACTGACGATGCCACCGTCGATATCATTTATGTAAATGATAAACAACAGTGGCCCCAAAACGGAACCCTGAGGAATCCCACTAGTGACCGAGGCCCAACCCGAACTAACCCCTTTAATTACAACCCTCTGCCGCCTATTCTTCAGCCAGTTTTCAATCCATTTACCTACTTCCCCACCGATACCCAGCGCGCGCACTTTTGCCATTAGCCGGCGGTGAGGTACCTTATCAAAGGCTTTCTGAAAGTCGAGATAAAGTATATCAATCGCCCTACTCTTATCATACTCACTCAACATGACGTGGAAGAACTCGAGCAAGTTGGTGAGACACGACCTATGCCGTCTAAACCCGTGTTGGGAGTCCCCAAGCAGCTTGTAGGAATCCAAATGGTCAACGATCCTATCCGCTATTATCCCCTCTAATAATTTACCTACAACTGAAGTGAGACTAATGGGACGATAGTTCCCTGGACTTTCGTGATCCCCTTTCTTAAAGATAGGGGTCACATTGGCTTTCCTCCAGTCACCAGGCACCTGGCCCGTCTCCAACGATTTGTTGGACTGTAGCCAGATGGGGAACCACCTGGTCGCGCACCTCCCGCAACACTCTGGGGAGGAACTGGTCTGGCCCAGGAGCCTTAAACGTGCTCAGTTTGTCTATTCTATCAGCAACGACTTTCGCGGTACACCGAACACTATCCAGGCCAGCACCTTCGTGTCTGACGCCTGTCTCGGGGATGACGCGGATGTCCTCCCTGGTGAACACTCCCGCAAAGTACTCATTAAGCACATTAGCGATGTCCGCGTCGGAGGTCCGCAGAACGCCGCTGGGGTCCTTTAATGGACCTATCATGCTTCTAATGGGCTTTCTACTATTAACATAACTGAAGAACTCCTTAGGTTCCCCTTGCAGAGGCTTGCCTTCTTCCTATCAAAATTAACAGTGTTCAAAGTCAGTGAACCATTGTGTGACTTCTCCACTAAAATTTGTGAATGTGCCAAGATTACGCAGTTACAATCTCATCAGATAAACTGCAATACTTAACTAGTAATATTACATAAAATATATCTTCAAAATTTTTTAGCGACATCCGGCACTGCCTTTATAGTCCTACGGCAAGCAGTGACCTTGAAATAACAAGTATACAAACAACCGAACGAACGAGACCTTTAAACGTACGAACGAACGAACGAACGAGTGAATTTTAACCCGATAAATTGCTCAAAATGGCTTCTAAAGGTCAGGTAAACGTCCTGAAATCAGAAATAAAGGATCTAGCAAATAAGTATAATTCCCTCTTTGACTTAGTGCACAAAAGTAATAGTGTTATCAAAGACCTTGAGGCAGTAATAAAAGTTGTACAACATAATAACGAATTGTTAAAGAAGGACAATGCAAAACTGGAATATAGAAATATAGAGCTCGAAAAGAGCATTCAGTATGCACACGACGAGATAAAGGATCTTAACTCTAGTCTAAACTCGCTTACTAAAAATAATCGTAGCATGGAGACGATAAAAAACGAGCACGATTCAATTAGGAATAAATTAAACAGCCTAGAGCCCTAGACGATAATTCACGTGCCAATAACTTAATCATAATGGGGGTATCTGAAACGAATAGAGAAACAAACGGCGAAACGAAGAAAAAGGTGGAGGACATAATAAAAGATAGACTGAATTTGGAGAATATTAAGATCAAAAGTGCTTTTAGATTAAAAAAACAAACTCCACCACAAAAAGCAAATTCTACAGTTAAAGACACGACTGAATCTAAGACGCCCACTTCAGCTATAAAAGTAATATGTGAGGATGAAACTCTCAGAGATTTAATACTAAAAAACAGAAGAAAGCTGAAAGGATCAAAAATCTTCGTCAATGACGATGGATGTGAGGAAACAAGTAAAATTCTTAAAGAAAAGCTCCCTAAACTCATAGAAGCGAGGAGACTCGGGAAAGTTGCCTACTTCCTTGGAGCGAAGTTAATTATTAAAGAAAGAGATTCCTCCAACGCGGAATACTTCGGTCAAAGGAGTTCACCTTGTTAGTGAAGAAGCATTCGAAGCTATGAGAACTATGAAAACATCAGCCAGCAGTCGGCACACAGGAGGCCTGCGAATAACTCCGCATACAATCTCAACAGTCGACTTTCCCATTCTCGGCTCAAGTGGGCGGTAACTCCTTATTCCCGTATTCTGTATTTAGTGAAATTGTTTGAGAACTACTGTTAAAGGGCTTTCATCGATAAAGACTTTCATAGTAAAGTATATGTGCCGATATTAATCATTTCAATTCATTACCAAAAAATTCTGTATCCAGTTTAGGGAATCCAAAACAGGAATCTGGTGTAGGCAATTGCATGGTCTCATAGATAGATGAGTTTAATGCCTTTGTATTACAAAAAGATATTTATAAAAATCTTTCTGTGCTAAATCTAAACATTCGAAGCTTACCTCGGAACTATAACTACTTATTGGCCCTTTTGAAAACTTCTACGGTCAAATTTAGTGTTATAATTCTCACGGAAACTTGGTTAAATAGTAGTATTAAAAACCTATATAATATAGATAATTACGTTGCTTATCATACTGTAAGAGATAGTCAGATTGATAGGGGTATCTGTGCATCAAATTTACGACTCTAACGAAGTATTTTCTCTATGTAATAGTGACAATGAAAACCTGATTTTGAATATAAAAGACAAAAGTAATGTATATTCTGTCCATGCAATATATAGACCACCTAATACTAATATCAACAGCTTTTTTATTCACTTAGATAACATGTTATGCAACTTTCATAAATCGAATGCCATAGTTGCGGGTGACTTCAACATCAGTTTGCAATCTGAAGCAATCTCTCATAAATTTTTAAACTTAATGAATTATTTCTATCTTAGTCATTCTATTACCAAACCCACTCGAGTCTGCAACTATGGCAATCGAATAATAGAATCTAAGATTGATAATATATTTGTAAATAGCAATACCCTCGTAAATTCTGGAATTATAACCACTAACATCAGTGATCATTTTCCTACTTACGCTATATTCAATAACATTGTTCAGGTTGCGGACAAAACAACTATTGATTACAGAATATTCTCAGAGGTTAACAAAAGAAAATTTATTGGGGCTGTAGAAAATACTCGACTTGACTGTGACGAACCTTTAAATGCCCAGATCATATGTTTTAGTTCTTCTATGACACCTTATTCCATATTTTTAGTATTTGCTTTCCTTTAAGGAGAAAAACAGTTTCGCCCAAAAGTGTCGCAAATCCATGGATCACTCCAGGAATTATTATTTCAATAAAGAACAGAGATAAATTATTCAAATTGCAATTACAGATAAAATTCCTAAAATACAATATACTCAATACAGAAACAAATTAACTAAAATAATCAAAATTGCAAAATATAACTATTATAACAATCAATTTTCCAAACATAAAGGAGACATGAAAAACACTTGGACAACCATAAACAATCTTCTCGGAAAACAAATTAAGAAAAATTCAATAGAGAAATTAAATGTTGATAATAAAGAAATTACTGATGATACTGCTATTGCAAACTCTTTAAATGCACATTTTACTTCAATAGCGGATAAGCTTCGCTCACAATTAATAAATAATGATCACTCACCTCTAGAATATATGCCACCCAGCCCACTAAATTCATTTTCTTTTGTTCCTGCTACCTCTACTGAGGTGCAGAATATTATTGGTAAATTAAAAAATACAAAAAATAACATTCATAACATTCCTGTACCTATATTGAAACTTGTTAAAGATAAGATATCTGTAACTTTGGCTAAAATTATCAATCAAAGTATTTCCAAAGAATATTCCCATCAATGCTAAAAACTGGTTGTATAACACCCCTTTTCAAAGGGGGTGATCCTACACTAGCAACAAATTACAGGCCGGTGTGTTCATTATCTGTGTTCAGCAAAGTTTTTGAAAAAATTGTAAAAAGTAGAATTTATTATCTCCAAATCAATATGGCTTCCATAATAATAAAACAACGGAAATGGCTATTTTAAATCTTATGGAATATGTAAATATAGCTAAGGAGAACAAAGACATAATGATATCAATATTTATGGATTTGAGTAAGGCGTTTGATGTAATAGACCATAATATTCTACTTAATAAATTATATTGTTACGGCTTTAGAGGAGCAATCAGTGATTGGTTTAAAAGTTATTTGTCCAATAGATATCATTTTGTATCAGTAAATAAGGTTTGCTCAACTAAAGCGCTTGTCAAACATGGTGTGCCATAGGGCTCAGTTCTGGGTCCACTGTTATTTTTATTATATATAAATGACCTTCCACGTTCATCTGATATACTGAACTTCATAATGTTTGCCGATGATGCAACTGTCTCTTTTTTTTGCAAAGATGTTAATACAGCTAAGAATATATTTCATTCAGAATTGATCAGTGTAATGAAATGGTTGACCACCAATAAACTCTTCCTAAATACCAGTAAAACAAATTTCATGATTTTTACAAATAAAAGAAATGTATATCTTGATGAACTTAATGTTAATGAAATCGCCATAAAGGAGTGTACTGTAACAAAATTTATTGGTGTAATGCGAGATAAGAATTTGTAATGGAGTGATCATATAAATTATATCGCGAAAAAGACTTCAAGGAGCGTTGCTATAATGTTTAAACTTAGAAATGTAGTCCCTAAACAAGTTTTATTGACTCTTTATCATGTTGTTGTTGTTGTTGTTGTTGTTGACGTTATAAGAGGTGAAGTTAGAGTTGTAGTAAGTTGTAGTAGTGATAAGAGAAAGTGGGGAAATGGGAAATGTAGATGAAGAGTTGATAGGTCCTCGGGCTCACCAAGGATGCGCAGGTTTTTTTTTTTTTTTTTTTTATATGGTGGGTTTAAGGTCTGGTGATAGGTGATTCACCTTCCTTGCGCGTTCAAGCTTTTGTAAGGTGCTTGACTTGTTAGCTTAGTTTGGGTTTTCTACCTCTTTTATTTTTTTATTTTATTTATTTATTTATTTATTTTTTTTATTTTTTTTTTTATTTTTATTTATTTATTTTATTTATGTATTTATTTATTTATTTATTTATTTATTTTTTTATCTTCTATACGGTACAAAGAGTGCCGTTGGTGGGGGGTTTCTGCTGCGGGGTAGACTTCTCTTGAAGTAGAAGTACTCTCTCCCGCGCTGAGGTCCAATATCGAGTTCTTCATAGGTCTGTGGAGAGGTGTTTTGTACCTTCCTCCAAGTTTTCTCCGCCCTGCTGTGCAGGAGGACATTGAGGGCTGGTAAGTTTGCTTGTTGGTGCAGTGCCTGGGATGATATCCTGTCGCTGAGTCGTTTCCCCAGGATGAATCTTGTTCCAGCGTTCTGTATTTTTTGTAGCAACATCAGATTTGTGTCGCTCGTTGTGTGCAGTGGAATTGCCGGGTATTCGAGGATAGACCGTACGAGCGCCGTGTACAGCATCTTCTTATTTTTTACCGAGAGTCCCTGAAACGGTAGAGTTTACTGAGCTCTCTTTTCGCTTTGTTTGATCTTGCTGTGGTGTGGTTTTTATAGCCAAAGCTGTTGATGGTCAGGCCAAGAGCTGTGCCTTGTTGCTTGTAAGGTTGGATTCGGTTGTTTATTTCTAGTGCGTGAACGTTCCTGTGGCCAATGTTAATAACTGTGAATTTCTGTTGGTTTGTCTGAATTTTCCAACGTTCCTCGAATTCATTGATTCTTTCAATTTGTCTCTTCAGCCTGTTGGCGTGTTGCTCTTTGCCGAGGTTTGATGTTACTATTTGCGTGATGTCGTCCGCGTAGATGACTTCTCGGGTGTGTGGTGGGGGCGGTGGCAATTGGGCGATGTACAGGTTGTACAGAGTGGGCGAAAGTATCGCTCCCTGGGGCACTCCCGCCTGGATGTCGAAGAGCTTGCCAGTGTGGGTCTTGTGTTGGACGTAAGCTTTTCGATCTTTGAGGAAGCTACAAAGGATTTTTCCTAAGTTTGCTTCCATGTTCTGTTCGAGGATGCGGTATTGTAGTCCTTGGTGCCACACTTTGTCGAAGGCGGCCTTCACATCTCTCAGTACTATCGAGACTCTTCTGCTGAACGCTAGTTTGTTTGCCACCGCTTCGTGCAGAATGGCGAGGGCTGTGGCTGTGCCTCTCTTTTTCCTGAAACCATGTTGGGCGTCTGAAAGTGCACCATTGACCGTGAGGTGGAGATTCAGTTTCCGAAGGAGTATTTTTTCCAGGGTTTTGCCGAGTACTTCTAACAGGCTGATGGGTCTATAGTTCTCGATGAACTCTGCGGATTTCCCTCCTTTAGGGATCATGATGATTTTTGCGGTTTTTAATGCTTTTGGGAAGTATCCGATGGAGAGACTGGCGCTAAATATGTTTGCTATCTCTTCGTGTATGTTCGGGGGCGACTTTTGGATCAGGGTTTTCGTGATTCCGGAGGGGCCTGGTGCCTTTTCTTTAAAGAGGCTGATCGTGTCCGTGACCTCTTTTACCGTAATTCTGAAGTTGGCATTTAGGGGTTCTGCCCTGTCCGTTGGTAGGATCCTTTCGTGGTTGTCTTCCAGCCACTGCGTGACCCTTGCTTCATTGTCTTCGTCGAACAGGTCATTTTCTTCATCACTTATGTTGAACGTTCTTTTGAGACGATTTCGAAAGCTTTCCGCTATTTCTTGGTCCGAGATGAGAGGTCTTCCGTTTTCATTCCGGAGGGACTTGAATTTTTCCGCTTTGGGTGTTCCTTTTAGTTTCCTTATCTGTGACCAGAAGGTTTTTGGGTCTCTTTCTACGTCTATCCTGTCGACGAGCGCGTTCCACATGTCGTGTTCTTTTTCAATCCACAAGCCTCGTAGTCGGGCTCTGAGGATGTTGTATTGCAGTTTGTTATGCAGGTAATTGATGCCGTTGTCCATCTGGTTCCTGACGACGTTTAATTGGCGTGTGACGGCGTCGATTTCTTCGGAGGGGGAGGGGTGTGGCAGAATGCGGTGGGTGATGGTGGGTACGTGTTTTTCCTTGGCAGTCTTCAGCGCCTTCAGAAGGTCTGCCGTGGCAGCTTCAATTGCTGCTATCCCCCCACCATTCAGTTCTGAGGGCTCGTGTTGGGCGAGGTCAGCCTGGTACTCCTCCCAGTTCGTCTTGCGGATGATCATACTCTTGTTCTTCCTTATATAACGTACTGCATGCACCCTTGTTTGGGGAATCTCCGCCAACAACGCATTAAATGGTATCTTTGTCATCCAAAAACGAGCAATAAGGTTATTATCTGATGCTGATTTCCTTGATCACTCTAGTGCATTATTTAAAGAGCTAAACCTACTAAAGCTCAACGATATAATCAAACTGACACATTTTATTTTTATTTACGAGTGTAAGAACAAAATCATTAATTTGTAATGGGTAAATAGATACTGTACTTTGTAACTCATCAAGAAATCCACTCATATCAGACCAGAAATAGATCAAAGCTTGTTATACCTCAATTTAGATTGTCTTCATCTCAAAAACTACCCATTTTCATTGGATTGAAACTATGGAATGACTTGCATGTCGATATAAAAAATATTGTGAATGTAAATTTGTTTAAAACGAAGTTGAAATCCCGATTAATAATGGCATACTAACAAAAATCTAGGATTAATGTCCACTAATATTGTTTAATATTGTAATACATGTTTTAACTATTAATAATGCTTAATTACTTATTTATTTATTTATTATTATTAATTAATAACAACTAGCTGCTTATTTTTAATAAGAGCCCAGTAAAGCCTAAAGCTTAAGGGCCAAATTAAATCAAATAAATAGTCGAGCTTCAAAATTATTCATGTCATTGTAAATTGAAAAAATGTATTTATTTTATTATTATTAACAAAGGTTATTCTATTCTATTCCATAGGCTGCGTTGAAGCAGGGGTGACCGATTTTGTGGGTATGGCAGCAGACTGCAGCACCATAAACTGGTCCCGAAATGCAGTCCAAACTCCCTCAACATCGCCGCCGACCTCTAACCCCATCTCACTTACGCTATCCCGGAGGTTAACAAAGTCCGCCCGCCGTAGATCGAGCTACTGCCTCTCGAGTTACTACGCTTAATTAACCCGAGGGACGCAGACACGGAACCTAATCGGACCGTGATCACTCCCGCCCAACAATTCGTCAACGGTGAGGCCAGTGACGAGGTTTTCTTCGGTCGTGAATACCAAGTCTAGAACGCTTTCGCCTCGTATATATATATATATATATATATATATATATATATATATATATATATATATATATATATATATATATATATATATATATATATGTGGTGTCCCATAAGTCCGGCATCATTGGAGAAATTCATATTTTTCTATTTCTACAAACCATAATTCACATTTTTCTCTTTCTACAGGCCATAATGTCTGTGAGCAAGGAAGAACGAATTCAGATAATTCTACTCAGGAAATCGGAGTCAAAGAGAGGCCGCTGCTGAATTTAACAGACTGCATCCAGACCGCGAGCCAATAACACAGAGTTGTGTTAGCAGACTTGTTGCAAAGTCTCTTTGACTCCGATTTCCTATGAGTAGAATTATCTGGATTCATTCTTCCTCGCTCACAGACATTATGGCCTGTAGAAAGAGAAAAATATGAATTATGGTTTGTAGAAATAGAAAAATATGAATTTCTCATATAATGCTGGACTTATGGGACACCCTGTATATATATATATATATATATATATATATATATATATATAATATATATGCATATAACTGCAATGACCACGCAGTATATAAATGAATAGAAACGACATATATATATATATATATATATATATATATATATTATATATATATATATATATATTATTTGTTTATTTATTTATTTATTTTTTTAGTGGTGGACCGGATGTCAGTTTTTCAACATCTGCGGATGCGGATTTTTAATTTCAATATCCGCGGATGCGGATATTTAGTTAATCTATCAATATAATATAGAATTATGAATATATGATATAATTTTTCAAATTTCGTGATATTACTATTATGGGAGGCAATGCATAAGAATTAAAATTAATATTAATGTTTTCATTATGATAAAAATAACTTTCTCAAGAGTTTCAGCCACAGAAAATTCAATGCAACAAGTTTCATTCAATTTTCTGTTACCAGCTATTTATATTTTCAGGTTTATATTTGTTTGTTCACTAATAACACTGGTCAACAACAATTTTGTCACAAGGGTTTTGATGGGTGTTCTAAGTGTACTTTTTCATGCTGAATCTAAATATGAAATCAAATTTTTTCTATCAGGCTTAGTTTACTTGTGACGCTATGTTCATTTTTTCCTCATTTAGCATGATCACCGGATAAAAAAATAACAACATATTATATATAATTAAGTATATAACAATATTATAATAAAAACATTATAAAAATAATAAATATAATATATATTATATTAATTAATATAACTATAATAAAATATATTAATATATATGTTGTATTAATTTTTCTGTAAAATTAGTACAATTTATTCCTTTGGGGAGAAAGTTCTGATAATGCTGGCAGGATAAATTTGGTCGGAGCAGCAGACTGTGCAGGTTGAAACATGTTTGTACCTGTTCAGACATGAGCCTAGTTTCTGTGTGTAGAGCAGCTCCAAGTCAGTCTGCTTGTAAATGTCACAGTGTTAACAGCTAGTGTCTGTTGCTTCTTGTTAATTTTACACCAGTGTTGTATTCATATAGATGTTTTGTAATGCCGCGGAACTCTCTGAATCATCCTAATTCCTTTTGTTATGTATGTGGTGATCTAACTTTAAAATCCCAGAAACGTAACTTTACACCATTAGTAAAAAAATGCTATGAACTTTATTTCGGATGTAAAGTAGGCGATCAGGACAAGAGTTGGGCCCCTCACATTTGTTGTGTGACATGTGTAAGACTACTTACAGGATGGCTAAACGGTTCACGTCACATGCCATTTGCTATTCCAATGATTTGGAGGGAACCCAAAGATCACACAACAGACTGCTATTTCTGCCTGGTAAATACAAAGGGGATCACTTCAAAAACAAAGAGCCTTATGAAATACCCTAATCTACCGTCTGCAATGAGACCAGTTCCCCACAGTGCTCAACTTCCAGTACCAAATCCTCCTGAACATGTAAGTTTAAGTGATGAGGAATCAAACGTAGCTGTAGCATATCACGAGGAAAAAGATGAAGACATTTCTGATCCAACATTCCAGGCTACCTGTTCCTCCAATGAACCACATTTACCTAGTTCGTGATTTGAAATTATCTAAGAAGCAGGCTGAACTTTTAGGTTCAAGATTAAAGGGTTGGAATCTACTGCAACGTGACACTAAAGTTTGTTTTTTCCGCAGCCGCCATGATGAATTCAAAGAATGGTTCTCCCATGAAGATGGACTTGTGTTTTGTAAAGATGTTAATTCAGTCATGGGGGCTCTTGGTCATGAACATAACGTGGATGAGTGGCGATTGTTCATTGACTCCTCAAAAGTCAGCTTGAAAGCAGTCCTTCTTCACAACGGAAATAAATTTCCTTCTGTACCTATTGCACATGCTGCAAACATGAAAGAGTCATACGACAACATGAAGTTGCTTTTAGAAAAGTTTCAGTATCAGAAATATAAGTGGAATATCTGTGGAGATCTGAAGGTCATTGCACTTTTGCTAGGGTTGCAGCTAGGTTACACCAAGTACTGTTGTTTTTTATGTGAGTGGGACAGTAGGGACAAGCAAAACCACTACGTTAAGAAGGATTGGCCAAAACGCACCTCACTTGTTCCAGGCAAGAAAAATGTTGTGAATAGTTCACTTGTTGACCCTGAGAAAGTGTACCTTCCTCCTTTGCATATCAAGCTTGGACTAGCGATGGATAAAGCGCAAACAGGATTCACATACTTGAGAAATAAGTTTCCCCGGATCAGTGATGCCAAGATTAAAGAAGGCATTTTTGTAGGCCCTCAGATCAGAGAATTGTTAAGAGATGAGAGATTTGAAGGAGAGTTGAATGAAGTTGAGAAAGCTGCGTGGAAGAGTTTCAAAAGTGTCTGCACAAATTTTTTGGGAAATCACAAGGCCGAAAACTATCCTGAAATAGTAGGAGATCTTCTTAAGTCTTACCAAGCAATGGGGTGCAATATGGCATTAAAGGTTCATTTCTTGGACTCTCACTTGGACTTTTTTCCGGAAAACCTGGGTGCGGTAAGCGACGAACATGGTGAGCGTTTTCATCAGGATATTTCTGCCATGGAAAACCGTTACCAAGGCAAATGGAGCCCCAGTATGCTGGCTGACTATTGCTGGACTCTTAAGAGAGACATGCCTGAGGCAAAGCACAGCAGAAAATCAAAACAAGCTACTTTTTAAACTACAGGTATGCAGTGGCGGATCTATTATGAAGCTAATGAAGCTTAAGCTTCAGGACCCCTAATCCAGGAGGGGCCCTAAGCAACTTTTTTTTTAATGAGTGAATTTTTCAACAAAATCGATGGAGTTTTTTTAAGTGTTTGTTATTAAAATAAGGCTATTTTAGTGATAGAATCATAAGCCAATGGGTTGAAGTACTTAATATTGACCTTAGAATATGCTCTAATACCCATTTCATATGGCCTCAAAATGCCCCTGTAATTGGTCAAATTTCAAAATTTTCTCGGGGGCTTCCAGCGCCCGAACCCCCAGCTGTATAGGCTCCCTGAGCTCGCCAGAATCTATTCATAGTCTACATTTTGGCAGCTGGATCCTCGAATCCTTCGTTGGTGCACGGCTTAATAGTTCTATAGCTCAGCCCTTAGGCTAGAGCCAATCGGAACCATAAAAAGACATCTGAATTCTCAATTCAGGCTGCACTCGTCTCGCTTGTGCATTTTAACACCAAAAATCAGATTTTCACCTCACTGCATGGCCCATTTTCAAGGACACCACCCCACCACCCCGTTCTCCGCCATTTGGGCCTCGAGGTCCTTGCAAGGGCAGCAAGGCCCTTTGAACCTTGTTGGATGTTGCCATATTGTTGCTGGTTGCGAAGGGGCCCCCATAACAGTTCAAGCTTCAGGGTCCCAAAAATGTAGGTCCGCCACTGCAGGTATGTCTTTTCGATCATATTTGAATAAGTATGTAACTATATGGGTTTTTAAAAATTAAATTGCATGTCACACAAAAACCAGACCTGATAGAGAAATTTTACAAACTTATTTGGATTCAGCACATAAAATACTATAAGAATAAGGTATTTTCATTCTTGGGACACGAAAATTTTTTTTTTTGTTGCCCAGTGTAATTAATACTTTACATGAAATGTGCATGACTGGGCCTTATAAGCTACTTTATAAGCTAATTTAATTGTAAATTGCATAATTTATTAGAGGTAATATCCGCATAACATCGGCAGGCTCTAGAAGTGCGGATGCGGATGTTAAAAATGATGCGGATATCCGGTCCACCACTAATATATATATATATATATATAGAGAGAGAGAGAGAAGAGAGAGAGAGGACTGTTCGTTCAGTACATTAGAGATGCGGACTGCGTAGTTGGCACAGTTTCAATACAGACATGGCATAAGATGAAAGATCTTGAATTACTTTTAACAATTTCATGCGTAGAATCAATAATTAAGTGGTTTCTCTCTCTCTCTCTCTCTCTCTCTCTGATTCGGACACGTGGAACAGGCTACCTTCAGAAGTTGTGAACAGTTCTTCTGTGGATCTGTTCAAGAAAAGGTTAGATCGATGTATACTATTTGAGGGTGTATGAATTTTTCCCTGGCACCCGTTGCCATTGGTACTTCCTCGGTATGGGCCGCAAGGCCTTTTGAGGTACTTCTTTTCCTTGTAACACACACACACACTCTCTCATATAATATATATATTAGGGTGACACTTATTTTCGAAAGTTTGAATTTTTATCGGGACGGGCGCGTTTCTGGTTCCATTTTGTCAAAAAATATCGTGTGTAAAATATTTTTGAAATAAAACAATATTTAGAACTGCCTCAATACGGTCAAAGTTTGTATATTTTCTCGAAAAGTAGAAATTTTAGATCATGATGTTCTATGCCTCTAGCAAATAAAATATCACTTCTAGTTTGTTCAAGCTACTAATCTTGACCTAAAACATATAACTGGACTTCATACTTTCAACTCTAGGTCCCCCTCAACTCGAGTATTAGCCCCTCAAGGGGGGGGGGGGTATCATGGGCGCCCATCTCCCTCTCATTGTTGCCTACTTTGCAGAGGTCACGGTGGACTTGCGGGCGGTTGGGAAGTCACAGCGTGCTTCTCGACCACTTGTAAGAGGAACTGCCTTTGGTCTTCACTCTTGGTAAGGGCCAGGTTGAAAGACTGCATCAACGCCACCCCGCGCTCCGCGAAGTCATTGACAACTTGAAGGGCCTGGACTCGGCGGGATGCGGCGATGAAGGCTGGGTCCGTCCGCCACTCCTCCGGATCCTTGAGCAGGAAGGCGGTGCTGATGTCCAGAACCTTGAAGAACTCCTTTGATGTAGTCGTTGTGAACTTGGCCAATGTATTGTTGGCGATTGAGGCGGTGGACAGGTCCACATTGATACGCCGCGGGGGATCCTCCGATCCTTCCTCTTCTTCCATCGCTTTAATCATCTCCCGCTTTGTCGCCAAGTCGATACCCTCGTCGAAGATGGCCAGGGTGACGAGGCGCTCGCTCAAGTACCATAGGTGCCTGGCGAAGACTGTCGCCGTCGCCTTGGCCACCGCTGAGTCCGGATAATAGACGAGGGCCTTGAGCAGCGCGAGGTCCGCGGCTGGGGCCGTTGCCGGGAGCGGCGCTTTGTACCAGGCCGTCACGTAGATGGACACGGCGAAGATGGTGAATCGCCGGATTCCAGCCGCTTCGCCTGACGACATCTGAAACTGTTCCCGGAACAGGAACAGTTTGATGGCATAGATGACTTTGCCATCCAGCGCGCGCGATGGAAGGCGCCGGGACGAGCGAACCGGGCACCCCCGCTTGTTCGGACCGCCCAGCACAATTACAGAGAGCTCCAGAAGTTCCCTGTAGTCATCACGTGGATGTTGACCGTCGAGGAGGCGGCTGAATTCGATCAGCAGGTCGTCGCGGGCGTCCTTCAGGTGCTGCGGCATGGTTCCATCCTCGAAGGGCTTCGCTTTGGTTTGATCGATGAAGTCCCCTGGGCGGCGAATCGTTTGAACAGGAGGATGTCAGGACCAGTAGAGGGACCGAGGCACGCCGTGAATGCCTTCTCGCACACCAGTTCGTGGATGTGGTGGCGGCAAGCCAAATGAAGCACTGTCTTCTCGAGTTTCTGCTCAATGATATAGCAAGCTCCTCCTGAGAGTCCTGTGTTTGAGGCGGTGGTGTCAAAAGAGAGGGCACAGATCCGTCCCTTGATGTCCCAATCCTCGAGGGCAGAGAGGACGGCTTCCGCCATGGCGCGGCCGGTGCCGTCGGGGAGGCTGGGCACAGCCAGAAGCTTGTCGACGTTCTCCCCAGACACCAGAACTGGAAGGCGATCTTCAGCAGGGCCTCCGTCAGCTGCTGGTACGATTTTCCCGTCCCAGTGAACGGTCAGCGGCACAGTAGGATGGAAGGCTGCCTTCATTTCCGCTGCTGCCATAGCACGGAACTTTGCTCGGTCGCGGCGGGAGGATTCGCGGTTCAAGACCAGCTCCTCAGGGTCGTGGCCCAAGCTCCTCGCAGCCGCCGACAGCAAAAAAACACCACCTCGGTCGGTAAGTTTCGTCCGATCCATCGCTGCGGAGAGATCAGGGGTGATCATCTTTTTCGACGCGCGGAATCGCTTGGGTGGTAAAGGGGTCGTAGATGCTTCTGCATTCGACGTGGACGGGCCCGGGAGAGAGAGCTCTTCCTCTTCTTCTCGGCGACGACGCCGTGTCGGTGACCGAGTCGGGCTGCTTGCACCTGAGCTGGAGCTCGATGCCAGTTCGACGAGTTCTTCTCGGCTCTCTCTGTTCGCCCTTTCATCATCTTGCCGGCGGCTCCTTTCCGCTTCCTGTCTCCTCGCACGCTCCTCCTCAGTGTGCAGCGTCATGTCACGTGTGGAGGAGATGCGGCCGCGCCGCACCTCGGCCCTTTGTCCCGTCAGGAACTCCCTGTCCTCTTCGATTGTGATCATCGACATCGCCTGTTCGTGTGCGATGTCGAAGAGGCGGTCAAGGGATGAGAGGAACTCGGCCTCGTTCCTGATTTGGGTCACAGTGCGCCGTTTCGAGTTCTTGTTCAGAGCCCGCCACTTCTCGTACATTCGGAGAACCTTGTCCCTTGCGCGTTGGTCTTTCTGCGTAGGAATACGGGACCGCTCCCAGAATTCCTTGACTGCGGTCACTGTCTCAGCGGCTGCTTCCTTGATCGGCTTCTTGACGTCAAGGTGAAGGTGGAAAAAGTACTGAAGCGCCTGCTTTCCCGTAGGCAGCATGCTTCCTGTGATGCTGTGGTCCACGGTCCCCAGGAGATAGACTGCTGTTTTAGATCTTGTTGCCGAAGCCATCACGTCGTTTCAGAACTCACTGAAAAAGAATGAAACACTGTTAGTGTTGGCAAAACTCGTCCCAACCCATTTTCTACTTAGAATAACATGTTCTTTCGCCTGTATCAATATTTGGATAAACTCGTGTTACACCCTGTATAATACCTCATTTTAGTCTTCTGTACACCAGTGCGGAAGACTAAACCAACGACTCTGACCGTCCGTCTGTCTGTCTGTTATCATTTTTCAACTCAGAAACTACAGCAGCTATCGAAACGAAAACTGACATGATAACAGAACGCCATGAGTACTTTTCGACAAAAAGTATAAACTTTGACCTCGTTGAGGCAGTTCTAATTATTATTTTATTTCAAAAATATTTTACACACAATGTTTTTAGACGGAATGACACCAGAAATGCGCCCGTCCTGATAGAAATTCCCAAAAAATGAAAACACCCCAATAAGTGGCACCCTAATATATATAATAACTTTGGTTAGCTTCCGCCCGAATTGTTCATTCTGACGAAGGTCAAGCTTTTCACTCCACTTAGACCTGCAGTTTAACGTGGAATCCGAACCACGCCCCACCAGCAGCCCAGCGTCTTAACCACTAGGCCACCCAGGGTACCCATTTACCTACCAACCACTTTATTGTGTGGAGGATGAACAGCTGAGTTTTGCTGCTCGCCGGCTGCCGTCGGGTCTCGAACCCGGGGCCGATGATTCGTAGTCAGCGACGCTAACCACTACACCACCGAGGCGCATGACTACAAGATATATATATATATATATATATATATATGTGTGTGTGTGTGTGTGTGTGTGTGTGTGTGTCATAAGATAATATATGTCATAAAATTAAGATGATTGTGGAATTAAGTAATTACAATAGAGGACAGTTTGGAAAATGACCAATGTCAGTTTCACCTTAAACCCTTCGTTCGTAATCAACAAAGAAAGTTTACCTCAGAATTTCCTTGGGATTAACAATTACAGTCGATTGCGAGTCGACGGTAAGACACGTAAATATTACAAAAATTTTAAATAAATATATTTTTATTATTATTATTATTATTATTATTTTTATTATTAAATTAATAACCTCCTCTGGCAATGAAGAAATTTGGAAATTCACGCTTCGAAAATTGTAAATATGAGTAATATAATTCTAATACATATGTGTATATATATTACTAGCCGTTATGCCCGGCACTTGCTCGGGGTGGGCTGATCACTAAATGACAATTTTTAACTTTCTCTCTCCTCTCGGCTCTCTCTTCAACTGTCTCTTCCATTCTCACGGCTATTCTAGCCTCTCTATCGCCTGGTGGTTTTTTTTATCATTCTCTTTTCTTAATAAGGTTTCTTCATGAGTTTCACGAAGCTTTGAAGATGAATGAAGTGCCGTATCTTGAGATCTTTCGCAGGTTTTTTTGATCACGGGTCTCTCGGATAATTTTATTTTATGCTGTAGTATGCTTTTACTGCGCGGGCTCCCCAATTACTGGGGGTTCATTTATTTGGTCAATAAAACTAGTCATGAAAAGCTTAAGCTTCACAAATCTTGACACAATGTGAAGCTCAAGATTTTCAGGGCTACGTTCTTTTACAGACACACACACACACACACACACACACAACTTGCTTTTATATAGTAGATAGATTCTAATATATATATATATATATATATATATACTATATATCGGATCACAACATTATTGAAATAACAACCGATATAAAAGCAACAGGAAAGGAAAGAACACGAACAACAGAAAGAAGCAAATTCGAAATTTTTAATTTTCACTCCAAAGCTATAAACTGGGAAGATGTTGCATCCAGCATGGAAGTAATAGATTGGAAAACCATTTTCGAGGCCAAGACAACGGAAGAGATGCTAATGACTTTAGAGGAGAAGACGCTGTAAATTGTGGAAAGACGTTTCCCAAAAATACAACAAAGAGGAAAGAGAAGCGGGTTCGAGAAATAAAAGAGGTCATTGTTCCGAAAGAGAAAAAGAGTGACTACAAAACTAAGTAACTGTAAAGATAACATCAGAAAAATATTAACTGATAAACTGCAGAGTATCGATAGCGTCATACAGGAACTAATTGAGAAGCATACAGAAAAAGAAGACGACGACGCTATACAAGCGATAAAGGTTAATCAAAGTACTTCTATAATTCTGCAAAAAGGAAGTCGAAAAACCATGCAACTATCGGACCTTTGAAAAACGAGGACAGTGGTTTATCTAATGATCTACTGAAGTATCTGAAATATTAAGAGCTCAGTACGAATCATCTTTCAGTATCCCAAACAGTGACAAACTGATATGCGATAGAAACGCGTTCTTTGAAGAATAACTACAAAGGGAAAGTATAACGGACTTCGACTTTACGACAGATGATATTACACAAGCCATAGGGAAACTAAAAACACACTCATAAATGGAATGCCCCACTGATCAAAAACTGCAAGAATGCAATCGCTGAGCCCCTATATTGGATATGGAGACGATCACTAGACACGGGAGAAATACCGGGCATCCTGAAGAGCGCGAACATAGTTTCAATATATAGGGTGTCCATAAATGATTACCCTGATTAAATCATGCTATAACTTTTAAATAAACACTCGTATTCAAACACAGTTTTAATCATAAGTAGATAAACATACAAAGTTTTGATACATAGTTAATGAACTTAATAAGTTTCCACATGTGCACCCCTAGTGGCACGTAAAATGTCTAAACGGTATTCACACTCACGCCACACATTTTCCAACATTTGTGGGTTAACTGTTGCAATTGCACCGTAATGCGTTCTCGCAATGTCCTGATATCTGGAACAACTGTTGCATAAACCAAATCTTTAACATGACTCCAGAGAAAGAAATCCAGCGGGGTAATGTCTGGTGATCTTGGGGGCCATGGGATTGGCCCGTCCCTGCCAATCCATCGATTTGGAAATGTTGCGTCGAGAGTTTCACGAACAACATGCGCCCAATGAGGGGGTGCACCATCTTGTTGGAAGATGACAGTTGGCTGCCTGTCCTGCAGCTGTGGGATGGCGTAATTGGTGAGCATATCCAGGTACACAGTTGCGGAAACAGAGACATTTTACGACATTTTACGTGCCACTAGGGGTGCAAATGTGGAAGCTTATTAAGTTCATTAACTATGTATCAAAACTTTGTATATTTATCTACTTATGATTAAAACTGCGTTTGAATACGAGTGTTTATTTAAAAGTTATAGCATGCTTTAATCATGGTAATCATTTATGGACACCCTGTATCGATCTGAGGCCAAAAGCTATAGGCCAGTGTCGCTTACATCTCATCTCGCTAAAATATTTGAAAGAATAGTTAGACAGAAAATCTATGACTTTTGGAAACTCAGAAAAAATTAAATGATAACCAATATTGGTTTCGGTCAGGCAGATCATCCCTATCACAACTAATGGAACACTACAACAACATTATTGATGTACTGGAAAGTAATGAAAACTATGATGTAATATACACCGACTTTGCCAAAGCGTTCGACAAGTGTGACCATGGAATCATATAATAGATAAACTGAAATATATGAGAATAACAGAAAAAGTAGGGAAATGGATATATAATTTCCTTAGTGAGCGGCGGCAAGTCGTTACAGTACAAGGAGTACCTTCATCAGAATCAGAGGTCCTCGGCTCAGTACCACAAGGAACAGTATTAGCTCCACTACTCTTCATAATCATGCAAACTGACATAGATGAGGACGTTACCAGAAACAGCACAGTAACATCCTTTGCCGATGACACAAAGCTCAATAGAAAAATAAGAAACCGAAAAGATATAGGATCTTTACAAACGGACATGAACAGAATCTACAGGTGGACGGAAGACAACACTATGAAGTTTAACACCGAGAAATTTCAGCTATTACGGTACGGAAAAAGAGACCTAAAATCCATGGCATACTGAGAACCTTTAAACGAAGGGATAGGAATATATTGATTCCTCTACTGAAAACAGTGATCATACCCAAATTGGAATACTGCTCGGTCAGAACATACCCATATAAAAAAGAAAACATGAGACAGCTAGAAGGGATTCAGAGAAGCTTCACAGCCAAGATCAATGGGTGCAAAGAACTAAATTACTGGTAAAGGTTACGCGAATTAAACCTATATTCACTGGAAAGGAGAAGAGAGAGATACACCATTATATACACTTGGAAAATAATGGAGAAACTAGTCCCTAATCTTACTCTGAACCCCGTAACTCCCCAAACAACAGTGGGGAGTAGAAAAGAAAGACTTGTGTCGTGTTCCCAAATTAAAGGCGAGACGGGGAACATCCTAAACCCTGAAAGAAAATAGTTTTGTTGTGAGAGGACCAAAACTGTTTAATCAGCTGCCCAAAGACCTAAGGAACACGAGTGGTGTTGCGGTGGACATCTTCAAGAGAAGATTAGACGCCTAGCTCAGAACAATCCCCGATGAGCCGGACGTACCTGGCTATGTGAGGTGGAGAGTACAAGAAATCAACTCACTACTTCACCAGGCCAACTCGAGAGGAGGGGCGACAAGCTTGACCTTCGTGAAATGAGGAATCATCGCACGGAACATTTGAAAGGTTGAAAGATATATATATATATATATATATATATATATATATATATTATATATATATTAGTGAAACGATGCTTCTGATGGCTTATGCATCTGGACCCCTCTGGTCTCTACAGTACCATATTTACTCGCGTATAATGCGCACTTTTTTTTTTTTTTACCATTTTCCCATCTTTAAAATCAGGATGCGCACGATACGTGCAGGTAAAACACGAAAAATATCAGTAATAAATAGGTATAACAAACAGCGGAAGAATAAACAGTAATTTTTATTAAACTCTTATAGTCATTACTTCGTTAGTAGGCGAAATAAAACGACTATTCAGAACTCACTTAACATTACATTTTCGACAATATTAGGTTAATCAGGTAATTAACAGCGCAAAACACATTCTTTGAGTGAAAGATTTAGCATAATTAGTGTTTACACAATTTCCGCATCCGTGCCCGAGTCGCCCGCTTCCTCACAGGAGTCATCGGGGTCGCTCACATCCTCTGCTCCTCCCACAGTAAATCATCTTGATGTAGTGATCACAAAATTATTAGGTTTAAGCTATTGATAGAAAATAGTAAGGATAGTAACGTAATAGAAGTCCCTCATTTTCGTAGGGCTAATTTTGATAGTTTTGCGGACAGGATGAGAATAGTGGACTGGGATAATTTATTTATGGATAATGACGCAAATTTTCATTGGGAGGCGTTTAAAGAAAGAATGTTTTGAATATTGAAAGGGAGTTTATTCCGCGTAGGACCAAGCGCGCTAGAAATCATGGTAGGCCCAAGTGGTGGACTAGGGAAATAGGCGAGTTCATAAACGAGCGTAACAGAGCGTATAGACTTAAGCCCATTGGCACGGTAGCTAACTTTAATAGATATATCGAGCTTAGACGTCAGGTTAAAAGATCTGTTAGGAATGCTAAGCGTAATTTAGAGATACTTGTAGTTGCAGATAGTAAACATAATCCGAAAAAGTTTTTTGACTATGTCAGTAATCGTAAGCCGATAAAAGATAACATAGGCCCTCTCTAGTGGACGCTAACGGCGCTTTAGCTTCCGACGCTCAGGCGACGGCGGGTATTTTTAACAACTTTTTTGCGATAGTTTTTACCGTAGTTCTAAGACATAAATAATGTCCCCGACGTGGACGATATCGTTCCATTTAGTAGCGAGACTATTTTGAATGAAATAACTGTTTACGAAGGTGAAATTGCGCATTATATCGATAAGCTAAATGTGAGCAAGGCTCCAGGCCCTGACGCGCGTTATCCGAGACATTTGAAAGATGTTATCGTAGGACCATCAACAAAAATTTTTAATAAGTCATTGGAATCGGGGATTATTCCTGAAGACTTCAAATTAGCTAACGTTACGCCATTTTTTAAAAAAGGTGACCGCACAGTAGCTAGCAATTATAGGCATATTAACTTAACGTCAATTGTCGGTAAACTTTTGGAATCCGTAGTTAGGGATCGTATCGTCGATCACTTAGAAAGTCGCGATTTGATTAATAATAGTCAGCATGGGTTTCGACGCCATAAATCTTGTTTAACTAATGCAAAAAACTTAATTTTTTTGTGCGTGAAGGTCAAAATATGAAAATAAAAACCCACTCTAATAGACAGAGTTTATTTCCACAACAGTTTCGATGCCCACTGGCATCCTCCTCGGGTGGATACAGAAAAACGAATGAACCAAAACAAGAGGGAAAAACAGTCCAGGGACCGACCGTTAAGAAATTCGCACCTAGGTTAGATCCCATTCTCCCGACACCGGAAGGGCATTTTCATTAAAGGGACCCGCTTATAAATACATTCGCACAAATTTAAAACTATCTTCCTGTTCTAAACATACAGATTCTATTATTATTTTTTTTACATAATTATTACATTTATTATTAAATTTATTACATTTAATATTGCATTATTATTTATTACAGAAATTATAAATTTATTATGACATTGTTTATTATACAGAACTTATAAACCGAAAAACGAATGAAAAAGGCGAGAAGGAAACAATCCAGAGACCATTGAGAAATTCGCACCTAGGTTAGATACCGTTCTCCCGACACCGGAAGGGCATTTTATTACAGGGTCCCGCTTATAAGTACATTCGCACAAATTAAAACTATCTTCTTGTTCTATACATACAGATTCTAATATTTTGACATAATTACTGCATTTATTATTGCATTTACATTTTTTTTTTTAACATTTATTATTATTACCTTTACCCTAATTATTAAATTTATAATATTACCTTTATTATTACATCTGTTGCATTTATATTTATTTCCACATTTATTACTTCCATTATTACATTTACTAAAAGCGAGTAAGGAAACAATCCAGAGACCTTTAAGAAATTCACACTTAGGTTAGAACACGTTCCCCCGACTCCGTAACGATTTTTTGACCAAGAATCTCATTAAAGGGTCTAACTTATAAGTACCTTCGCACAAATTAAAATTATCTACTTTTTCTATACATACAGATTCTATTATTTTTCTTTTGACATAATTATTACATTTATAAAGTACCTTACTTGATTCCCAATCTATAGCATGATTATTTTGGCTGGCGTGATAAAAAATGGCATTATTAGTATTACAACTTCTGAAGGCATATTTGTGTTCTTTAATACGGGTTTCAATATTTCTTCCAGTTTCTCCCACGTATACTAAATCACAACTTTTACAGGGAATGCTGTAGACACAGGCTTGTTCCTTTTTGCAGCGTTATTCCTAGCCAATTTACTTTTCACGGTAGACGAATATTTGAACACCAAAACAAACTTAAAATCTTTCGTCAACGGTTTTACTCTTTCTAAGCCGGCAATGTAAGGCAAACTCACATATTGTTTTTGGTTAACTGAAGGTTCCCGAGGGGCATAAAAAGATTTTCTGGCTTTAAAATACGCCTTTCTGATAAACCACTCAGGATATTTTAAATCATTAAAAATGTTCCAAATCTTTGAATTTTCCGGGTCCAGCAAATGTGGGCTATAAATCCTGAGTGCTCTTAGAAACATGTAAGAAATAATTGAGCTTTTAACCCCTTCATCATGATATGAAAATAATAAATGTACGAATTACAATGAGTAGGTTTTCTATAGACCGTGAAATAGGGCTTTCCGCTTTCGTTAATAACCAAAACATCTAGAAAAGGTAATTGTTTGTCGTTCTCCCATTCATATTTAAATTTAATGGAGGGAACAAGATTATTTAATGACTGAAAGAAAGTGTCAAAGTTGTTCCAGTGGTCAGGCCAAAATGAGAAAATATCATCTACATAACGAAACCAAATTAGATTCCTGGGACATATTGTTTGCAACAATTTTGACTCGTAATATTCCATGTATAATGTACTCATATTGGGGATAAAGGGGACCCCATTCCCATACCAAAACGTTGCAAATAAAATTCTTCACCGAAGGAGAAGGCATTATTGGTGACAGAGTTTTATCAGTTCTAAAAATACAGATGTGGGCATGCCTAGTTCTACGTTACATGTTGCCAATTTTCTATCTAAAAAACTTAAGTACATCATCAATGGAAACTTTCGTAAACAAGGACTCAACGTCAAAACTGATCATTCTTCCCCGTTTTAAATCTAAGGACATAACTTTGTTAATAAAGTCACAGGAATTAGTGATGTGCGAGCCTGAAAATTTACCAACTAATGGGGATAATTTATCTGCAAGAAATTTAGATAACCTGTGAGTTTGCCTTACATTGCCGGCTTAGAAAGAGTAAAACCGTTGACGAAATATTTTAAGTTTGTTTTGGCGTTCAAATATTCGTCTACCGTGAAAAGTAAATTGGTTAGGAATAACGCTGCAAAAAGGAACAAGCCTGTGTCTACAGCATTCCCTGTAAAAGTTGTGATTTAGTATACGTGGGAGAAACTGGAAGAAATATTGAAACCCGTATTAAAGAACACAAATATGCCTTCAGAAGTTGTAATACTAATAATGCCATTTTTTATCACGCCAGCCAAAATAATCATGCTATAGATTGGGAATCAAGTAAGGTACTTTATAAATGTAATAATTATGTCAAAAGAAAAATAATAGAATCTGTATGTATAGAAAAAGTAGATAATTTTAATGAGATTCTTGGTCAAAAAATCCCTTACGGAGTCGGGGTAACATGTTTTAACCTAAGTGTGAATTTCTTAAAGGTCTCTGGATTGTTTCCTTACTCGCTTTTAGTAAATGTAATAATGGAAGTAATAAATGTGGAAATAAATATAAAGCAACAGATGTAATAATAAAGGTAATATTATAAATTTAATAATTAGGGTAAAGGTAATAATAATAAATGTTAAAAAAAAATGTAAATGCAATAATAAATGCAGTAATTATATCAAAATATTAGAATCTGTATGTATAGAACAAGAAGATAGTTTTAATTTGTGCGAATGTACTTATAAGCGGAACCCTGTAATAAAATGTCCTTCCGGTGTCGGGAGAACGGTATCTAACCTTGGTGCGAATTTCTCAATGGTCTCTGAATTGTTTCCTTCTCGCCTTTTTCATTCGTTTTTCGGTTTATAAGTTCTGTATAATAAACAACAATGTAATAACCAATGTAATAATAAATTTATAATTTCTGTACTAAATAATAATGCAATATTAAATGTAATAAATTTAATGATAAATGTAATAATTATGTAAAAAAAAAAAAAATAATAGAATCTGTATGATTAGAACAGGAAGATAGCTTTAAATTTGTGCGAATGTATTTATAAGCGGGCCCCTTTAATGAAAATGCCCTTCCGGTGTCGGGAGAATAGGATCTAACCTAGGTGCGAATTTCTTAACGGTCGGTCCCTGGACTGTTTTTCCCTCTTGTTTTGGTTCATTCGTTTTTCTGTATCCACCCGAGGAGGATGCCAGTGGGCATCGAAACTGTTGTGGAAATAAACTCTGTCTATTAGAGTGGGTTTTTATTTTCATATTGTTTAACTAATTTGTAGCTTTTTATAACGAAATAGTGCGCGAATACGATAGGCATAAACCAGCTGACGCTATTTATTTAGACTTTAAAAAAGCGTTCGATACAGTTCCGCATAGAAGATTAATTGCGAAGGTTAATGCGCACGGTATACGCGGTCAGGTAGCTAACTGGTTAGAGGAATGGCTTCGTGCTAGGAAACAGAAGGTCGTTGTTAATGGTAGGGAATCGGGGTCGCTGGATGTAGGTAGCGATGTCCCTCACGGCTTAGTGTTAGGCCCATTGCTATTCGTAATCTACATTAACGACATAGATGTAGGCTTGATCAGTAACGTGTCAAAATTCGCGGACGATACTAAAATAGGCGGTAAAGTTCTTAACTTGGACGATAGAAATAGGCTCCAAGACGATGTAAATAGGATTATGGAGTGGACGGATAAATGGCAGATGCAATTTAACGTAGACAAATGTAAAGTTTTGCATATAGGTTCTCGTAACAATAATTACACGTACACGATGGATGATAGACAGTTAGCGAGCGTTGACGAGAAAGTAGATTTAGGCGTACGCGTATCTAAGGATTTAAAAGTTAGGAACCAGTGCCTGGAGTCTTGCGCAAAAGCTAATAGGATTTTAGGCTTCATAGCGCGTAATTTCGAATTTAAATCGAAGAATATTATATTGCCCCTTTACAAATCCCTTGTCAGGCCTCACTTAGAATATGCTGTTCAGTTTTGGTGCCCGTATTTGCGTGAGGATATTGATAGGCTAGAAAGGGTTCAGCGTCATGCCACGAAACTAATTTCGTCATTGCACAACAAGCCTCATGAAGATAGGATTAAAGAATTTGACTTGCATTCACTCGAAACTAGGAGATTAAGGGGGGAGCTTATTGAAGTTTTCAAAATCGTTAACATCGATAACGTAAATTTTGACAAACTGTTCACTTTCGATAATAGCAATACTCGTAATAACAGATTTAAGTTGCGTGGCAGACGTTTCATTACTAATATCGCTAAAAACTTCTTTACGTTTAAAGTAATTAATAAATGGAATAATCTTCCCGCGCCCGTCGTGAACTCTACCAGCGTTAATGTGTTTCAGAACCGTGTAGACAGGCATTTTAAAAATATTAACGTTGTTTAAAATAAAAAAACAATTAGCAACAGGAGCTCTGGGGGTGGTGATCGGGGATGAGTCTGTTGACTAATGCCAGCTTGTGACATGCCTGCGTGTGATATGCAAAAAAAAAAAAAAAACTTACTTAGATGTAGCTCTTAGAGACTTAGCGTATACTAACCCACTTTTTGTTATACTCTTTATACTTTTTTTTTCTCTTATCGTCTCCTTATTTGCATGTCTGTAGTTTGCATGGTATGATAGTGTTTGAGTTAAGAATGTGTTGCATGGTTTGTAATGCGTTCTTATTTTACTTCTTTTCATCTTTCATTCCTTTCCAGCCTAGTGGGCTGTATCTTCTACCTCCCTATGGAGTAGAAGATCGTCTGCAACAGCTGGAAGTATGTGTTGCTTTGAGTTAAGAATGTGGTGTTCTTTGAGTTAAGAATGTGTTGCATGGTTTATAAGCGTTCTTATTTTACTTCTTTTCATCTTTCACCCCTTTCCGGCAGAGTGGGCTCTACCTCCCTATGGAGTGGAGGACCGTTCTGCAACCTTTCCTATTCACTCCGACTATTTTTCTGACTTGTGGGCAGTGGCCGGTGGATGATGATCATGAGTCTTTTTTCTCTTTTTCTGAATGAATGTTAACCCACGAGTGATAGGTGTTGCTACTTACTTAACCCCTTATTCTCTTCTCTTAACCCCCTACTCCTTCCTTTCTCTCGGGCTAACCTTAGAGTGGATCTTAGGGTCTTTGTTAGCCTTAGCTTCTGTAGATCTGTAGAACAACATCGACACCGCTACAAATAACCTACAATTATACATAAACAGTATACAAGACTGGCTCACACACAATAGACTCAAAGTAGCGCCCACAAAATCAACCATCACCTTGCTTACAAGCAATACAAAAGAACACCAGATAACTCCACACGTAGTGCCACACTCTATAGGGGCAGTTTTTAGAATTTGGAAATTTCGAATGGCCCTTACTCATATTGTTTGGTTGGATGAGAAAACCCTAAATATGAAGTTTGAGCCCGATCGAAGTACATTTAGAGGTTCCGCATCGACCGTTTCTGTTGTACCGTGTGTTCGAAATAATGGATTTATCTGGGAAACCTGTAACCATGGCACTATTACATATATACAGGGTTGAAAAAAACCATGGTTTTAAAAAAAAAAAAAAAAACCAATGGTTTTAAAAAAAAAAAAAAAAACTCAGATAACTCAATTAGGTACTGGTACTCAGAAATTAGAATTGCTGACTGTCTCATTTTTTAATTGGAAGATGTTAGATGTAAGAAGTGCTAACTTCACAAAAATGAAAATAAACCTAATAACAACATTTATATTTGTAGCTACATGCGTTTATAATGTAATTGATACAGGTAACTTCAATCCTTTTATGTGCAATGCCACTATTAAATAGGCCTGCTAGTGCAAGGTAGCTATATTATATACTACCGTACATACTAGGCTACCCTGAACTGATGGTTTTTAGGTCTTATCAATATAAATATAAGTTTTAGTTTTAGAGCTATTAGTTTATGAATTAAATAATTTGTGTTGTAAAAATTGAAATTATAAAAAAACAAAAAAAACAGAAAAACATGTTTTTTTTTAAATGGTTTAAACCATGGTTTAAACCATTTGGGTTAAACCAGCCAACCCTGCATATATATTGCTATAATTTATGCATTTCATAAATTTAAATATTTATAATTAATATTTGCTTCTCATTGTATATATTTTCACTACTTTTCAGCATTGAGATCTGGCAACAGCGCAACGCCGGGTTAGTGTGGTGAGTCACACTGTCACAGTCTTCAGTCAATCAGTCTCCTTCACGCATTCAACGCGTGATCATCTCGTGATGGCTACCGCAAGCTCACTGAGATCCAAGACCGAGATATGGCTAATCGGACACGCCAACCCAAGCCCCCTAACGGGAAACAGGTTACCTTCAAATGGTGAAGTGCTTCGCCGGTTTATACAGTTTCATAAGGTGCAAAAACAACTTCTAGCCGAGGCGGCGCGTAATGTGATCGTCGAGGTGTATACTTTCTGGGCTATGGCCAGAATCCCGACCATGACCTCCAAAAGCGCCGCGCGAAAACTGCTTAGACTTTACGACAATTGGCAGGCACTGCAGCGCAGCCGGAAGCGGTCCGGCGCCACAGGTGAGGCAGCCAGGGCGGCCTTCACCGAGGGACTCGATGACATTTTTGACGTGGCTCTCGACAACGCCCTCTCCGTCATCACCATCCAGGAGGATCGCGACTTCCTTCTTGCTCAACGCGAAAAGGGTCGCCGTGGTGTCATGTCCGGGGTGGACAAAATCCTCACTGGAATTGAGCAACGTGCATCCGCGCGTGAAGCTGCCAAAGAAAGGCAACGCCAAAAGCAATCAGAGCAATCACTGGCAACAGCAACCCTTACATCATCAAACTCGTCGTCGTCGCCTAATTGCTCGACAGAAGAGGAAACCAATCCACCTACAAAGCGCCGTCGCAAAAAGAACATTATGACTCAAGACCTAGCGTCGGCACTGGACCGGACCAAAACAAGCAACCGTGGAGCCGTTCAACTCATGAAAGCAGCTGCTTCCAGTCTGGATATTCAAGACACAGATGAACTGGCTCTCAGTCACGAGACGATTCGGCGTTGGCGATTGCGTCATCGAGGGGAAATCGCCAAAGAAGTGAAGATGACGTTCGATCCCAGTGTCCCGCTCATCGTTCACTGGGACGGGAAGATGGTCTCCGACTTCAGCGGCAAGAAGGTCGATCGCCTCGCCATAGTCGTGTCCGGCGACGGCGTCGACAAACTTCTCTCCGTGCCGAAGCTGCCTGCTGGAACTGGTCGCGCCCAAGCAGATGCTGTGCTGAACTCGTTGGATGACTGGGGAATCGCTGATCGTGTCGTCGGGCTCTCCTTTGACACGACAGCTGCCAACACGGGCGTCGTTTCGGGCGCTTGCGTCTTCATCGAGCAGGGCCTTCACCGCCAGCTGCTGAACCTGGCCTGTCGGCACCACATGCTAGAATTGGTGGCAGAGAAAGCCTTCATCGAGTGCATGGGCCCCTCCTCTGGTCCTGACATTAAACTGTTCTCGCGACTGAAGGAGCGCTGGCAATCCGTCTGCACCGACCAATTCAGCGCCATCTCCAAGGAAGACCTTACTAAGCCGCTGCTCAAGGCGCGAGACGATCTGATCGCGCGTTTCAAGGGTCACATCACCAAGGGCCAGCCGCGGGACGACTACCGAGAGCTCCTGGAGCTGGCGATCATAGCGCTTGGAGGCGTCCCCCAGCGAGGTGTGCGCTTCATGCGACCGGGCGCACTCCACCGCGCCCGGTGGATGGCCAAAGTGATATACGCCATCAAGCTCCACCTCTTCCGGCAGCAGCTCCCCATTAAGGCTCGCGAGGCCCGGGGCATCCTGCGCTTCGTAAACTTTGCGCTGCTGGTTTACATTCCGGCCTGGTTTACGGCGCCCCTTCCCGCCGCTGCCCCTCGAACTGACCTGGCGATGCTCAAGGCGCTGGTTGACTACGACAAGGTGGACAAGGACGTGTCCAAGGCTACCTCCCCTGTGTTTCGACGACATCTCTGGTACCTGAGTGAACACCTGGCCGCCCTCGCTCTCTTCGATGACGACACTCCGCTGGAGGAGAAGAGTCGAATTGCGACGGCCATCAAGGATGTCGAGGGCACCGAGGAGCCACCCAAGCGCATTGCCCTGGACGTCTGCCCGGAGGAGCTCGAGCGAAAGACAGTCGCAGACTTTTGCACGACATCCAGCACGCTTCTTTTCGAGCGGCTCGCGATCAATACTTCTTTCCTAGAGTTGGAGCCGGCTACCTGGTCGAACAATGCGTCCTACCTGGCGGGGAAACGCCGTGTCTCTACGTTGAGCGTTGTCAATGTCCGGGCGGAGCGAGGGGTCGCGCTGATGCAGAACTACAATCTCGCACTCACCAAGGACGAGGAGCAACGGCAGTACTTGATGCAAGTCGTTGAGAAGCACCGCAAAGAGCACCCGAGCGCCCGCAGCGGAAATCCTTAACGGGTTTGGGAGTACTTTATGGTATATTTGAATTTGCTTCATTTTTATAGGGTGTTACTCCTATTAATCCTGTATAACAATGTATAATCGTATATACTTTATTTCTTAGTTATTATTTTGATTTATATGGCCAGTAGGCTCAGTATATTACTATGATTAATACGGAATAAAATGTTTTTTATTTTAATAATATTAAGTTGTTTTGTTGCAATAAAATTGAAATTGATTTAATGATTTTGTATTATTAATAACATTACACACAGAGAATAGTATCCTGCTACCCAGGCATGGTGGGACAAGTTTATTCCAATTAATTATGAAATAATGTTGAACAATATTGTTAAGGTGTTTGCACTGTTTGCTAGTTGCGTATTGTGTTGTTATAAGCTGGTTGCCGGTTGGTGTGGTTTGGATTACAAAGCATAAACGTATTAAGGTGAAACTTTGAAAAAAAACTTTTGAACCGCGACAAAAATATTAATATAAAAAAAAATATTGGAGATGGAATAAACTTAATGCTATGGAAATATAGCTGTGACTGTCCTCTACGCCATGGTATATGATAGCATTTATATTGACATTGTACATGTTACTTTACCCCTTGGAGCTGGAGCAATTTCTTGGAGAAACTCATTACTTCTGACACGTGGTACGCCAGAGATGGTCGATGCGGAACCCCTAAATATCCTTCAATTTGGCTAAAATTTCATATTCGGGGCTTTTTCACCCAACCTAACAATCCCACAAAGGGCCGTCCTAAAAATCAAAAAAATGATTTTTATGTGGCACCCTACAGTCCACAGCTTACACTAAACAACACCAACATTCCACACACTCACAGGACCAAAATACTTGGGGTCACATACAACACATCATTATCTTTTGCAAACCACATTCAGGACATTAAAAACAAATGTACGTCAAGACTTAACACGCTTAGAGCACTTACAGGCACAAACTTTGGACACCAGCAGGAAACAACACTCATATACAAACAATATATTCGCTCAGTTATGGACCATGCTAGCCCATGCTGGACACCCATTATCTCAAACACACACACAAACACCGTACAGACAATACAAAACAACGCACTTCATATCATTACAGGATGCACTCAAACAACACCAATAGAACACCTACACACAGAAACAAAAATACTGAAAGTTAGGAAACATTTAGACATGAGGGGGACACAATTCATGGCAGCAGCGACAACTAACCCAGAACACCCTTGCCACTACATGTACAATCATGCATCGACACCTCGCACCATTAAGGTAACACCAGAGAGACATTATAACCAAATACTCCATTTCATACCATGCCCCACAGGCATCACACAATACAGAAAACACATACACACACACCTAATCCACAAAGCACTGACACGACTCGGTCCGAATGCGGTCCTAGGTGCGAAGCCGCCACCTATTAACGGGTCAGAGATCAGCCTGAGCAGATCGGATCGAGTTAACTTAGCACGATTCCGATGTGGACATCACCCCAACTTACGGACATATAAACACAGACTAGACAACTCCACAGACAACACCTGCCACCTGTGCCAGGACACACCACAAACAATTGAACACATTATGACAGACTGTACCGCTCTAGCACAACAACAACACAACACAACATCACTAGTGCGCTGAACCTCTGGTCCACTCAGGAGAGAGCGATCGGTTACCCGCGTGCCGCCGGCTTGCTCGATCAGGGTGGGCTGATCGGCTAAACAACAACAACAACTAACCCATGAAGAAAATCAAGTTTGTGAATAAATTTAGAAAAGAAAGTAACCATCAAAAATTTTAGCTCCGCATCAGAAGCCATGATAGGTAAAATTAAAATGTGACAAGTTGTATTTGAAATTTAACTGCTTCGTGAGCTTCGAGTAAAATCTGCGAAGCTGCATTTAAAATTTAAGTGATTCGTGAGCTAATTGTAAATGTTAAACTCTAACTAGCTTAAAATTTTCTTAAAATAATTATCCTTAAGCTATTAAAAAAACACCTACAATTACTTCCATTTTCCATCCATTTCCCGTTTCTGTTTGACCCACAATAAAGGCACAATATTTCAACCAACAAAACAAAGGGGGGTAATGGGAGAGGGGTGTTAGCCCCCCGAAGTTGCATAAAGGGGGTGAGGGTTTTTTGGGAGGAGAGGGAGAATAACCTTCCCCTAAAGGGGTAACCCTAACGTGCCTTCGCCGGAGGCGAGTTTGCGAAGCACAAACTTACTTGATTATTGTGTAAAAAAAAAAATTTGACAACGTTCTGAGAACTTAATTTTCTCGAAAAAGCAGTCGATTTTAAATGCGTTTCTAGACTATTCCAGACGCGTGACATGAATAAAATTGAATTTCATAATGTTGACGTTGCGAGTCATCCTTGCGTATCATACTTGCTTGTCATCCTTGCGCAGGGGCCGTGCTAATGTTCCCTGTATCGCTCTAATTTTAGTATATGTACCGCCGAAGTTGGTACGATTTCTACCTTATGCGAGTATATAGATTTCACATCCTCTATACTATTGAGCTAAATGTGTGTGTGTGTGTGTGTGTGTGTGTGTCCGCTTTCTTCGGAACCGTGCACAGCCTAAACGGCACATCGGAAAATTCTGCAACCACCACCAACTGATAGCCCATGAGCTAACGATGTGCTCTGTCAAGTTTCTCAGTCCTAGGTCACCGGTTACTGGGTCCGAAGGCCCCAGCACCAACTACAGAAAAGAACGCAGCCGTGAAAATCTTGAGCTTCACATTTATACTGCGATATATATATATACTGCTACCCGCGCGGAGGGCGGGTAGCAGTATAATGGGGGGAGAGGAGGTGGGGTAATTGGGGGAGAGGGGGTGGGGTAATTGGGGGAGTGGGGGGGGAGTGGGGGCAATGGCTTTTTTACTTTTGTGTGTGGGGGTAATGGCGTTTTTTAAAATTTTGTAGCTTAGCCACTTCTTCCTATAAGGGCCTCATCTATACTATAATAAGAGAGCTGTCCGTCACACTTTCAGAAATTGTGAGAAAAAATTCAGAAATTGTATTACGGGCGGCAATGTGAAGCTCAAGATTTTTCATGACTGTTCTTTTCTGTAGTTTAGCAATGGGGGAAGGGTGGGGGTGGGGGTAATGGGGGGGAGGGGTTAGCCCCCAAGTTGTATGAATGGGGGTGAGGAGGTTTTGGGAGATACCAGATTCAGAAATGTTGACACAATGTGAAGCTCAAAATTTTCACGGCTGGGTTCTTTTTTTGTAGTTTAGCCTGTCTAACCGTCAGCGAAGCGGCGAGAACTGTACTAGTATAATATAATAAAAAAAATACATGAAAAAGTGAAAAAAAAAGTCTTTTTTTCTCTTTACATTTGTGATTGATTGGATAGCCCGAAAGGACTCACAATTTAATTGGGATATTAAGCTCCATTTCTTTCATCGATTTGCAGTTACGATTCATTACAGTTTTTGTAATTATATTACCGATATTTTATAAAGTACTAGTACAGTTCCCGCCGCTTCGCTGACGGTTAGACAGGCTAAACTACAAAAAAAGAACCCAGCCGTGAAAATTTTGAGCTTCACATTGTATCAACATTTCTGAATCTGGTATCTCCCAAAACCTCCTCACCCCCATCCATACAACTTGGGGCTAACCCGCTCCCCCATTACCCCCACCCCTCCCCATTACCCCACCCATCCCCCATTACCCCCACCCCTCCCCATACCCCCACCCCTCCCCATTACCCACCCATCCCCCATTACCCCCACCCCCACCCTTCCCCCATTGCTAAACTACAGAAAAGAACACAGTCATGAAAATCTTGAGCTTCACATTTCCGCCCGTAATACAATTTCTGAATTTTTTTTACAATTTCTGAATTTTTTTCTCAGTTTTTTCTCACAATTTCTGAAAGTGTGACGGACAGACGGACAGACGGACAGCTCTCTTATTATAATATAGATTGGTGGTTACGATTGTACCATCCAGTGATATGCCATACTTTTGTCGCTTAGCCACTTCTTCCTATGAGGGCATCAAATATAATTTTAAATCAATAAAAAAAATGTAGTAGTGAAAAAAAATCCGGAGGGCGATAGCGAGCTACCGCTTGTTTCAAACTAATTTGATAATTTCAACGAAAATTACTGACCTAACCTAACCGGGCATAATGCAACCTTATTTAAACTAATTTTATAGTACTGACATTGTGCGGATCGACTTTGTTCCGCTACCCGTTCCAGACATCAAATAAGTATGAGAAGAAATCTCCTCGCACATACAGTATTTTTAGTGTAAAATTAGATTTTTGGAGTGAAGTAATTAGTCTTCCACGTCTTCCACTCTTCCGGGAGCCAGACATAACCAGGAAGGCTATGTTTCAGACCGAAACTCCGAGTTAGGATTTTTTGGAAGTAATAACTATTATACTTTAATGGTTTAGTTGGTTGTTTAAAATATGTTTAGTCGGAGATAGCTAACCCGCAAATGTCGTATTCAGTCAACAATTACGTAGATATTGATTTATCAGTAAGTTAATAATCAGTGATTAGGGCCAGGCCAACTATAAATGAGACCCATTGCCCTAACTCCTGTATTATTATTATTATTATTATTACCACCAGCATCTTTGGAGTTCGAACCCCAGACCTTAGTGTCTTCACATCGCTTATAGGGAAACGCCGTTGTTACCCACTGGCTAACGTATTCCTTTATCATCACGAAATGAAAAGTATAACAATCAGTTTTGCATTAATACGTTCGGTGCCACACGACCCACCGGTGGGTCGTAGTAGGGTGTTCAGTAAGTACCGCACGACCTACCGATGGGTCGTTCCTCTTGTTTATTTCATAGAGTCAAATGGTATTCGGTACAGCAGGGTCAACGGCCAAAAAACCGGTTGGCATCCAACGTGTAGTGTTCTTTCGGAAAATCCTATTTACACCTTTTCAACATCTGTGTAGCGGAAAATATCCTAATTATTTTTTTTTACTTAATCGCTCTGACAATACTTATAAAGGCAGAATATAAAACCTAACACTTTATTTTGGAGGAAGGGGAGACTGTAAACACCAGTTGACCAGGGAAGTATTCCTGGCGGAAGGGTGTGGGGACGTTAGGCAGCGGAAGGTCACTGTCCACTTTAGTTTATCTTTTTCTGCCTCATCTACCCCGTGAGCAGTCCAGCATGCTCTCAAACACACGCACTTCTCCCTCTATTCTTCACTACACACACACACACACGCATTTTACGCACTACGCAATCTTTTCAAAATTATATGGAAAAAAAGGCATCATGACAAGGCTCATACGAAGTTACTTTTTTGATGGAAAGGTTACTAAAAGTTACTTTTTAACATTTTAGAGACTATTTTGTTAAATTTGAAGACGATATTGAATCGAACTTCAAATGCGTAATTGATTGAAAAGACACTAACAACTGATTAATATAAGGGATCACCTGAAGATCAGGGCCCCCAGCCTTCGTTAGTTAGACTTATAAGGCTAATTAACGAAACTATTACGACTTAACCTAACCAATCGTTAGGTCAACCGTACACCCTTGACGATTGGTTAGGTTAAGTCGTCATATTTTCGTTAGTTAGCCTTATAAGGCTAACTAAAGAAGGCTGGGGGCACTGATCTTCAGGTGATCCAATATAAGTAACCCTAAAGGAAATACTGACTGTAACATCTCGCTTAAATCAGTGAGTATTCAACGGTGTTCACATCCCCTGGGTCCCTCCGTGACAATGTCTGAAAACGAGTGTAGGACAAAAGCCCCCTAGAAAAAATAATAATAATAATGGTTTTAATCATTAATTTTACTAGCAAAAATACCGCCCTACGGGCGGTTTTTGCTATTTCCTGCGGAAGGCTTGGAGCCCTCGGCCAATTACTTCATCTGGGAAATGAATTTTCTTACCTCAAGGTATTATTTCCTGTTATAAAATATAAAAAAGAACACTTCATCATAAACTTATCTTTATTTCATTACTGAAGAATCTCCTTGTAGACATAATTGTCAACAAATACTCCCTTTTCATTTCTTTCTGTCAGGACTTTCAGCAAAAGATCGGCGCTACGCCCCGATTTCGCTAGATCTGCGGTACTTGGGCATTCGGCCCAAACCGAATCGAATTGTGGGCCTACGGCGTATTTTATTTTGAAACATCATTCCTATCCCTCTCACCTTGGGCCTCAGTAATTGGGGTGCCTGCGGCGCCCCAATTACCGTCGGTTCAATTATTTGGTCAATAAAACTATAGAAAAGAACGCAGCCATGAAAATCTAAAGCTTCACAAATCTTGATACAATGAGCTCAAATGTGAAGCTTAAGATTTTCATGATTGCGTTCTTTTCTATAGTTTTATTAACCAAATAAAATGAATTGACAGTAACTGGGGAGCCTGCGGCCCCAGTTACTGGGGTTCAATTATTTTGTCAATGAAACTATAGTCATGAAAATCTTAAGCTTCACAAATCTTCTTGACACAATGTGAAGCTCAAGATTTCCATGGCTGTCTTCTTCTTTTCTGTAGTTTTATCATGGTGCTGAAGCTTTCGGGCTTAGTAATTGGTGGGGGGAGGGGTGGGGGCTGGTCACACATGTATTTTCGTTCATTACTCATCACCCCGATCCACCATACGAAGTTTGATCGAAATCGGTTTAGAAACGTAAAAGTTTTTTCTGCGGACACACACACACACACACACACACACACCATTTTTGGTAAATCTATATTATAATGGAGGTAAGTGAGATATATATTTTAGCTTAAAATTTTCATTTTTCTACAGTTATAGCAATATAATGTTCAGTAGGATTTACTTTAACATTATACAAAAGAACAGCAGCGAAAATGCATTTTAAAGTTTATACATTTTTTTTGGTTACATATATATATATCGCACTTAGCTCCATTATAATATAGATTCTTTATTATTTACAGTTTATGTTTATAGTGTTTATAGTTTATGTATTTTAGCTCTCGTCATTTTCGTTTAAACTAACGAAAATATCACAACTTAACCTAACCAATCATCAAGGGCGTACAGTTGACCTAACCGGGCATTCAGTTGACCTAACAGGTTAATATTGGTTATTTCACCTAAATATCTTCTGATCTTTTCAGATTAGATGTGACACCTGACTTGCCCTACCCAGCAATTTGTCCAGGGGGCTTTTGTCCGGACCCGTCTGAAAACACACGCATCCTGCAATCATAGTTTTTTTGAGGTAATAGAAGGGAAATTTTTGCTTCAAGCATAACTATTAACAACCATAGCAAGAAAATGAGGTGGCTTTCCTCGTGACTGATCGTCTCAACAACAGCAACAATAATGATGTACTTAGCTACCTCACCCCCCTCCCCCACCCCCCCATGTTCACTGCATCTAAGTTATTAGCTATTTGATGTATTTCTTTTTGTCAGTTTTATTTCTTATTTCTGTAATAATGATAAAGCTATAGCATTTTAAACCTTATAGTGGGTTGACTTACGCGCAATGACTTCCAGGTGCTCCAACCAAACAGGCCCTCAGCCCCTTCGCAATGATATTTTCAAACTCTTTCGAAAACTGTTCATCTTTCGCATTCCTTCGAGCGCTCTTCCACTGATTGTTTCTGGAATATACATGATGTCATCTTTTCTTCAGTTATTGTTTACGAGAAGTGCAAGAAACTTAACACAAAAATACAGTACTCGTCGTAGTCCCAATAAGGATGCTGTTACAAAATACATTGTTCAAGTTTGAAAACCTGTTTACATTAAATCAAAGTCTGAGGATAAGAAAACAAAGCTGCAAATCATTTTAATAAATAAGTTTTGGTTTTCCTCCCCCAATATTCACTGCATAAAAATAACTTACGTCATAACAAATTTTGATGTAATCATTTTATAAATAATGATTAAATTAAATTGTATTGGACAAGAAATGTGAAGCAACGTATATATATATATATATATATATGAGGGGGTCGCGCGTCTTAAGGTACCTAAGCGCCACTACAGGCGAAAACGTGTTTTTGATGGATATCACTATTTTCACCCTTCCTCTATCGCGTGATTTGGGTTCTAATGACCTTACGACACTAGAAGTATGGTTGAAAACCTTATGAAGCGAACTACTTTTTTCACCTAAAAAAATATATATATATATATAATATGAAAATCTATTCCAAAAACTCATCAACATCTACATTAGCATACTTAGAACTCTAATTTAGCCAAAAATGAACGTTCTAGCTCAATTAATAACAGACACTATTGCGAGAATATTGCTGAACTTTGGGGGCGATTTCTGGTGAATTTTAATTTTGGCGCTTAGGTACCTTAAGACGCGGGACCCCTCATATATATACAGTATATATATATATATATATATAGATATATATATATATATATTATACACACACACACACATATATAGATATATATATATATATATAGTTTATTTTTCCTTTTGGTATTTAACCTTTTGTAATAATGTCTAATTAAGAATTAAATGTTTGTTTATAAATTTAATAATGTTCAATTAAGTTTTATTAAATAAGATATAAAAAATGGTTGTATTAAAATTATAAAATACGAGTTGGCACCACTAAGAATCGGCCCAAGCGGGACGAGAGAGAGAAATGCCCCAAAAAGGGCAGTCATCGGATGGCCTCCAGCTTATTAAGGTGTTTTTTGGTGTTAAGATGATGTTGTGAATTTAGAATAGTATTTCATATCTCTCTCCGACTTAGAATGTTAACGTTAATTTCCCCCTCGCATTACCCCGTTTATCTAAAGCGTTTCGGCATAAATAAAAGTTAGTAAAATGTTAATACGCGTATAAATTACCTCTCCCCCCGGTCTCCCTTGCAGTGTTTGAATGATAACGGCTTTCCACTCGGTCACGTCTACCGTATTTATAAAGTACACCGAAAGCGAGTGAAACGAGTGTAAAGAGAATGATTAATGATAGAAGAAAAATGAAATAAAGAAAGAGAAAATAGTCAAAAAAACGCAGATAAGAAAGGTTATTCTTTCCAAATTTCCTTTCCTCATATTTGCCATTTAGAAAGGGGAGGAGAGGAGAGGAGGAGGTAATCACGGTTTTGTTGGCTAGCTCAAAGGGTAACAGTGCGAAAAAGTGTAGTAATTTATCTTTATTAAGATAAATTACTACACTTTTTCGCACTGTTACCCTTTGAGCTAGCCAACAAAACCGTGATTACCCCCTCCTCTCCTCCCCTTTCTAAATGGCAAATATGAGGAAAGGAAATTTGGAAAGAATAACAATTTTAGTGGAACCATAATTCTGCTTTCTTTTTGGACAGTGTCGCCAGCTCGTTACTCCCCCCCCCCCCGAAAAAGGCAGAACTACCCCAGTAATACCACTGCTTTTAGTGCGTGAGGCGCTTTTTCCTCGTTTTGAATTGGCAATTTAAACTTCTTTATGCAGTTTTGGTCCGGATTTTGTTAGTTATATATTTTCAAGTACTCTTAGGCCAGCCGCAGGCAGGATCGTCTCGCGACTCACGACTGACGACTCGAGTCGCGTGTCACTTTACATTGACAGAATGGGAGACCCGCACACTGCAGCGATGGCCAGGGCCCGATTAAGCATTGCTAGGGCCGGGGGCAATGAATATTTTCGGGCCGGTGTCACTAGAAAAACAATTCTTTACCTGATACATCATACATGAGTGATATGATCAGCTGACTGGGATCGATCAACAGAAAACGAAACAAAAACAAAGATGTGATTACAAAAAATGTATACTTTGTTCACATAAATGGGATACTAAACTAGGTTTTGTAGAAGCGGAATCTAGAATTTTTTTTTCTTCCTCACGGTCGACCAATTATTTCAACGGTAGATTATAGCGTTTACATAATTTCTTGGGGTCGGTCAGCATCTTGGGGCCGGGGGCAAATGCCCCCTTTGCCCCATTATAATCCGCTACTGGCGATGGCGACGTCAGCCATTAATATGTAGCAATATAGCGGGGCGTATGATCGTCCAATTATGGGGACCACAGGCATTAAAAGGGATAAAAAGGTTCGACTCGTCATTTTAGTCGAAATGCTGAAGCGTAACTGGTTAGATATGGTTTAAACTTATAAATATACGGTTATTGCGCAATTCTTAATTAACAATGGAACAATACTTTGTGAAACTGAAACCTTTACTTTGTCTACAACTTAATATGCAATCTTTGTCCAAGATAATTATATATATATATATATATACAGACCGTGCATGGAACAAGGAACTCTTCTGGGATAATTAAATCCACTATAGTCCGAATAAGTAATGGTAAATGACAAATACCAGTTTTTTTTTCATGATGCTATCCCGACATGGGCAACGGGTCACTCGCAAAGAGGTCCCATAAATATAGCTTCCCTCACCAGCTATCTGCAAAGCAGACAGGATCCAGCTTTGGGACATGGATCTAGGGTTTAAAGCAGCCTAGCCCTGCTACATTTAGAACCTCAATATAAGCAAAAGACTCGCTGTCTTCACGTCAGATTGAATACACCAAAGAAAAAGGGGTAACTATTATATTTTAGCCAAAAACCAAAACTTAAACCTCAACTGGCAGAATTGAGCGTCCACTTTTCAAGGCACATAAAGCTGGATCCTGTCTGCTTTGCAGATAGCTGGTGAGGGAAGCTATATTTATGGGACCTCTTTGCGAGTGACCCGTTGCCCACGTCGGGCTAGCATCATGAAAAAGAAAAACTATGGTATTTGTCATTTACCATTACTTATTCGGACTATAGTGGATTTAATTATCCCAGAAGAGTTCCTTGTTCCATGCACGGTCTGTGTGTATCAAAAAACTCAGGGGACCATTCTGAGTTCATTCCCATATATAATTAATTAATTATATATATATATATATATATATTATATATATATATATATAATATATTTAAGCAGAAAGCCACAGACAAGAAGGAAAGAAACATCCATCATGTTGGAAAGGGACTATATTTTGTACATTGCAACGTTTCAAGCACAAACTATGCTCATCTTCAGGCAAAAATTCTAAAAAGTTAAAAACAGAATATTAAAAACCATAATGACAAATATAAAATACAAAATAAAGTAGGGAAAAATTCACAAGCTTTAAAACACAAAATGAAAGTCACACTAAAAAAGAACAATGAATGACAATTATAAAATACAAAATGTAAAACCCAAAAACAAAAAAATTCACAAGCTTTTTAAAAACACTAAAAATGAAAAACACACTAAAAAGAACACACCTTAAGTCTAAGCAGCACAGATTCCGAGGCAAAACTAATACAACAGAAGCATCTAAAAACAAGTAAGGTTGGTTGTTAAAGATGTTCAGTTTAGACGGAGGGAACGGATGAATTATTTATCAGAGTTAAGCGAAGGGGAGAGAGTTTTAATATACAGTGATTCTAAAAGTCTTAGAGTTTGCTCACACGGAGCGGAATCTAAAATGTTAAAATTAGCTAAAGTTATATCCACTTTGCACAGAATAACATGGCTGCGTATAGCTGAAGCTTCTTTAGTTCTCAGTGGTTTGTCAGTTCTATGGCTTATGCCCATGTGGGCACAGAAACGCGATTCGAGGCTCCGCACAGTGCTACCAATATAGCTCCGATCACATCGGGGACACTTGAATTCATAAACAACAGCACTGCGCAGAGCATCCGATACACGATCTTTTACATTAAAAAATGAGCCAATAGAACGACGGTTAACAAATACTAGTTTAAAATCTATTTGACAATAAAATTTACTAAGAAGTGGCATAAGGTTATTGCGGCAATATGAATTCAGATATCCCATTTCTGGGAGTACAAGATAATATACATCTTTAGGAACATTAAACTTAGACATTTTTGGTTTATAAATGTTTGCTAAAAATCTATTGATAGCGTTTTCTACGATATTGCCGCAATAACCTTATGCCACTTCTTAGTAAATTTTATTGTCAAATAGATTTTAAACTAGTATTTGTTAACCGTCGTTCTATTGGCTCATTTTTTAATGTAAAAGATCGTGTATCGGATGCTCTGCGCATTGCTGTTGTTTATGAATTCAAGTGTCCCCGATGTGATCGGAGCTATATTGGTAGCACTGTGCGGAGCCTCGAATCGCGTTTCTGTGCCCACATGGGCATAAGCCATAGAACTGACAAACCACTGAGAACTAAAGAAGCTTCAGCTATACGCAGCCATGTTATTCTGTGCAAAGTGGATATAACTTTAGCTAATTTTAACATTTTAGATTCCGCTCCGTGTGAGCAAACTCTAAGACTTTTAGAATCGCTGTATATTAAAACTCTCTCCCCTTCGCTTAACTCTGATAAATAATTCATCCGTTCCCCTCCGTCTAAACTGAACATCTTTAACAACCAACCTTTACTTGTTTTTAGATGCTTCTGTTTGTATTAGTTTTGCCTCGGAATCTGTGCTGCTTAGACTTAAGGTGTGTTCTTTTTAGTGTGTTTTTTCATTTTTAGTGTTTTTAAAAGCTTGTGAATTTTTTTGTTTTTGGGTTTTACATTTTGTATTTTATAATTGTCATTCATTGTTCTTTTTTAGTGTGACTTTCATTTTTTGTGTTAAAGCTTGTGAATTTTTCCCTACTTTATTTTGTATTTTATATTTGTCATTATGGTTTTTAATATTCGGTTTTTAACTTTTTAGAATTTTTGCCTGAATATGAGCATAGTTTGTGCTTGAAACGTTGCAATGTACAATATAGTCCCTTTCCAACATGATGGATGTTTCTTTCCTTCTTGTCTGTGGCTTTCTGCTTAAATTGAAATTGAAGTTTGCCAGAAGCGGCCTTCACCAAGATATACAGTATATATATATATATATATATATATATATATATACAACACACACACAATCTGTCGACCCCCATTACTACATCGTTCGACTTTTTGGGTCAATCCCAGAATAGGCACCTGATGTACCTCAATCCCAGATGAAGCACCTGCGTTTAACCTCAATCCCAGAATAGGCACCTTGCAAGGAATTAAATTAAAAAAACCTGATGATTACAAAATTTATTGTTTATACAAAGTTTATTACAATTGTAATAAAGGCAAAGTTATAAAAGGTTTAAAGTGGTTTAATGAATAAAGAAAAATTTTAGATATTATAAATTCCTGCAATATGAACCCGAATGTTTCTGAATCTATCTGAAGCAAATCTATCTTGCCACATAAATTGGTATAGATAAACTAACCAAAAAAGCAGAAGATATAGCAAAAGATTAGGTTAGGTTAGAGTTGATTTTTTCAAATATTGATAAAAACAATGAAATTATATCTCTAAAAACTGTTTATATTTTTTTCTCCTCAATCCCAGATTAAGCACCTAAAAATGATTTCAGGTGCCTATTCTGGGATTGATCCGACTTTTTTCTATCTACTGCGCATCCTTCACCCTCCCCAGACGTCCAAGCCCCGCTGACCCAAAGCCTTCTTCACCCCATCCTTCCATCTCCTCATATCATCGGTCTACCCCTCCCCCTTTCCCCTTCCGCCACCGACACGTAAATCCTCTTTAGCATCTTCTCACTCATCCTTCATATGCCCAAACCATTTTAACACCCCTTCATCTGCTCTCTCCACAAGACTCCTTCGACTCCCACACCTCTCGCTGATATCAGTGAGTCTCGCATAATCAATCCGCCTCACCTCACAGATCATCCTCAAGCATTTCATTTATAGTACATCCCTCCTTTTCCTCTCCTTCGCATTCGCCACCCATGCCTCACATCCACACAACACTGTTGGCGCTACTATACCTTCATACATACCCATCTTCGCTCCCATAGACACTGATCTTTCCTTCCAAACACTTCTTAGGACACCCAGTACCTTTGCCCCTTCTTCCACCCTGTGCCCCACCTCCGCCTCCATCGTCCCACTCCGTGCCACATCCACCCTCTCAAGTACCTGAAACGTGCCACTTCTTCCATTTCCTCATCATACAAACACTCAGTCGCTCACGAACCTCCCTTTTACAGCACCACATAACCTTACTCTTATTCACATTTACTCTTAGCTTCCTTCCTTCACAAACCCTCCCGAACTCAGTTACCAGTCTCTGTAGCTTTTCTCTCGAGTCCGCCACCAGAGCCGTATCATCCGCGTACAACAACTGATTCGCTTCCCAGAAACCTACCCCCGCAGCATGCTTCACCCCCGCTCCCCTCCCCATGACCCTCGCATTCACCTCTTTCACCACCCCTTCTATAAACACATTAAACAACCATGGAGGCATCACACACCTCCGCCGTAGACCCATTTTCACCGGAAACCACTCGCCCTCCTCTCTTCCCACACGCGCACACGCTCTACTCTCTCGGTAAAAACTTTTCACTGCACTCAACAACGACCCACGCACCCCATACAGCCGCAGCACTCGCCACAACGCCTTTCTGTCAACGCTTTCATACGCTTTTTCAAGATCCATGAACGCCATATACAAATCCCTTTCTTTCTCACAGTATTTCTCACACAGCATCTTCAACCCAAACACGTGGTCCACACGGCACACACCCTCTACCTCTTCTGAAACCCCCTTGCTCCTCCCCAATCTGTTACTCCGTGCGAGCCACCACTCTCCCATACACACCTGGCACACTCATCATATATATATATATGAAGAAGGAAACCACTCTTCTGGGCGACTTAAATGGTTAATTTTTAACGCTCATTTAGCAGCCAGAAAATCCTTTTATATGACAGGTCAACTGTAAACAAGACTTAGAAGAATATTATTGTTCCCTATAACAAAAACTTGAAATGGCTTAAGGAAACTTGTCAGAGAATAGGCACTAATGCGGCATTCGAATATAGTCACTGCATAAATGACATGTTAATAAGGAACAAACCGAAGGACGAAAAAGACACAGGTATGTGTATATATATTACTATGTAAAGAATGCCCTGATAATGTATACATGGGAGAAACGGGAAGGGACCTCGGTAAAAGAATATGAGCACAAGAGAGATGTGAGGGTCGGGAATGAAAGTTTGCTGTTGTGTTGGTCCTTCTTTTCATATATATATATATATATATATATTGACGATTGGTTAGGTTAAGTCGTAATATTTTCGTTAGTTTTAATGTTTTATTTGATTAGGTATAATGATAATGTAGGGGAACGTAAACTACACTAGGTACCACATGAGGATGTAAACTACACTTGCTCCCGTATTTCAATTCCATTTTCAGTTTTGGCCATCATCTTCAATGAAAACTAGACAATATTAGGTCAATAAAATGTACTCTTCTTTTTTAATATTGCACGGAACTGTAGTTTTTATCAAGCAGTTCTTACTGTGGACAATTGGACATTGGACATATATATGGACATATATATGAGTATATGGTCTAATGCAGTGGTCGGCGAACTTTTTTGGGTATTACCCCAAAATATATTTGTGTACAACGATATTACCCCCTAGACTTGAAAGTTAATAATAATTAGATTTTTAATTTTATTAAGAAACTAAAAATTATTTGTTCGAAAAAAAATATAACTGATAATTAGCCTCGCTTATTAAATAATAAATTTTTGTGCAATTTTATTTGTTTATTGAGCCTTCATTACCCCCGAGATTTTCATTTTTACCCCATTTGGGTAATTTACCCCGGTTCCCCGACCCCTGGTCTAATGAAACCAAAGATAAGGCACTCGGAAAATACTAATATAAGACAAAAGCAAGCATTTATTTTATCAAAATAATAATAAAAAAAAGGGAGTTATTGAAGAATAGGGACCCCAGCCTTTAGTTAGCTTTATAAGGCTAACTAACGAGAATATCATGACCTAACCTAACCAATCGTCAAGGGCGTACAGTTAACCTAACGATTGGTTAGGTTAGGCCGTGATATTTTCGTTAGTTAGCCTTATAAGCCTAACTAAAGAAGGTTGGGGTCCCTATTCTTCAATAGCTCCAAAAAATGTGGCACTTTACTTAGAAACATTTGAAATAAATGGAACATTTTATTTCAAATAAAAAGACTAACATTTTATTTCAAAAGAAACCTCCCTCGGACATGATGAGCGAGTAGTTTAAATTATAAACTATTATAAACTATCAACTTTCGGCTTGAGAGGTCGAAAAATCAATGTAATTGAGAGTAATTGACTATAATTGTATCAATTACTTTGGTTTCCCATTGTAATTAATTACAATTACATTTTAGACAGTCGCCTACAATTACATGAAAAAATTTAATTAATTACGCTCAATTACAAATTACAATTACCCCATGCCTGATATATATAATATACTGTACAGTATATCATCAAATCCCGGAAATGAGGCGAGATCCTGAACCGTCGCTCGGACCCAACAAAAGCGACAAAGATATATGTAGCGTGTCAAAATAGGTGCAATGTGGGAGAAAGTGGATCTGATGAATTTTAGCTTGAAATCTGGTGTATGGCAAAACTAATTTGTGGCATGACGCAAAATAAACAAAAAGCTTCCTTCACTCTGCCATGGAATTGAGTGTTGTGCCAATCAGTTAGAAATGCTGTTTGGTTCCATCATAATGCGTGCTTTAAATTCATTTGGTTTAAAAACAAAAATAGATGGGATTCATCAACCGGGTGACCTTGGTAAGAACGACAAATTTACATATACAACAAAAGTCAGTTAAGATATGGGCGTACCCAGAAATTTGCCAGGGGGAATGGGGCGAACTTGGAACTAAATAATTTTTATGTACGTTCATGATGAGCTTATCGTTCAGTTAGAGATGACTTCCTAGCTACTGCTATGACACATTATGAATAAAAATATAAAAATTATATTAAAAAAATATAAAAATTATGATAAAAATCTGATTAGTAACATAATATTCAATGCAAACCGCAATTAGGATGCTCAGATTTGTATTAACATAAGAATAAAAAGTGCTAATTTCGAGATTAAGCATTTCCTTGGACTGTTACCTTTATAAAAGAAAATTATTCTCAGGGCCGGATTAAGAGTTTTCGGGATCCTAAGCCATTTTAGATTTTTAGTAGTAAGGGAGTCAAGAGCTAGCGCCGAAATTTTTTCACTTTCATTCTCATCCTGTTGTAACCTAGCAATTTTACTGAGAAAATAATAACAATAATTTATTAGCTCAAGGGGGGGGCGATCGCCCCTGTCGCCCTCCCCTTCGGTACGCCTCTGGATACATGGGACATATCAAGTTTCACGGAAATCAGCTCCCCGTAGCTGTCACAATTTCACAAAGACCCTGATTGGCCAGAATTGTTCACGTGGTAACAACTGATCAATGTTAAGTTACCACATAACCTAGTACAATATGGTTCCTGCGACACTAGCTGTGGGCCAGATAAATGGTAAAGTTTGGTAAACTATTATGATCGTATCAAACTAATTAGATCTCTGAAGTAGGCAATAAATGTTGGTAAATAAATAAATAAATAAATACTAGGCCCACAGAGGAAGGGTAGACAATGTTTGAGAAATTAGGACCTAAGTAAAAACAGATTGTAAGTTGAGGTTCAAATTAAGGAATTTGGCAGAGATGACCAGATATGTGTTACCTTTCAAACTAAATTGCTAATTGCGAGCTTGTTGAGTCCACTTTTAAATAAATAACATGACTAAGTGGGCATGGGCATCACTTATCTCATTTTACGAGATTTGGAGTTGCTATAATCCAGCGAAGTTGGCATACTATTTCTGCCAAATTTCTCGTATTGGCTAAGGCGAAGAGTAGAATGCAAATGGACATATAGGCTAAGATCAGATAAATTCTCATGCTGTCGTAAATCAAAGATATCTCTACTGTGTTTAGGGCAAGATTTGGATGTTACGTAAGGGCACGGGTGTTTATAATATAATTCTATTTAAAAGCAGAATCGCTGGAGGCACCGAACAGCTTGTCGGTTTGCCAGTAACGTCATCTCGAATGGGTGTAGAGGACAGAAGGGCCCACCCTTGAACGAGTGAGAGAGAGAACCAGACAGGAGGAATTTTTGGTGGGTACTGGGAAAAATTGCGAGCTGGCACAAATACAAAGTTCCAGAAGCAAGAGCATCGGAGTATCCGCAAGTAGAGCAATCGTTTCAGTTGTTGGTTGCGCAATAAAAGAAAAACTAATTTATTTGGAAACTTAAGCGGAAGGGTTTGATGCGCAGAAATAAGGTTTATTCATTCAGTGTAGCATTCTAAAAGAGTTTCTGGTTCATAAAGCGTTAAAGCGCGGATGGACAATACTTTAACTGGTGTTAACATTGGTACGGTCCGCGTGATGATGAGAGCCCAATAGCGTGTTGTTAGATTATGGTAATGGGCACAAATTATATTGAGTATCGCAGTTGAATGCGAAAAGTTAATCGGCTGAAGTCCACAAAATTTATTGAGAAATTGTGTTTGCGCCTAAAACTGGTAACATTGCGGGAATACTATTAAGTTAAGTTAGGTATTGAGCTCTAGTTACTAAATTGTAGATGCTAATCATTAATAAGATTTTCCAATGAAACAAATTGGTTCATTCTGTGCCAACTAATTGAGAGTTGAATTTGAATGTGTAATCGAGTCGTAAGGAAATCATTACGAAAGTAAAGTTAAAAGATTGGCTTCTGTAACGCTGAATCTCGTTAGTGTTAAGGCTGTTTTGTTATAAAAAAAAAATTTATTTGGGTGTTATTAGCCTGGGGTACCATTAGGGAGTCACCTCAGCTTTATGGGATCACAATTCTAGTTCATTGAAGCAGCATAGTCACAAATGTGATATATATATATATATATATATATATATATATATATAATACTTAAAGGTTGAGGGAACGGATCTTTTATAGAATAAGTTTTAAAAAACAAAGGCTTCGCAAATTTTTACAAAGTACGGCTCTCCTTATACATTTAAGGTATGACCATCTCGCAGTATCATTGTCAAGTATATATATATATATATATATTATATATATATATATATATATAATTATATATATATATATAGGGTGATCGAAAAGTGTCTCCGCAGTAGTAAGATACTTTATTGAAGTTAGATATTTTAATGAAAATTGTACGATATCGTGAAATCTTTAACAAAATATTGGCGAAGTCTAGGCTAGTCTAAGCTAAGTCTTGCTACGTTACTTACTTTAAACAGGTAACAATGATACGTCATTACATTTATACAATTCTTATTATATCTTCTTACTTAAAATTTCAATAAAGTAAATATCTTATTACTACTGCGGAGAGACTTTTCGATCACCCTATATATATATATATATATATATATATATATATATATATATATATATATATATATATATATAATGTGTTTTTATATATATATATATATATATAATGTGTGTGTGTTTTCATGATTTGTTTATAACAAAGACAATTAAAATTGCAGGCAATGGTTATACTTTTTGCATGACTTGGTATTATTATTATAATGATAATAGTAATAGTAATAGTAGTAATAATAATAATAATAATAAATTTCCCATCGTTACAACAAAAGAATTGAATTTTATATCAAACCTGACATTTCCTTCTATACATTAGACTGATTAGAGGATGGAAATAATTATTTACATCTATTAATTGTTTTTTATTACTCTTAACTACTCAAAACACTCGTTTGCTGAACTTTTACAATTAATTGTAGTAGAAAATAATATAAACCACATTTAGAAAGTTAACTTTATATATCAAAATATATCCTTTCACTCGCTCATGACTGAATTTAATATTCGGCCATGCTGTATCGCATCTATAACATTTGAACCATGACTCACGCGTGACTATGGACGTTAGTATTATTTTAGCAAGCATTTAGTTTCTACGTGTTTCGGTCCTACGCTGCCACCAGTTGCCGGCAGCATCTCGCTGCTCAAATAAGTTCCTAGTTGTTTTTTTTTAATATTTCGTTTTTTAATGTAATCAGAAGATGTTTTTATATAACAGCCGTTGATTTTGTGTTGTATTATTATGTCTAGCTTTTTACATTTGAATCACCGATGAATATACATAGCTGGTCGAAAAATAATTTTTTTTTGGTGTTGATATGAAAAATAGTTTTAAAACAAAACATTTTCGTAAACTACCAATTAATACGAATTACTCCTTAACCATGTTTTTATTACTACCCAATTTTATTCGAGAGTGAAAGGAGTTTGAAGTATATTCACAGATACTGTATTTAAAGTAATTAAGTTTTTTCTTTTCACTTTCCAAACCAGGACTGCCATTTTGCATCGAATGAAAGCGTTCGTTTCTGTTAATTTGAGTCAAAAGTCGTGTTATAACGAAGAATTTATTTTAGATTCTTACGAAATCCTCTAAATACAGTATATCAAACTTTTTAACTTATCGTTGCAAATTGGTGTTGCGCAGGTAATGACTAATTATTATTATGTTCCTTACATCATTACTTGTATGACTCATTTGCATATACATTATACAATATATATATATATATATATATATATATATATATATATATATGGGATGAATTTCACAATTAAACACGTGAAATGAATGAATGATGTAAACTCACAAAGAAAAAGAAAAATGATTCCGAGGCCTTTCTGTATTTAGAAGTACACCTCGTCAGGAAATTCCCTGACGAGGTATACTTCTGAATACACGAAAGGCTTTGGAATAATTTTTTTCTCCTTGTGAGTTTACATTATACAGGGTGTACATAAAGTCAGGATCTATTTTTGTGAAGCACTTGGAAATTATATGGAATTCAATCATAAAATGATAAAGTGGTAACATTTATTAAATAATTAAGAGTAGGATTCGACGTGACGCCCATCAGTATCCCTGCACAGCTCAAATCGTTCCGCAGCATTTCTAAACACATTCTGGAGCATTTGCGGGGTTGTTATCTGCAGCAGTTCGTATACGTGTACGTAAGTTTTCAAGACTCGTAATCTTCGTCTGATAGACGTGCGATTTGATAAAGCCCCATGCAAAGAAATCTAAAGGGGTTAAATTTGGTGATCTCGCTAGCCAAGGTCTGTTGCTTCCGCGTCCGATCCAGCGATTTGGAAAACGTCCATTTAGATAATCCTGAACAATTTTGGCATAGTGAGAAGGAGCACCATCATGTTGATAGACGACGGTACTAACAATCCTATCCCCAATCAGCTGAGGTTCAAGGAATTGCTGCAACATGTCCAGATAAATAAGCCCCGTAACTGTAGCTTCAGCAAAGAAAAAAGGACCATAAACCTTGGATTTTGTTAAACCCATCTAGACATTAACTTTAGGTAAGTCTCTTTCCCAATTTTGGACGAAATCATTCGGTCTTTCATCTGCCCAAATTCGACAGTTATGGCGATTTACTTTTCCACACGTATGGAAAGTGGCTTCATCACTAAAGAGAATGTTGTCCATTAAATTATCACTCCAGATTTGTTCTACGAGATCAGCACACACACAGCACTTCGTCGAGGGAAATCTTCCTCATGTAAATCATGTAAAACCTGCAAATGATAGCTTTTCTTCTGCAAATTAACTTTCAGAATTTTGTGCACAGATGACGTCGGGAGGCCGAGTCTGTGTGATGCAGCACGAACGGACGTACGTGGCTCCTCAGTGATAATTCCGCGTACTGCATTCACGGTAAGATCTGACATACACGGTCGTCCTGATCTTGCTTCATCATTTACAGATCCCGTTCTTTAAATTTGTTCACCAATTTTCGTATTGTCTTGTCTATTGGCCCCGGCTTATGAAATCTCCTTCTAAACTTCTCTCGGATGTCATTGTATTTCTTTCCCTCGATTCGCCAAATTACTATTGCCACACGCTCTTCTGTATTCATTCTAAGGGCTTCTGAAAAGAAAAATAGAAAAAAATAATTATTTCACAAAATAGATCCTGACTTTATGTACACCCTGTGTATATATATATATATATATAGATATTATATTATATATATATATATATATATATAATATATATATATACAGGGCGTCCCAAAAAATGTGTACACACTTTAACAGCTGATAGCTCAATTGATGTTTCTTTCTTTCCAAGTTAAACCCATTAGAATTAATAATGGCAGTCAGACTAAGCTTTGAACAAAGGGAAATTCATTCTAAAATGCTACTGGAAGTGTGAAAACGCAGTTGAAGTGCAAACAGTTTAGGAGGGAGTTTCAAACAGATCCACCAACGCGACTTACCATCACTCGAATTAGAGAAGTTTGAAGCCGATGGAACTGTTCAGAATGTCCACAAGAAGCGTTCCGGAAGACCACGGACATCGACAAGCCCCACAAAGCAAGAAAGAGTACTGGAAACGTATCACCAAGTCCAAGAAAATCTGTGCGGCAAGCGAGTCGTGAGGTAGGAATTTCAGAATCGTCTGTCCATCGCATTTTGAAGCGCTGTCAATGGAAAAGTTACATTCCAAGATTAGTCCATGCTATTAATGAAGATGATCCGGACCGAAGAGTGGAGTATTGCGAGTGGTACTTGGCACGCTGTGGATGTGGATTGGACGAAGGGGTTTCGTAGAATACCCTCCGCGTTCACCAGACCTCACACCACTAGACTTTTTTTTATGGGATACTTAAAAGACAAAGTCTACGCTATAAAACCTGCAACAGTCGCTGAATTGAGAGCAGCCATTGAACGAGAATGCACACAAATACCAAACGAAATGTTTCGTGATGTTTGCGATTCCATTGCTTCGCGTTATCAGCAGTGCCTGGACCAGAACGGACGTCAGTTTGAAAACAGGCGTTGACAAAACAATTAAATAATGTCTGTAGATTCTATTACATTTTGAAAATGAAATGTATTTTAATAAACACTGCCTTTATAATTATTTAAAGTGTGTATACATTTTTTTGGGACGCCCTGTATATATATAGGTGTCCCAAAAAAGTGCATATTTTTATTTGCCCGTTATTTTATAATGGATGTATATTTTATTATTGAGATTTTTTATTTCGTATATACCTATACATTTCTAATGGTTGAACCCTCAAACAGTGGTGCCGCGTTTGCGGCTGGAACAGAAAATAAAGATCGTTGAGTGGTTTCGTGTGACAAATTTTGTGACGCTGGTTCAGAGGAACTTTTGCGAAGAATATGGATACGGAGATACAGCCGATAGAAAGAAAATATCACGAATTGTTAAAAAATTTCAAAGATAATAAAATGCAAGTAATCAACGTAAGAGTAATGTGACGATCCACAAGAACTGCAACACGTAAATATGGTTCATGAAATTATTGGGCGCAATCCGCAGAAGTCAATTCAACGTTTGTCAGCAGAAGTAGTAGGTATTTCACGAACATCCGTGCATCGTATATTTCGTACCGAATTAAACCTTTTCCTCCCTCTACAGAATTCATTCACGAGCTTCGCTGACTGATGTTCAAAAACTTAATCGAATGAATTCGCAACATGGATGTTAACAAAGCTAGAAGAAGATCCCGAGTTTTTGAAACTCATCATCTTCACTGACGAGTGTTGCGTGTAACTGTCTAGGCGGATTAATAAGCAAAACTTTCGTTACTGGGGAAGTCACGCTGGCGCTCAAATACATCTTCTTCGTAGTGTCGCTAATCTCACGATTTGGGTCGCTGTTGGATAGTATGGTGTAGTAAGTCTCTACTTCTTTGAGAATGAATATCGTCAGATGCTACAAGATTTCTACTTACCGCAATTAATTAGTTTGTCTCACGGATTCACGGTGGTTTCAGCGGGATGAAGCACCTCCACACACTGCTCGTGAAACTAGCAACTTTTTGAGGAAGCTTTTTTCAATGCTATAAAAATTGAATTTTACATGTTAAAATTTTTTATAATTTGTTTAAAAAACCAGAAAATTTAATTTTAAAAAATTAAAGAATGAAAAAATTAAAAAGTTAAAAATCTTAAAATGGCTGATTAAAATGAAATAAAACTTATTTAGAATGTTATCGTCGCTCGCATCAATATAGATATTGATATTTTAAAATACTGAAACACAAAAGCTATAAAAAGAATTAATATAAGCAGTTAAAAACGTAAACATTATCATGCAATAGAGAGATCAAATGCTGACACGTAATCGTTCAGAACGGGTTTGGTTTTCCGAATATATCAAGATTCCAAAATTTGGTTACCCTTAAACGGGGTTTGTAATTTAAAAGGAAACTTAGATGGACGAGTATCGGGGAATTTTCAGTCGCGCATCACGTCCTCTAAATAGATCTTCAAAATCTTCAATAAGAGAGCACTGTCTTGTCGCAGGCCATCCCACTGACCCTTCCTCCTTTCAGATTAATTATTAACGCGGTTAATTACTAACCAACTCGCTGACCTCCACATTTTAGAATATTTATACCTCGTAGCAGTTCCATGCGGTTAGAGAGTTCAGAAGAGCAGTGTCTGTTATAGGCTAATAACGATAGTAGAGAGAGTGTGAGGCGACATTGCGACGAAGAGAGAGGGATTGAAGACAGTCAGTAAGAGGCGGGGAATTGATGAGACGAAGAGCCTTTCATTCCACCCTGTCAAGTACGGCTGTGTGGGTTGAGCCACCCAATACATGAGAAACACGCTCCATACAGGGGCGGACAAGACCCCTGTACAGAGAGAGCAACTCAGCGGGGGTGAAGAAACTGCGGAGGCGGTACAGCACACCTAACCTCTTAAAAGCTGCTTTGGAAAGAGAGTATATACGATCTTTCCAATACGATACGATCTTTCCAGGAAAGATCACGAGAAAAGGAAACGCCAAGAATGTAAAGAGAAGAGGAAGGATTGAGTTGTGTGTTGTTGAAGGTAAGGGGATAGTCGTGTGGAAGATTGTGACGAGTAGACAGACGGAGGAACTGTTTTTTTGAGACATTGAAAGCCACACTGTTTTCTCAGAGGTCAGGTGTTCCATAGCCGTCCCACGCGAATCATGGAGTGACCGTTGAGAGGGACGCTTTGGGAAGTGGGTGGAGAAGTGAAGAGTGCAATCATCGGCAGAGGAGTGAATAGGACAGGAAGTGCAAATTAAAAGGTCATTAATAAATAAAAGGAAAGGACTGGGTGACAACACAAAACCCTGAGGAACACCACTATTAATAGCTTTAGGAGAACAGTGGCCATCTACAACTGCAGCTATAGATCGGCCAGAAAGGAAATTAGAGATGAAGGCACGGATAGAAGGATAGAAACCGAAGGAGGACAGTTTCGAAACTAAAGATTTGTGCCAGACTCTATCAAAAGCTTTCGATATGTCTAGCGCAATAACAAACGTTCTACCGAAATCCAGAAAGGAGGATGACAAAGAGTCAGAGAGATATGCAGGAAGATTGCCGGTAGAGCGAGCGTCCCTTGCGGAACCCATACTGACTATCTGAAAGAAAACTGTGAGAAGAGAAGTGTTTAAGAATCTTCCTATTAAGGATATATTAAAAAACTTTAGAAAGGCAAAAAATCAAAGCAATTGGACGATAGTTGGAAGGTTGAGAGCGGTCACCCTTCTTTGAGACAGGCTGAATAAAAGCGAACTTCCAGCAGGAAGAAAAAGTACCAGATGAGAGACAAAGACGAAAGAGTTTGCCTAGGCAGGGTGTCAGTACTGAAGCACAGTTCTTAAGAACAACAAGAGGAACACCATCAGGACGGTACGCCTTCCTAGAGTTGAGCCCAGATAGGGCAGAAAAACATCTTTGGAAGAGATTCTAATTTCTGACATAATAAAGTCAGAGGGAGGAGATGGAGGAACAGCACCGCAATCGTCCATGGTTGAGTTGGAAGCGAAAGTTTGAGCGAAGAGTTCAGCTTTGTCAGGAGAAGAGACGGCAACTGAGCCGTTGGAATGGAAAAGAGAATAGGAAAGAGGCGGGAAAGAAGAGGAAGTGAAGTTGTTGAAGAGGTTCTTAGCTAGATGCCAGAAAGATTGAGAATAATTATAATTGGATAGGTTTTCACATTTTTTGTCTGATGAAGGAATTTTTGGCGAGACGAAGAATAGATGTTGCTCGATTCCGGGCAGAAATATAAGTTGAGTGAGAGTCAGGAGTTGGATGGGGACGGTACCTTCTGAAAGACTCCTTTCTGTTGCGGATAGCATTAGAACAAGTAAAGTTAATCCAAGGTTTTTTATGTATTAGTAGTAGGAATAGAATATGGAGTGTACGCCTCCATGCCCGAGAGAATTACCTCCGTGATGCGCTCAACACACTCGGAAGGAAACAGTAATCCACGGAAACAGTAATCATTCCATGGGAAATCACAGAAGCACTGCCTGAAGGTCTCCCAATCAGCGGCGCCAAAGTGCCAAAGGCGCCTCCTTTTGGAAGAATCCAAAGGCCGGATTGGAGTGATAGGAAAGGAAACAAATGTAAGATTGTAGTCGGAGGAGCCCAACGGAGGAAAGTTTGACAGAGTAAGAAGAAGGATGAGAGGTAAGAAGAAGGATGAGAGGTAAGAAATAAATCCAAAATGTTGGGCCTATCTCCAAGATGATTGGGGATACGAGTAGGGTGCTGTACAATCTGTTGTAGGTCATTTAGGATAGAAAAGTTGTAAGCTAGTTCACCAGGATGTTAGTGAAATGAGAGGAAAGCCAAAGGTGGTGGTGAACATTGAAATCACCTAAAATGGAAATTTCAGCAAAGGGAGAGCGGGAAAGAGAGTATTCTACTTTGGAAGTGAGGTAGTCAAAGAATTTTGGATAGGCAGTAGAATTAGGAGAAAGGTAAACAGCGCAGATGCATTTAGTTTTAAATTGGCACGTAAGCCGTAGCCACAGGTATAGAATTCGGAAGATTAGAGTTCGGGAATACGAGACCAAGTTAGGTCATTGCGTACATATACGCAACATCCACCTTTGGTGTGAAAGTAGCTATAGAGAAAGTAAGAGGGTACAGAAAAGGGGTTGCTGTCAGTCGTCCCAGACACCCGAGTTTCAGTGAGGAAAAGATGAGGTTTAGAGGAGGAGAGGTGGTGTTCAACGGATTGAAAATTTGAGAAAAGGCCACGAATTTTGCAGAAATTAATGAAAAGTGAATCAGGCAGAGGCCCAGACCATCTCGAGTGGGCGGTAGCAGATCCAGCCCCGCTTTCTGCGTCTGCTTTTCTAGTATCGGCAGTTGGGTAGCCAGAAGTGGGGACATTTATGACCCCCTCCTCAGGGGACTCCGAGGCAATTGAAGTTAATGCCATTTTTTTATTTTGAAAAGATGATTTGTATAAGATGCATGTATATGTAGTGAGGAAAAGGGAGAGAAGTGTGTGTTTGAGAGCATGCTGGACTACTCACAGGGTAGATGAGACACGGAAAAAGATCAGCTAAGGAGGACAGTGACAAGAGAAACGGGAGTTCCAGCACTTCCTATCGTCTGTCTAACGTCCTCACCCCCGGAGTACTTCCTGGTCGATTGGTGTCTACACTAACCTCCTCCATGTCTTGATAATTAAATACCAATTTTTAGGTACTTGTACTTGAAAACAAGTATTTTCAAGTATTTCTCAAGTATTTTGGATGCAGTGTAAAACTTTTTTCCCGCTCCCGCCCCATTTTAAATACTTACCTGATGTATATGATAGTTTCACTAGTAGCCCATAGGTGATATTGTGTATACGTTCTTTACTGATAAAGAAATAACATGTTTATTGTTGATGTAACCATTAACCATATAATGTACGCAATACCAGGCCCGTAGCCAGGAGTCGGGGGGTCGAATGACCCCCCTCCCCTTTGATAGGAAAGGTCCACTTTTGTAACCATAGTTATAATTTATGTGATGTTATAATATATAGGGCCTTAACATCACTTAGTAAATAAACACTCGCATTTTTTTAACTTCACAAATTACTCTAAACTTACGCTAAACCCCCCTCCACAGTGACTAGATATTTGCACCAAAAGGTCTCCTTTCTACACTTTCGACCCCACCCCCACCCCACCTTGGGAAGTCCTGGCTACGGGACTGAATACATGGGCGTTGTGAAATGCTTTAATGTTTTTGTATATTGCAATAAAATGATCAATAAAATATAGAAATAATTTTTTTTATTAATTTCTTCCGCAGTACGCGATCATTAAGTATTTGGAATTGACCAAATTTCTTATATCAAGTATTTGTACTCGCAAATTCTAAAAGTACTCGTACTTTACTCGAGAAAAAGTACTTGACCCCAATCCTGATACGAGTATATAATGTTGATAGCCACTTCCTATAATTTTACGAACCTTCAACAAATTATTTTTAGTCCGTATGAGAGGTTGGTTTTGCATATTTTTTTTAATGCGGAAATACACGCTGGGAAAAACCCTTCCCTTAAAAAAGTTGATTGGTTACACCTTCCACCGCTTATATGGTCAAACACGTGAAACTGGTTTCCCCACTACGTGAGGATGAGTGTGCCCCGAGCTCGGGTTACTTGAGCCAGAGTTGAGTTAGCGGCTAACTCGATTCCACCCAATTCCAGCGGCTGAAAACCACCGGCGGCTATTTTGCCTATATGAATATGTTGATATTAAAATGTATGCGGATATTGCGGCGGCAAGATTAATTAAAATATGCGTAGATAAAATGTTTTATCCGCGTGGCCATACCTAAAACAAAATTAAATCAGTCTATTTCCTCATTCCCCCCCCCCCCCCCCTCCCCCTCAACATTATCTAAAGCTACGTATAAAGGTAACCCAGGAAGCTATTAAGATAAAGATGTTTCGTAGCCATTTTGAATAAATTATTCAAATAATACAAAAAAATTAAATATGGCATTAAAAGCTTTATTGAGTTCGAGGTCTTTCTCAAATTGATATTCCAAAAGAGAATTCCATTTGAATTCACGGGTCAGACAGTGTCGTATGGTTTCATTTTTGTGAATAATCTATAATATAATTGAGGCAGAATCTGTCAGAAAAATTATTTCAAAAGCTGAAATCGGATACCAAAGATTTTGAAAAGAAATATTTCAGGCAGTAAAAGCTTAATATTCACTTTAAGTTCACGAGGAACTTTTGTGAAGCTTAACAATTACTGGGGCCGAAGACCCCGGCACCGCGGGTCTAGCTAAATGGGTCCGTAGATGCCCACTTTAGCTAAAAAAGAACGCGGTAATGAAAATCTTAAGCTTCACATTCGAACTTATTGTATAAAGATTTGGGAAGCTTAAGATTTTCATGGCTGCGTTCTTTTCTGTAGTTTTATTGACCGAATAATTAATTGACTCGCCAGTAATTGGGGAGCCGCAGGCAGGCGCAGGCCCGTAGGGTCCACTTTAACTAGTAATTTTAATTCGAGAGCAATAATGAACTTGAGTTTGTAATTTTTTTTTTAATGGAAATCTCTTCTTCCCACTTATGAAATCTTACTCTTAAACCTTATACAAGGATCTTTTATACAATTATAACCTTGGTTATAATTGTTCATTCGGACGATGGATTCGTAGTCAGCGATGCTAACCACTACACCACCGAGGCGCATTATTATTATGTAGTATGTAAATCTATAAATGTTTTCCATAACAATAAAATCGATATTTCCTGTATAGTTTTTTTTTAACAGTAAGTTTATCAGATGTGTTCTCGGTATATATTAGCCACTTTACACTTGTTATACCATTACTTCCCATTCAAATGTCATTCCCATTGGCGGACCGCAATTGAGAATGACATTTGAATGGGAAGTAATGGTATAACAAGGGTAAAGTGGCTAATATATACCGAGAACACATCTGATAAACTTACTGTTAAAAAAAAACTATACAGGAAATATCGAAAGGTGAAAATGCTACATTTGAGAAAAGATTTTCTTCTTTTGAAAAAGAATGTCACTCCCGTTCGCATTCGCGGTAAAGGCGCCAAGTGCTAGTTACTAATAATCCCAAACCTAACTTAAAATTAATCTAACCTAGCCTACCTTGGATCAAAGTGGGAAAACCATAGATAGGAATGGCATGAAATGGGAATAGATCAATTTGAGAACCAACTCCTTTTTGAAGATTCTCGCTCGCCGATTTCTCACTTTTGGGAGCGCGCAATCAAATGGGAATGACAGTCAGTTGCATAATAACGATTATAGATTATTTAAGTAAACTCTAAAAGCTGAAACCCATAATAATAATAATGATGTTTGGAACTCTTTAATCCCTTTCGTAACCCCTGTGAAGGTCTTGTGACGGAGGGGATCTACAGCTTTACGCGAGATCCGAACCCCACTACCTTACCCAAGAGGACCCAGAAAAACACTTGTATCGAAAGGCCTTGGAATAATTTTTCTTTTTCCTTGTGGGAAAAGTCTTAGGCATCCTTGTACAGTTGCGTTTTTTCTTTTTTTTTAATAATTATGTTGAATATTTCAGCATGTTAGTGTTGTTTTATTATAAATATAAATTATAATGATGTATAGTTATTGTCAATAATCTCAGTTATTAGGCAGTTTAACGAAGAAAACGGATGTTTCATCAAAACGTGCTACTGCTGGAGATAGAACGGAATTTAACACAAAGCTTCTAGGTACTATTTTACAAGATATTCTAAGATCATTCAGTAACAGTTTGTAAACAGAACTTCTATTGTATGTTTTTGTAATTGTTTAATGATCCTAACTAAATGAAATTTAATTTTTTTCAATAAAATTTCTTAATTGTTAATTTTCTCTCTTTTTCCAGATAAAGGCATAAAATTTTACATTGGTTAAGCAATAGCTAAAATATCTATTGCAACTCGACACCGGGTGGTATTATTGCACGAGCAGAGTCAATCTCAATCAGAAATATCGCGACAAACTGGGATATCAAGATGTGGTATTCGAGCAATTTTGAAGAAACAGCGCGAAACAGGCAAAGTTGAAGATCGAAAACACAGTGGAATGCCAAGGAAACTTTCTAAAAACGATGAGAGACCTTAAGCTAACATCTCTCAGAAATAGACGAAAATCCAGTGCAGAACTTTCGGCAGAACTTGCCCAGATCTCAGGATTACGAGTCCACTCATCCACCGTGAGGAGATCACTCATCAGAAATGGTCTTAATGGTCGAGTGGCAATCAAAAAGTTATTTCTCAGGAAAGGAAACGAGTCAAACAGGCTCAAATATGTTCAAAGGCGCAAGAATTGGAATGCTGACCAGTGGAAAAGGGTCCTCTGGAGTGACGAGTCAAAATTTGAAATTTTTGGCACAAAGAGAAGACAGTATGTGAGAAGAAGAAACGGAGACCAATTGAAGGAAATGTGTTTGCAGCCAACAATTAAGCATGGTGGATGATCTATCCAAGTTTGGGGGCCGCATTTCGGCAAATGTTGCTGGGGATCTTATCAAAATTGATGGAAGAAAGATACAGACAGATCCTAATTCATCATGCTGTGCCATCAGGTCGGAGATTAATTGGGCAAAATTTTATTTTTCAGCACGACAATAACCCTAAGCATACTGCCAATGTGGTCAAAACCTATGGCAGGTCCTTTTAGATGCATGGAACAACATTCCAGCGGATTTCCTACAAAATTCCAAGACAGCATTCCAAATCGAATCGCAACAGTTTTGCAGGAAAAAGGCGGTCATACACAATACTGACTTTCGACAATTGTATGTAACTTTTCAGTACTTATGGTGAGGGTTCTCTAATAAATGATAAATCTTGAAGCTAACATGTGTATTTTAACCTTTGAAATTGAGAAAATTTATCAATACAAGATTTTTTCAGACCTGCCTAAGACTTTTGCACAGTAGTGTGTATATATATATATATATATCGTAAAGAACGACGCTTGTATAGGAGATATTCCGCGCAAGACGAGAGAAAGAAAACGGAACAAATGAAAAAATGAAGTAACCACCTGGGAATCGAACCCGGGATCTTCCGATTGCCGGTCAGCGTCTATACCATTTACACCATGGACTTCACTCTTCCAAATGCCGTAATTCTTCTACATACTCGCAGAAACCAATGCCCCAAGGGGGCACCTCCCGCATGCCGTAACATTATATACATTCAACTGCAAAGAACACGCAGTATAAATAACGTAAAGAACGACGCTTGTATAGGAGATATTCCGCGCAAGTTACTTCATTTTTTCATTTGTTCCGTTTTCTCTCTCGTCTTGCGCGGAATATCTCCTATACAAGCGTCGTTCTTTACGTTATTTATACTGCGTGTTCTTTGCAGTTGAATGTATATAATGTTACGGCATGCGGGAGGTGCCCCCTTGGGGCATTGGTTTCTGCGAGTATGTAGAAGATTACGGCATTTGGAAGAGTGAAGTCCATGGTGTAATGGTTATCGCGTCTGACCGGCAATCGGAAGATCCCGGGTTCGATTCCCAGGTGGTACTTCATTTTTTCATTTGTTGTTTTCTCTCTCTCGTCTTGCGCGGAATATCTCCTATACAAGCGTCGTTCTTTACGTTATTTATACTGCGTGTTCTTTGCAGTTGAATGTATATAATGTTACGGCATGCGGGAGGTGCCCCCTTGGGGCATTGGTTTCTGCGAGTATGTAGAAGGAATTACGGCATTTGGAAGAGTGAAGTCCATGGTGTAATGGTTATCGCGTCTGACCGGCAATCGGAAGATCCCGGGTTCGATTCCCAGGTGGTTACTTTCATTTTTTCATTTGTTCCGTTTTCTCTCTCTCGTCTTGCGCGGAATATCTCCTATACAAGCGTCGTTCTTTACGTTATTTATACTGCGTGTTCTTTGCAGTTGAATGTATATAATGTTACGGCATGCGGGAGGTGCCCCCTTGGGGCATTGGTTTCTGCGAGTATGTAGAAGAATTACGGCATTTGGAAGAGTGAAGTCCATGGTGTAATGTATCGCGTCTGACCGGCAATCGGAAGATCCCGGGTTCGATTCCCAGGTGGTTACTTCATTTTTTCATTTGTTCCGTTTTCTCTCTCTCGTCTTGCGCGGAATATCTCCTATACAAGCGTCGTTCTTTACGTTATTTATACTGCGTGTTCTTTGCAGTTGAATGTATATAATGTTACGGCATGCGGGAGGTGCCCCCTTGGGGCATTGGTTTCTGCGAGTATGTAGAAGAATTACGGCATTTGGAAGAGTGAAGTCCATGGTGTAATGGTATCGCGTCTGACCGCAATCGGAAGATCCCGGGTTCGATTCCCGGTGGTTACTTCATTTTTTTCATTTGTTCCGTTTTCTCTCTCTCGTCTTGCGCGGAATATCTCCTATACAAGCGTCGTTCTTTACGTTATTTATACTGCGTGTTCTTTGCAGTTGAATGTATATATTAGGGTGATGCACAAATCATGACCATCGTGGATTTTTAGGGATACCCCCTCATTTGTTCCAATTTGTCACAAAAACACCCTGTGAGAAATTCCAGGTCAAACAAATAACATTCAGAGGTCGCGCCCGCCAATTGAAAATTTGAAAATTACAAAAATTAGAGTAAAATCAAATTTTTTGAATTTGTTCTTATTTTTGTTGCAGGTTTGTTGCAGGTTGCAGGTTTTGTGCAGGTTTGCTGCAGGCAGAGTGGTAGGTGATGCGTATATGAGCAAATAGCGTTCAAGGAAATCGGTATCGCAGTGTGCTTGTGGCA